>CM067487.1:16388526-16420462 GCA_034552555.1 Semaprochilodus insignis | reverse complement strand
ACACACACACACACACACACACACACTCCTATGTTATGCCTATGTATATTTATTAATAGGTGTAAGTACTGCATTTATTTACAGTCTACACTGTTTTTAAGTCTGTACCTGTTTGTGATGTTCAGGTTATTCATATCTGCCTTTTCCCTGGGTTCTCTCTTTCTGTACTACAGCTTAGAATTTTACACCCCTCTGAATTTGAACCGCATGCATCGACTAATAAACATGGTATGTCAGAACGCTTGCGGCTGTGGACGTGAAGGATTAATTAAAAGCGAGATACGATTAGATGAACGTAACTCAGATGAGGTAATTATTTCAGCTTTGTGCTGACTCCATCACCAGCGAGACTCTGAGAGTCATGTTTAGACCCCTCTCTGCCTCAAGTATACTTCATTTACTCCTTCGCTAGATCAATGCTTAGCAATTACTGCTCAGGCTAATGGGGGAGCACCTTTCTGAGTGAGAGGACGAGAGAGAGAGAGAGAGAGAGAGAGAGAGAGAGAGAATTATTGAAAACTCCTGAACAAATACAATGTAATTGGCTTGGGCCAGCAGGGTAATTGGCCTGTTCGGAGTGGGGGGAAGGCGGAGGGGTGGTGAAGAGAAGAAAGTCAAGGGGAAAATGTTAATATTGCACTATTGGTTAAAAATTATGATGACATCAGCAGAAGCAGATGCAAGAAGAGAGTGGACGAGAGATAAAGAGAGAGAGAGACCGAGAGAGAGAGAGTTAGCTTCGGACAGCAGAAAGTAAATAAGCATATCATTAACGGAAGATTGTTAGCATGTATTTCTCTCACAGGCTAATGTATTCCAAAAGGTGAGGGTGGGTGACGGTGGGTGGTGGGGGGTGGGGGTAAAAAAGCGTCTTTGCGCTGAAGTGTCACTATTGGAGCAGAGGAGAAGAGAGGAGAGCAGAGGAGAGGGATAAAGGACTAAATAATATCCAGCTGAATAAGGGCTTCTTCTGGCTGCGCAGGTCAGTGGCTCCCGGGGGGCCGTGGGGGAGGTGCAGAAAGCCATGCCACAAAATAATTACTTAACACTGGGTAAACAAAAAGAGAAGCCTCACACACATATTTACACAGACACACACATACACACATGCTAGGGAGGTCGGGTCAGTCAGATCTGGGGAAAAAAGGATTCTTTTGAACAGAGTAGGCATAGGTACCACTGCCCATACTGCTCTCTGTACACCATACCTGTATCAAGATGCACTGTAACTAATTTTCCTTTTAGCTTTTGGAAGATGTTCCTAATAGGTCTCTCAGATTTTCTCCATGTAAATGCATTAGAACCTCTGGCCAAAGCAATACGTCACACTGCCCCTCACACAGAGTTCAGACGTCTGATGATTATTATATTTGACACTTGTTTGGTGCTCACACGTTGCTGTCAGAGTGAAACCTCATATCTCTGGATTGGTAACTTTTACAGAATAACGTTTAGAAGTTTAATATAATAACAGGAGTAATTTTGGGCCATGTCTGCTGGATCCTTTCATCCGGAAATGTTCAAAGACTACCTGGTGTTGTCCAATGGAAGGAAGGCCTCGAACACCTACATAGTAAGCTCTTGTTCATTTAAACAAACACCACTCGCTCACACATACCAACGTAGCCAAGACTCAGTATGGAAAAGAGGGATGGAAAGTAAGTGAAATAAAATAGTGGGAGGTGGGGGTGAGGGGGAGAGAGAGAAGAGGAGGAGGAGGAGGAGGAGGAGGAAGAGGCTGTATTAGTTTTGACCTCCTCTGGGTGAGCTGAGAAAAAGGAAGATTTGATTAAAAGGGTGCCCAGGGGTTGTGACCCTGTCTAAACACACTGCAGCTCCCAGCATTAATCAAATAATACTTCAGAACTGTTCACCAGGCTGCGACTCCCCACCTCGCCTATGCACACATACATGACCTGCTGGGGATTTAAGACTTTGACTCTGTCTGTGTGTAAGAGTGTAAGAGTGAGAGATTAACTGCACCACCTACATTTAACTCAGCTTAAGCCAAGCAGTTGGCTTTTCTAATCTCCTCCTTATCATTGATCTTAATTAGGAAGAAGTAGAAGAAGATCTGCTTGAGGGTATAACCATTTTATGCATAAGTAAAGCCAGATAGATTCAGAGTTTGACCACTGTACAGTCCGGTCCTGCAGAGTTTCCTGCCTTGGTGGTGGGTGTCTACTGACCTTGCCTAGGGGGGTAATAATATTTAAACATTTCAGTTCTAAAAAAAGCATTCAGTGAGAGACCTCCTGTACCCCATGTTGGGGCACCTGGCACACTTACCGTGTTCTTCTCTAGTGTCTCTTTCCAACGCTAAACAGCTATTCACACTGAAAGCCACGTATTTCTGCACCTTAAGAAGACCACCTTAAAATCTGTGCAGAAATAAGCCCTACAGCTCCGAACAGATCTTGCATTGTTTAAAATGAGAGCAAACGTGAGACATTGTGAAGAGGGGATGGGCAGGTACCGTCTCCCATTTGACTGGACAAAAGGAGGGCAGTCCAGTTGGTTCTCCTCACAATAGCTGTGGTCTGACTGCCCTGGGGTAAACAGGAATTAGAGCACCACTAGCAATGTCAAGTGTCAGAGCCTGAGAGGCTGGCTATTTGTGATGCTTCCAGCGAGGTCATGCTAACATGGACTCATCAGTCGTTATTGGGCTGCTGCTTCTTCTATACAAACGTGCACATTTTAAGGGTAAACAGCGAGATGGAAGGGGTAGGGGGGGTGCTCTAACTAAAGTCTTAGCTTAGCCCTAGCTATCACTAGCTTGCTGTATTCTCAATGACCAGGTTCAGCTTTGCAGTGCACCACACATTAAGTTATATATCATGGCTGCCCAATGAAAACCATGTACCAGCCGCTGTTGACACTGTGTGGGGAAGTTCATGATGAATGGACCAACAGAAATGGCCCAAAATCAACTTGGAAAAAAAAAGTCAGGTTACATTGACTTGGACGGATTTAATGAAAATGAAATGAGGTTTTTGCCCTTTCCTGTAAAGTTGCCATTATGGAGATGCTTGTTTCTCTTAGGACAGAAATAATATATATTTATTGGTTAGTTGCAGAACATACTACTGTCCCCACTTATTATAGACCACAGCATTAAAGCTAGGTGCCTCTATAAACTCCAGCGTTTGGGAGCATCCTGTGCGTGTCTTTTCGTTAATTGTATTCTGTGTTATTTGATTAAGTTATAGTAAACATACTAATCAAATAATCACACATGTTCACAGAGTATCTGCCATCTTCTCAGAGCTGACCATCTGCCTCACAAGCGGCTGGAATAATCTGATTGTAAAGTGCCCAGTGCTCCTGCACGTTGAGTTTTGACCAAATGCAGCCTGACATGCTGCTGTTTTATTTTGCTGTTAGATTAGTTCTACAACTTCAGCCCTCAGTTTACTGCAGAAGCATGCCCTTTCCCAGCTTATGTCCTCTAGCGAAATCTGTCCCCCTACTTGGTGTGGGCTTCTCCTCTTTGTGTTCAGGTGCTGGAGTGAAGAGACGGGGGTTGGGGTGTAGTTTGGGCAGCTAATGTGGGTGAATTACGATGGAAAAGAAAAAGCCCTATAGAAGCGAAGAGCAGAGAGTGAATGGGAGTCAACTGAAAGAATAATGGCTGGCGCGACAGTCACGCCTGGGGAAATTTCATCTGCCTTTGTAGCCCGCCGCTCACTAAACAGTTAAAGATTCACAGGAAGGGAAGGGGGGGGCATTGTGGGTGTATGCTGGGGGGTGGGGATGGGGGCTATAAGAGTGCAGAGCCATCGCTGGAACAACAAGGTTATTCTTCAGCGCGTTATTATGACATCTGTGTGCTAGTTAAACAGCTTGCGAATATGCTGATAAAAAACCGGCAGCTAATTTACAGCGCCATAAAGCCGACTTCACCTTCAGTTATTATCTGAAAATATTTATTACGCACAGTTAAAAAGTCTGAAATTAAATGGTTTATGGCCATTTATTCGCAAACGTAAAGTAAGCAGAGAGGGCCCGGTCGCTTATTACAAATCTGCTGTTTGTTAAAAAACACACTGGAATAATAGAGATAAGAGCCGTGGCGAGGGAGAGGGGAAATTTCTGTGCTCTTAGGTAAACATGGCTGCTGAATCAATTCACTAATCTGTCCGTTCACTCTGATTGAGACCCAGTACAGGAAACCCAGTGTGTTTGCCCTGTCGTTCCTTCTCTTCCCTGTCTCTTTTGCTCCCTCCCTCGTTTTGGGAACTGTGTATATATAGCATGAAGGTACTTTAATGGCTTTAAGGTCGTTTCTATGTTTCTTTTCCTGCCACCTCTCACAGTGAGCTGAGAAGTCAAAATGTGTTCCATTTATCTCCCGGAGTCTGTTTGGGAATGGAAAAGATAAAGATGTTATAATGCAGGCTGACACATCAGAGCCTTTGGAATTATGCCACATAGACCAGAATTATAGGATATTGTATCCGTGAAGGGAATTTCTTCTAATTTAGGATAATCTACACTGCCAGTCAAAAGTTTAGAGATTGCTGCTCATAGAAGGTTCTTCTTATTTGCAGCTTAACGCTTTACTTTAGAATAAAAGTGCTCAAACTATAAAATAGCACACATGGAATTATGCAGTCCACCTTAAAAACCTCCAAAATGGAGCTCCAAGGTGGAACTATGGAGAATTATAATACTGTGATACATCAAGAGTATATGTGGTATATAAGGATATGTACTGTGTCAGACATCTCATCAGCTGGAACTGTTAAGTGTAAGAGTCTTTAAGATAACCAACAACATCCAATTTAGATGGGTGTGTCTAAACTTTTGACTGGTACTGTACCTTTGTGTGAGCATAAACACAAGTGTAGTAGCATATGCTGCTATGTGGAGGTGGGCGATATCAGAGAAATGTAATATAATGATACATATGGTAGTTTCATGATACCCAAAATATCTCCTTTTTCTGACATCCTATCAACTGGAACAGTCAGCATTCCACATACAGTATTCCACATTCCACATGTGCTACATTATATCCAATAACCGGAGACTAATTATGCTCTCTATGTTATCAGTCTTACAATTGGGAAATGCATTCGGCTCAGAAAAGCAGTGTTGTGTATTCATGATGCAGAATATTGTTACATTGCTCCGCCCTGTTTTTTTTGCCAGGCCTTCTCAAGCATGACCCAGCTTATGTCCAGGACTAGCGTTTAACTTTAATTAATTAATTATTAATTAATTAATTCATTTTGTATTATTTTGTTTCCCTGAAAGTAGTTTGCATGTGTCTGCAAGGGAGAAAGAGAAAGAGAGAGAGCGAGAGAGAGAGAGAGATATTATGCTTATCAGAGCTCTTTTTGATTCCACGTCCCTGGGGGTTACTCCAGCGATGGTTATTTACTTATCGCGCCATCCAGATAACTGGGCGAGATAATGGCCCCCACTATATATCACTGGCTTCATTTCACCAGTAATCCTCTTTCCCACTAGAGTCGATTCCTCTTTTGTTCGAGTAATGAGCTGTAAAATTTAATAATTCACCTTTTCCCCCCTCATTGTAGGAAGTCACTCAAAAGTAAATGTTCGGCCGGAGAAGTTGGGATGTTATAGCTGGCCATGTCTGTCACCAACAAGCGCTCATTCAGAAGGATGGTTCAAAGTGCAGTCGTACTAACAGGCTAACAGGGCAGTTAATAGGAATGTTGTTGGATGGGGATCAAAGCATGAAGCCATGTACATGGTGAAAGAGTGCTAGCACTTAATGGGCCAGCTCATAAACTGAGTGTGTGTGTGTGTGTGTGTGTGCATGTGTGCATGTGTGTATGTCCAGGAAAAAGCTGTTTTTTGAAGAAAGGCTGTACATAATGTGTTTAAAATTAAGAGGACAAACTATTTCTTATTAGCTGCTGATTTTGAGGTTAGGCTTATGGAAATATGTATGTGTATGTATGACACCATATCGGGACAATGTGTAAAAGCTAATCTATGTAAGTTGCCATTTTGGAGATACTTGTTTCTCTTTGGACTGTGACGATGTGTTATAAGTGTAGTGTAGATACAGTGTGCAATATATTAATTACACCCCCCCCACACACACACACATTTTCATGTCTATGTCTGAGTATGTGTGTGTGTGTGTGCATGTCTGTTTGCCTCCATGACTCAGATCCAGTTCCCCGGCCTATAAAGTGATTTAGCAGGGAAGTTTGATGTAGGGAGGTGTCCGTGTGCAGTGCACTTGGTGGGCTAACGTTAAAGGATTCCCTTCCTGCTTCTTCTCTGTCAGGTTCTCTTTCTGTTCCTCTCACCTCGTCTCCAGCTGTGTGAGTTAAACAGATACCTGTAATTCTTCTTTGGGGGGCTTCACTTCACAGGGCTGGTCCCGTTTAGTAGGCACTCTCTTCCCCTGGCTCTCTGTCACTCTCTGTCTCTCTCTCTCTCTTTTCTCTCTCTGTGCTCCCATTCCACAGCCAGACAATGAAAACAATGAGACAAGCGTCTCTCTCCCTCTCTCTCTGTTTCTCTCTCTCCCCCCGCCTCTTTCTCTTGCTTCTCTTTTTTCCCACAACCCCCATTCCGATTTCATGCTCCGGCTGTTGGAGCCCCTTTTGTAGGCCACATTCATTCCAGCCCTGCTGGCAAAACTTTCTGTGAAAGTGGGGAAAGAAAAAAAAAGCCCACAATACTTGCTTGTGTTTGTTTATTTATTTGATTAGCTGTCCTCTGACAAGCCGCATGACCATCTGCTGAATGCAGTAAGGTGTACTAACAACGGAAGAAGAGCCTGCTTGTGCACTCAGATGATGGTTCAGGTCTTTTTGTTTCCATCATGTCTTAAGGTGCCGTTGGTGGCATCAGTAGCTTTAGTGCTGGAACCACCAGGACATAAATTAAACCGAGGAACTTTGGCACTGCGCTCACCCCAGCCAGGGCTGAATCTGATGGAATCGACTGGGAGGAAAAAAAAGGGTTTGCTGTTATCCAAGCAGTGACGGTGTTGATACTAAGCCTGTTTGTGTAGCAGTACAGTTGACATAAGATTCAAATAATGGAATTTACTATTCTTATGCAAACACTTCGGATAAGAAAACATTCGGGCCAAAGAAACCAGGAGCGCAAATAGCTCAGTCCTACCGTGTGAAGGAAGGGATCAGACTGTGGGCAGAAAGCATGTTATATTAAGTACCTAAGAAAACAATTTTAAGGGCTTATAATTTCCTGCGTCAGTGTGAAGAACTGCGACTTCTCTTCGGTCTTTAATGACAGACGCTGCGCAGGCGTGAAAACGCATGTTAGTGTTTCCAGAATCAGGCTGCATGGAACTTGTCAATTGCCTGTTCAGAACCTTCTCACTCCCACCCCAACAAAACGAAGCTGATGGCCACTTCAATAATTCACTAACTCCCTCTCTCTGTGTTTGGTCATCATTTTTATAGGGGTCTTCTGTGCTGTTTTCCACTGCTCTATGATGTTAGCATGAATAATGTATGTTGTATTATTTTACATGGGCCTCAGGTTACAGAGCGCGCTTCTGTGATGTCCTTGGGTCTAAATAGGGTGGGACACTTACAAAACGCCTCGCTGCGCCCCAGGGGTAGGCGGCAGTGCATATGTCATCAATACGGCATGTACAGGTGGACACCCGTTAAGCCCGGTTGGACAAGTAAAAATAAATAAATAAATAAATAAATAAATAAATAAACGCTACGCAGTTGTTTTCTATCACTGAGAATGTTGTCAGGTTACAGTAGACCTGCCCTAGATTTACATCACACTAGAGATGCATGGTATGGACTAAATGGGATATTGCAATATTGGTGGAGAATACAGTTGCAGTAAGTTTTTGCAGTAGGTTAAACCACATTAGTAAACCACCTGTACTATCTGTGTTATTTTGACCAAAGATATTTATGTTAATGTTATATTAATGTTCAATCACTTAAAAACCTTGAAACGTTTCAAAATGAGGATAAACAACAGTATATTCATATGCCAGAAAACAGCAGCTCCAACATTCTTTTACTGTCCCGGCCAGGACTGAAAAGGTGAGTGTTTCAGAGAGAGACAGATAAACAAGAGGAAGATCGAGCTCTGAAAGAGACTCCAGAGTGAGAAGTACCCCTGCACTGAGTCAGCAGGTGGACAGTTAGAACCTCCCACCACCAAGACTGGGCTATCTGTCCTCCTCAGTCAAAGTCCACCCCTCCCTGCGTCTTGCTGACCCCGCTGTGGCCCCTTTCATTACTGGCATTCCAACAATGTATTTGTTTAAAAAGGAATCAATTAAATTCAAATCTCTCCGAAAGCAGGCTCTGCAAGAAAAACACAGGCCGGTCAATGTTTAGATTGTGCACTCACTGCATCTTTTCTCTCGATCCGCAGTTCTGCCTCTCCCTCTTCATTTCTGCTCTTTTTTTTCCTTCATTTTTTAATGCAAAAAAAAAAAATACAAAAACATTTAATTACTTCATGCTCGAGCACAAGGTGGTCCGGCGTGACATGGCCTGTTCCACACGCTATTTTCTTTTCATAGCACCGCTGTGTTTTTCTCCATGACAGCCCCTCTGCACAGGGGAACGACCCCTAACTCATACTCACCACGTAATCCGTGCATGTTTGGAGACAGAAATCATTTTGTAATAAGAAGAGAATCCTGGTAAACAGAGATGTAAAAGTTTGGCTCCTGCTCTCCAGGCAGGAAATCTCAAGGCTTCTGGTTTTAGCATGGGTTTCTCTGTCCTGGTTGGGGGGTGGTGGATGGGGGGCTGGTGTGGGTGGCGTTGGGGTTGGTGGAGAGTGGGTATGAGGGCAAGAGGCAGCGACAGGGGTGGGGGGTTGTTATTCTAATTTTCCTTGCGCCTTGCAAAGAAAACCGTCTGTGTGTTTTCGGATGTGGTGAACTTGTCTCGGGGTTGCCGAGTGAAGCCCCTTGTGTACACTTACTGTAGGGGTCAGTGCTGGTGCATGGGGGATTGCTAATACAGAAGGGGGGGAATGGCTGGAACGCTCCTCATCTCTTCCCGCACCTCCTGTTTCTGTATGAACATGCAAAGTGCCCACTGCTAGTTACATGGGGAGGCTTGTGTGTCTGAGGTTGCACAACTATTTTAGTATTTAGGCTTCATCAACTTTGTTAATGCAATATTAGATATTAACTGATAATGTGATGCTGTGAGGTATTTGGAGTATATCAGTCATGATGTTGAGTTCTAGCGCTCTGCACTAATCATAGTCTTCAAGTGACACTTTAGGAAAGCATTCCCACCTTGTTCCCATATGCTTGACTATGCACTGTCACTGTAATTTGGAACAAAGGTGTGTGGATGTTAATTGATTTTCTATTTATGGGAGATGTCAAGTACTATTTATAATGTCGTATTCTGAGTAAGGCATGCTAAAACCACAGCGTCCTAAGGTCTGAGCTACACAGTAATGGAAGCAGTGGGTATCAACAATAGGCCTGCTATCAGTCTCACTCCTTCACTCACTAAAGGTATTGGGAATAGAGGCGAAAATAACCATGATATATGGTTAAACCAGTTTTATTCCTTTTATTCCTCTGTGTTTGCTTATGCGTCCACTTTAGAGTCAGCTGCATTTCTATTTTTGTTCAGTCTATAATAGAGTTTTGCAAATTTGGGCATATATATATATAGGTCCAGACCAAGAAAAAAATTACATCCACTTTTTCTGATCCTTGAACACAGCCAGTTAAAATGCCACACTGCCAGTTAATCATGTTCACAGTAGCTACATGGGCTGTTCACAGGTAACGCACAAGCTTCATGTTATTAGCTTCAATTTTCTCACTTCACATTTATTAAAGCACCATAATAGACGATGTAGACTATTATAAAAACCAGTGGTGGACGATATGCACAAACCATGTATATCACGCATCGGGACTCTTCCTCTGCCTCTGCCAAGTCCGGTGACTACACTCTCCATGATTCCCCGCTCCTTGACTACAACACCACCAGTGCTATCTCCAACAATCAGGAACACCTTCCCCACCTTACTTCACCAGTGTTCTGATAACCTCACCTGTCTTCCATTAACTTGTTGTGTATATATACCTCCCCTTGTCAATAACATTTTGCGAAGCACTACCGACCCTAGTGTTGCTTACCAAGCATTCCTCTATTGTTATATGTTTATCTGCATTCTCGTGTATGACCCTCTTCTGCCCTTTGGTTTTTGTCTTTTGCCTCTCCCTCTTGTTTGATCGCCTGGTTTCTGATTGCCCTGGTTTTGACCCTAGCCTGTAAAATATTACTCCAGTAAAAGTGATAAGTTCCTGTCTTTAGACCTTCACTTGAGTAAAAGTACTAAAGTATTTTCCCTCAAATGTACTTAAGTATAGAAAGTAAAAGTACCATGATTTATTATGATTCTAATGTCCTGTTATCATTTTAGTGTCTCCCAGTCCACCATTCTCAGTCTGACACAGAACACTAAAGGAGAGCAGGCTCCATTAGCTAGAACTATAAAATAACTTTTTGCAAACAAGCAAAGTTTCGGTTTAAGATTTATTTGCAACTTACGTACAAGTTTAAGTTTAATAAGAACTTACTTTAAACAGGTTCACTAATGAGTTTTCCTTTACTATACTGAATCTGTAGGTCTCTGCTCATAAACATAAACCAGCCAAAACACATTTACTATAAAAGGAAATAGTGTTTGTATAAATTCAGAAAAAGACACTCGCCAGTCACAAGTGCATGTGCACATATTTCTATATTGTGGTCTATTTACCCACAATATAGTGGGTAAAGTCAGGAACAATATGTTTGATCTGTTTACTAACCCCATCCTGCTTTACCTGCCTTCCCCCAGGTGGTCCTTGATGTAGTCCAGGCCGGAAGGAGCCAACTTTGAAATGGTGGAGTTAAAATACAAAGTTGTCCAAAATGGAAATACTTCAGTAA
The DNA here is from genome assembly GCA_034552555.1 of Semaprochilodus insignis. Lineage (NCBI taxonomy): Eukaryota > Metazoa > Chordata > Actinopteri > Characiformes > Prochilodontidae > Semaprochilodus > Semaprochilodus insignis. The sequence continues at coordinate 16,409,546 of CM067487.1, read as the reverse complement.
AGTACAGATACACGGAAAAACTACTTAAGTACAGTAACTAATTACAGGTACTTAGTTACTGTCTACCACTGATAAAAACTGGATGTGGCATGTGTTTTGGAATGAGCATAAGGTGAAATGTTGCATATCTGGTCTTTGTTCTGTTTCCATTCAGATACAGACCTAAGTGAATGTATTAATCACTGCTTTCTATTTGTATCTTTTTGGGGTTTGTAGTTTCTGGATTTAGTTTCTTGGGTTTGTTACAGCTTTAAAGGCTTCTTTTTCAGGTGTAGAAATGAGGGGATCATGATTTGTTTTAAATAATAGAATTTAACTTTATTGAATTGGAATGCTTCATAATTGCATTGCTGGATTGTGTTTTACGTCTGGTTTCTGCGGATGTTTGGGATTAATGGCTTTAAACTGATTCAGTCAGGCTTATTGCATATGAAGCTCTACAAGCTTTCTCTCTGTATCTTCCCTGTCTCTGACTCTCTGACCCTCTTTCTCTCTTTCACTCTCCCTCTCTCTCTCTCTCTCTCTGTATTGGTCTCATTCTCTCCGTCTGTTTGTGTAGATAATGGGTCAGTGGTGTGGTAGAATCCCTGTGAACCCCCATAAATGGGAGGCCTTTGATGGATTTGTTAAATTACTGACATTTAATTGGAGGCACTTTTGGAACTCTGGCTTAGAGGACATTGGTTGGTTCTAGGCACTGCTGTGGCACCTAATGAGGCAGGAGCTTCCTAAATACTTTTACTGTGGCACAGAAGTTCTCCTGGACAGGCAGGAACAACTCTGGCTCTTTCTGTCCTTTCTTCAGAAGAGGTGATGTGTTTGGGTTTAATATGAACACCATGTGTCAAAGCTGGGAGACTAAAAGGGTTGGGATTGAAGATAGGGAGGGCTTAAGGCGGACACATCTCTGCCACTGCAGTCCTGCACGTTTTCGTGTTCGTGTGTTTATGTGAAACATGAGCAGGTTTGTCACTGTGCTTTTTGTTGCAGGGTGAATATCTGAGACAGGATCTGTGCATCTTTGTGTGTGGGCATTTGTTCAGCAGCATCAGCCTGCGGTTTAGGTGTTTTCCAGGTGAGGCTGTAAAGCGGGAGAGCGAGAGAAAGTCACTTTTCCACCTGGCAACTGTCCTCCAGCAGTCCCTGCAGAGCAGTTTGCAGCAGGCCATTTAGCGAACACATGCACACACAAACACACACACACACACACACACACGCACACACACACACATGCACTCACACACACACATACACAAAAGCATGCGTACACATACTCACCTGACATTAGCCGCTACATGCAAAACATGCAGGGCACTTGTCCCTCTCTGCATATCCCTCCACGTTCACTCCCCAGTGCAGTGCCTTACCTACCCTGACCTTGCGGTTGTCTCTTGGGGGTCACTGTGGTCATAATGCTGTTTACTTAGACTTTAAGTGGGGTGTCATTACACCAGGGGGCTCACGGCTCTGCTACCCTTGGCATCAGAGGAGGGGGCTGAGTTCCATGAGCCTTGTCTTCACTAAAAGAGGAAGAGAGGATAAGGGAAGACAGGATGGGGAGAGAGAGACAGAGAGAGTGAGAAAAGGGGAGAGAGAGAGAGAGAGCGAGAGAGAGAGCTGGTGGTAAGTTATGCAAAGAATGGTAATTGAATTGCGGTGAGGGGGGCAGAGGGCAGAGACAGAACTTGATGTTCTCCAGCTCACCTCTGTATCGTGCCTGCAGTGTATGGTACCTCAGTAGATCGATGACATTGGCGCTGTTGCTTTCAGTTCAGTGTTTAAAGCACCGCGCTTTTCAGTGGACATGTGAACACGACGTTTCGCTATTACGGTGTTTTCATTATCACAATTTGTTATTATTTAATATCACAATAATTACCTTTTATCATGGTTTACTGTATTATATATATATATAAAAAATATATTATATTTAAAAAATCTTAAAAGGACTTTGATCTGGATGTCCTTTGTAGTAGCATTAATCTTTTGGTGATTTATACATTTCATACCTTGTTTTAAAACCGCTTACTAGATTTTTAAGGATTAAAGCTGCACATTTGCTTTGCTCCTCCGTCAGTGATGCTGTAGTCTCTGAAGTCTCTAAAAGGAGTAGGCTTGGAGATTGCACTGGAAATTCTCCCGGCAGCTGCACGGATATACAGTATTAAAGCAGTACTGAAGCGGAGGCCCAGAAGAACTGTCTTAGAGTAAAAGCGCCGCTCTTTGACCAACTGAGCTGTTTAGCATACCCGCTAAACTGAGCATGAACAGGAGGACAACATAGTCCATGTTATCTGCTCTAAGAGCGCTGCCGTATGTACCCTGTAACTGCTTCTTTGGCAACTGCGCAGCAGCTCCGACAACTGTATTCCAGCTCACCTCAATCTGTTTCTATCCTCCACTGACATAGTTGGACCTCACTGGCCAATTTTTACAGGCCATCAGAATGTTTAACAGTGCTGTTTGGTCATGAGGGCTTGTATAACTTTACAGTAAAGTTAAGGGAGCAGGTTTACAACCTCCTCACAGCAGCCAGTAGTTAACGGCAGCACCGCTTAAGATCCCAAGAATCAACCTCATCTTTATAGCATCGGCTAGTCCCTAACGTTCTAGTTTACGGTTTGAAACAGGAGATATTCCCGCTGCAGTAGGAGTCTAGAGAGACCAGTTGGAGTAAATTAGGAGCAGCCCTGAGGTTTTTCGGGCAGTCTAGCCTTGCTTCCCAGCGGTTGGCTACACGTGGAATCACTCTGGTGGATGTTGAAAGTTTTGCTCTGCTTCCAATTTCAGCTCCTTCCTCGATGATTGATAGCTCTGAATTGGACCAAATATGTTCTAATGGATTAAAGAATTCAGGGGTTAAGGGAAGTGACAAAGTAAGACTCCGGTGTCATCACTTATGCCTGGGAATGGGTCCTGTTTCTGGAAAGCCTGGGCTTCTGCGTAGAGAAGTTAGAAGAAGTACTGCAGGTCTTCTCTGTGCTCTACTTTCCTCTGTCTTTCAGAGAAGATCTTACACGTTCCGCTCTTCCGAGATTTTTAGGAATCCGGCACTCCCTATGGCGATGTGATACAGTGATCTTTGTCACTGACTGATTCCATGCGCTAAACACTGGCTCTTTTTCTGAGTGATGCTCTGAAAAGATTGAGCTAATGATAAGTCATTCTGTTAATTGCTGTGAAATTAGATTCTGCCATCTAAGCTGCAATTACTTATGCCTTACTTTATATTCGTCTAGTGACTCTCATCCATTTGCTTTTTAACTCTTCCCATTCCTTTCTTTCTTTCTTTCTTTCTTTCTTTCCTTCTTTCGTTCATTCATTCCTTCTTTTCTCACCCAGTTCTTTTTTCTGTTTACCTCTCCCCCTCTTTTAACTCCACTAACTTTGTACTGCTGAAATGGCAGTTCGGGACTGCGGGCGTTTTCTTGGCCATGGCTGGTCACGGAGCACAGGGGCTGAGGTTAATGCCCTTGTGGGGATGGCAGGAGCAGTGCAGGCAGAGATCGCAGTGATCAATGCAGCACCACATTTGCATTACAGTGCTCCGTTAACTACAGATCTGGCCATCGATCGCCTGTGCCAGAACGTACCCGCACGTCTCAGTAAAGTAGCGGAGCAGGAGGAGGGAGGGACAGAGCAGGGATTAAAGGGGTGCTCTGAAGGGAGAGGGATAGTATTTAAAGAAGGTGACCACAGTGGCAGCACTGAAACTTTGTGCTGTGAAGAGGATATATGGATATATATGTGATGTTAAAGAGCAGATCTATACCAGGAGCAGTACTCTAAATGGCTAATGCCCTGCATTTTATGTGGATGTTTATGTTGTTCTCAGGCATTTTATAGTAATATGTCTTCATGGTTTTCCTTTTCATATCTTACTTTGTAAATCAGGAATATTAGCTGAAGCGAACATCAGTTCAATTTCAGCCTTTCATAGCCAACTACAGCCTTTACAAGCGTGTCTTTTGTGTGTGTGTGTGTGTGTGTGTGTGTGTGTGTGTAATGTTGGTGCTCAGTCGGATGGACATTGATGGACAGGTAAAAAGCAATATGCATGCAGAAAACAGCATCAAGACCAGCCAGTCAATACGCACCAAGATAACAAGCCTCTCAGTATGCATATGTTTATGTGTGTCTTTAAGGGTTTATACATGAGCTGAGTTGAGCTGAGCAAACCTGGGACACTTCTGCACCATCTCCACTAACATATTCATCATCCAGATTTCAGTGAGGAATGTTCTGGACGCTGATAGTTTCACTGGTTTTGTTTTCAGTATAGATTTCTACATATCTAAGGCCAGCCCTCCACTTCAGTAAAAGTGCTATCACCAACATTTCCTCATACCTTTTTTTCATGGAATTTAGTAAACATCTATTTGTCTTTGTCCTACATGTTTTGTTTATAATAATTTAGATGTTAATCAGTATTTACCAGCATTTACTGAATTCTCATCTTGGATATCTTCTCACATTTTGTTTCATTTCCCGTAGTGGTTTGACATTTTCATGGCGCAATAATCCAAAATATCACTTTTTCGATGGTTCTACAGTATTAGGGAGCGATGTATAAACTGAAGAAGGTGGTGAAAGTTAAAGAGATATTATTCTTATAGTTTTTAACATCGTTAAACACATTTTCCTCATTCTTTTTATAGTCTGTAAGTGTGCTCACATACATGAATGCCTGTATGCCCTCAACAAAAGAAATAATTGATCCTATAAATAGGAACCTTGACTATCTCATTTTTGTCCTGAGATATCTGTAAGCTACCATGCTGCTGTGCTTGGGTTAAGGAAGTGGTTCAATTTATATATATATATATTTGCTCCAGGTGATTTATTCAATGTAAAGTACCATAATGTTTCATTTAATTTGTCTTACTTCACATTGCCTGTCCTGTGATGTAAGTATATATGAGCACATGTTACGATGACAATACTGAAACAAGATATTGTGCAGCCCTAACTGGAATAGTCAAACAGTGCTGTACAGGCAGATATGATTGTTACCTCTCAATTGTCAGAATTCTTAAAATAAAAGTTTAGCATGCTCTAATTATATATTAATTACTTCTCACTCAGAGTGGAAAAACTCTATTCAAACAGGTGTTTTCAAACTTTTAATCCATTACATGTGTGTATGTTTTAATATAGAACAAGCAATATTTTATTTTGATTTGAATTTGTTTCATTGAATTAGTACATAATCTCAGTACAGAAAATTGTTCCTTACCTTTCTCCATGTGGATAAAAAGTTGCAATACAGAATGTAAACTCGAAGTAGGTATAGTTTCACTTTATTTATAAGTTTTATTATTCAGAAATAAATAAAAAATGTTAATGCTGGATATTATTTCCCTAATCAGCAGAATAACAGCTTGGTGTTTGTGTTGAAATGAAACCATAACGCTTTTAAGTGTATCTTAGTGCCGTAGCTGTCCTGTTGTTCATGCGTGTTTGCTTAGCTCGCTGATGGTGTCTAATTATGTCACACAAGACAAAACTGAAGGAATAAATATTGAGTTCTAATGCTTACAGACAGACCTGAGACCATGTTACACATGAGTCTGTATTTTTCCCTAATGAAAAAGATTTATTCATGTTTTTAAATGCTGACATTAGTGCCTGGCGCAACATTAAAGGCCAAGATCCAGCGCCTCAATCTCCCATTGATTTATTTATGATGCACGTTTTTGGATGATGAGGCCACGATGGCCGAGGGATTAGCTTCTGTGTCCCATCTCGTTGTTTTGTAAATGAGTATATGTGAATATGGACTGTCCATGGACTGATTACAGTGTAATATCCTTAAATTTGTTAATGAACAAAAAACCCTCAGCTACCTAGCAAAACTGGAAAAGTCGGCCCATCTTGGATTGTTGATTAGCCAAGCTGTTTGGAATCTTGAACACAAATGAGCACAACAAACTTGAGTTGGAACAAACAAATCCATCCTCACATTCTTCTCCGGTTTCTTGGGCTAGTGCAACACTGATGGGCAAGGAGTGGTAGATCAAACAGTGACAGTGTGCAAATGTTGCTCCAGACTAGTATCAAACACCCATGCTAATACCTCAGCTATGCTAACTCATTCCTGAAGACAGAACTCAAATGTGTCAGTTACTGCAGTTGCTGTTGTAAAGCGTTAGCTAGCTTCTTATTCACTGGCTTCTTTGTTCCATCTGAAATGGAGGAGTACTTATGTTCGAATAAGAAGCCCGGAAGCCTAGTGAGGAAACTTTGGTCACTGTAGTTGTTTCTGTGCACAGGATTTAAGCAGCCAATAAGTGTTGTTTCTGAGCAGGCCAAACAGAAAAGGATTTGCACCACTACTTGGTTGTAGAGAGTCCTGGATTTCACATTTTGAGAACCAGGTTAGAAATCCCCTTTTTACACTTAATATAGAAACATGAAGTCTCATTGATTTAATTTTTCACATGTGGCTTTTTTTTAAGTACATGTTTTTACTACTTGCCTATTTAAATACTAATATGTAATAAGTAACCTACTTAGAGTTAAGTAGTTACTATATTTAAAGTGAACAGTTTAGTTAAATCAAGGAAAATTCATTGATTCTATATCATGTGCATTAGCTAACTGTTATCTAGGATTGAGTAGCACTGCAGTGGAGATGAGTGGTTTTTGTCCCATGCCAAAGAAGTGCTTCTGTACAGCTGTAAATAAAGTATGTTTCATAGTTTTGATCCCATGCGCCTCATCTGTCTCTTTCAACAGTCTCTGGAACACAGTGGCAGTAGGAATACATCCATCTCTAAAACATCAACAAGCTCACTTGTCAAATTTTACTTTGAGTCTTTTTAGCTGGACGGAGGTCGCGTCCCTTAGCGGCAACTGTACAATTAAGTAGACCCTAGGTCTTCAAATCAGGGCTTTTATATGCTTCCAGTCCTGTGGAGTTGACCATTGTATTGTTTCGTTAGCCTACTCACGTCCAACCGTACTGGGAAAATGGGTGTGGAGGTGTTTGTGTGTGTGTGTTTAAAACAGTGAATGGCTGGTGGAATATATGACCAATATGTGACCAGGAATATACACATGACTGTGTGAGTAGACCCTCGCACGCTGCCAGCTTCAGTTATAGCTAGGTTAAAGTCTCATGGTTTTAGGTAGTATTGATGCATTGTTTGAGTACAAGTTAATGAGCACAGTTACAGATACCAGTATCAGTACCAATGCATCCCTAATATTTATGTGATTAAGCAGTTGAAATGGAACATTTGACAGAGGGGTGACTCCTTTCTATCTGCCTGTGTGTCTCTGGCTGTAGACCCCCTGCCTTCCATCAGGCCACAGCTAACAATACAGCACTGATTAAAGAGAAGTGAGTGCTCGGCTACCCGCACAAAAATAGACATGCTCTCACCATGAGGGCCATCCCCTGTGAGCATGTGTGTGTGTGTGTGTGTGTGTGTGTGTGTGTGTGTGTGTGTCAAAGTGTCCAAGTGTGTTTATCTATAGGAGATAATACTAGTGAGATGGAAAGACATCAGGAGTGATATTGTTGCAAGGTCTGTTACAGAGAAAGAGGGTTCTAGCATGGGCTTTGGTGAACATGCGCTACAAGACACACATGCACACGCACACACACAGGCACATTGTCTTGTGATCTTGGGGCTTAATGGGGCCCGGATCTTTTTCATGTTTCATTGTGTGCTACTTTTATCCACAGGCTCGCTAAGTGTGCTCTTCCCCCATACACCGCATTCCTTCTCCATGCAACGCAGCTTGTTTCCTGATATTGCACATTGTTTGCCAACTTCAAAAAGATCCATTTTAAACATGTGTCCATTTAAGACTGTACAGGAATCCATAGCGTCTGGTCTGCATTACGCCACCCTACTTAACCATTAGCATGTGGCTGCGCTAATCAGAACATACATGGATTTACAGTGCAGGGCCTACACATGCCCGGGGGGAGTGTGTGTGGGGGGGTGCATGAACACAGACACAAACTGCTTTTAATAGGGTGGAAAGAAATGCTTTACTGTGCTATAGAAATGTCACAGTAATTAAGCTTGTATGCTAAGAGCATAAACTAAGGAAAGGTTTAACGTGGGGAAAATTGGTCATATATTTGTATAAGAAATACTTTGTCTTTAATCCAGTTGTCATGTATTTCAACCCTAAACAGCCATGTCAGTTTTTTCAGGAGATATTTTAAGGAGATTAGATATAAGATCCACTTGCTAAACTGGGAAGAAAAAAACTTTCCAAAACTGGAGTAAATAGACTCCTAAATAACAGTGTAAGATCTGGTAGACCACCAAACCTGTCACCTTCAGGTTCTCAAACTTTTATCTTTAAGAGATCAGATTTGTAAAAAAGTCTTATAACGTTTTAAATCCAGAAGAATATTTAGGTGCAGGCAAAAAGCTGTTGCTATTTCCCAAACAACTTCTAAGACTGAACCTTTGGAGAATTTTGGGGTTCTTTTAAAAACTGAAAGCAAGTCTTCCAAAGGCTACGTTTACAAAGCAGGTAAAAGTGGCCCAAATTTGATCTCTTTCCTCATACGTATTTTCAGACTGCCATCCCAAATCCAAATTCTGTAATATCCAGATTGTGTTCAGATGTTTCTGCACAACAAATACATAAATAAATAATTAAAAGTCTGGAAGCAAAGTGTAAATACTAAATATAATAATGTTGAGGGTTATTGGTCATTTTCCAGACAGCAGAAAATGAAAAAGGTTTTAATGAATCATTAAAAAGTCCTTCTCAGTAATTCAGATTTAGATTAAAAGGTGTTCTCTGACTTAGTAACTAAGTGCTGCAGTAGCTACAACTCTGTGTTAGTGTTACCAAGACAATAATTGCTGTATTACACAGACTTCATGACCACAGAAGGCAGAATTGTGGAAACTGTAGTTTAGTCATGCTGGCTCAGTGAAGGAGAGGGGGCTGTCCTAGCGTGTTTAACCTTAGCGACAGGCTGACAGGCAGGCCAAACTCTGGGTCAGCGCTTAGCTTAGTGGCCCATGGCTCTGCTGACAGGGGACAGACTGAAGGGTACTGGCCATAATGAAACACCCCTGTGTTGGTGCATGTGGTGTGGGTGGGTTGGAGGAAGAGAAACTGGAAAGTATCTTAAATGTTACTGAGGAACACACCTGCTTTCGAAGCTGTGTGTGTGTGTGTATGATTCCGTGTGGCATGGGGAAAGAAATAAGGGACTTTGGCATGTTGTTTTAATAGCTGTATTCACATTTTATGATGCATACAGATTTGTGATAATCCGTAGGATTTATGTAATAACAGTAGTTGGATTTCCAGCAGTATTAACTATGGGGTCCTTGCTTTCCACACTTGCCTCTTTACCAGGAGTCGCTAGTCTCAGTCTAAGACGAGCAAACAATCGTTCTGTAAGAGAAAGTGTCAATATAATGGGAAACACCTTAAAAAGATGACATGACTAGCAAAATCAACCGCCATGGGTGGCGTGTTTTGATAGGACAAAATCCACTCTCTCGGCCCACTATTGATTTTGCTGCTCGTTTTCTCCCAGCATCAAATTAGAGTGGATATGGTAGGTGTTGCTCAGGAGAGCAAAATGAAACACTCATAATTCAGACACTGACACAGAGAGTCCAGGCTCAAACAGGAGATGAGGTGTTTCTGTTGCTAGGTTCGGTTGATGGAGGAGATTTGTGTGTGTTTGTGCAGATGGTTAACATGCTGTATAAGAGCTGTTTTCTTTAAACACTCAGCTGTAGAGATATTCAGTATGTGACGGTTTTAAAATACAAGCGTACCTTGATAATGCAGGTATTTCCTGCATCCTACAGAGTGGTCACTGTAGGGAATAAAAGAGGCACTATTATCCCGACTTGGTCCTTCATAGCAGTTCTGTTTGAACACATGTTGATAAACACATACGTATGTATGTATAGCAGAGCACCTGCATGTGCACATCTGAGTATATATGTCTGTTTTTGAAGTTGGTGACTGTTTGTTCCCAGCTGTGCGTTTAGACGTGTTCTGCAAACACGCAAGTCTGTCGCCGAGCATTGCTAATGAACATTTATGGCCTCTCAGGATGCATGGGCAAGCACAGGAAATTGATCAGATGGACATTACCATGGTGACCCGCAAGAGCATGGAGATTAGTTACTTATCATATCTAAACTAGACGAGGGCTGAATCCAATATACGGATGGACAGCACAGTGGCAAACCATCATCCATCTAATTAGGGACACCTTGTGAAAATCATGCCATCTTTTGTCAAAGCAAGCATTTAAGGTTTAAGCCCTTATTTTCTACATGAAATGAAAGTGTTTAGATACACTGAAGCAAGTATTTCTATATGATGCTGTTTATTTTTGAACCCAGAGTAACTTCACATTTGTTCCTTATGGAAAATCATCCTGAAAACCTCACACCTGCACCTATTACTATGGGTGTGTGCATTTTCACTACACTCATATTAGGTCCTTCATCCATAGACACACTTGCAGTATTTATTTGGTCTTTGCATTGTGGCTTTGAGCTGTTAAAAGAATCAAATGCATTTAATCAACTCAGCCTGGTGCAATCTGCCTGAAACAGTGGAGGGGTCAGGGTGACCCTTCGGACCTCGCCAAAAGCATTACAATTCCAAATGTGAGCTCAGGGATTACATTTGGCATTTATCAATACACTTGAGCGCCTTTCGGCATCAGCAAGGCACCCTATGATTGCGTGCTGTAGTAGCTTTTGGAAGAACTCAATAAGTTAACAGTGCAAGTCCCAGGTCCCTGACCTCTCTGTGTTGACCATACCTCCACCAAAGATCCTGCCCACCTAATCCTGGCCTTTGCTCCAATCTGCACCCCCTTAACTTTGTAGTGTAGTGAATGTGCCTCCATATGATCTTGTGGTAATTCATTAGCAAACTTGCCAGCTAATGAAGCTTATTGTTCCAATCAGACAGTTGCCTTTTCTGTGCTTCATGTTGAAACCTTTTCATTAGAAAAGGTTTTGGTTTCAAGGCCATTGTTTCCACAGGTGGGAAGGGTCATGGTGTAATGGTAGAGGGGCCCTGATGGGATATTGTTTCCGGCAGGTGAAGTCTGACATGCGGATAGTTTCGCATGACTGATCAAAGCAACAGGCGTTCGATCTCCTGAAGCTCTGGGCTTTGAAAGGGCTGCTGCTGGCAAGTGATGTCACAGGGCACTATAGTGTCAACTGCCACCTCATGGCCCTTTTTAGCTGATGCTCTACAGGCTCACGATGACTTGTTTTTGTGTGCACCCACTATAGGTTCAAGAGGGTGCTATTCATCTTTGCATGGACCATTCTACAAAGAACAGCCAACTCTCTCTGGGATACTTTCTCATGGGAACTTGAGAGATGTTTTAATTTGTACTAATCTTGCACTTGTGAAAAAGGCTAGGGGTCAGAATAAAAAGCCCGAAGCAAAACAAAAAGGCGGAAAAAGAAAGGCCCTACAACTTTTGTTCATGGTTATGGGGGTGGAGGATAAAAAAGGGGAGTTGTTAAGTTTGGAAGCAAGTCTGTTTGTAGGTACAAGAGCCACAGCTTCTCTGTGTTTACATCTTCCCATGACATTCTTCCCTCCCCGCACTGTTTTGAAATAGATTAGGGCACGAGCTATTAAATAAATAAGAGGGACTCAGTCCTTCCTTTTCTTTCTTGTCTCTCTCTCTCTCTCTCTCTCTCTCTCTTTCTCTTTCTTGCTCTCAGTGCTGAGTGACAGTAATCCGTGGTGAGATACTGAGCGGCAGCAAGAGAGCGGGTTTGTTCGGCATTTCACAGAGCCCTGTTCCTCCCGCCCCCTCTGCCCAGAATCGGCAGGCAGGTTGATAATGTCAGAGAATTTAATCCGCGTGCCAGCCTCTCGCCATTGTCTAGAGGCAAACTCCCAATCCTCCATGTCAGATGGAATCCTTTTCCCCCCGCCTCTGCTTAGTCCTCACCCGCTGGCTCCCACAAAGGCACAGGGTGGAGGGGACGAGCCTGGAACACAGGGGGGAAAAGCCGATTGCTGTCAGCTTTGGCGTTGTGAGTGGCACAATTACGGGAAGCAGATCTAATTTAATTGAGTGGGATCTGAATCTTGAGACTTGAGAGAATGAGAGGGAGAGAGAGAGAAAGGAAAAACAGTGAGACTAAAGGGATAAAAGAAAGCGCAAGGTCGAGTGTTAGCATGTGAGTGTGTAAGTGAGAGAGAGATTCTAAGAGAGATTAATATTGGTAGCTTTTCCTTTAGCCACTGATGTGAAATTGCATTGTCAGCATCAAGGCCCTAATCAAATGTCAGTCATCACTGCCATTAGGGAGAAACTCTGCCTGTGTTGCACACGTATGTATCTACTGATCAGCTTCTGAAGAGATCTGCTATTCCCTTTTCTCCTCTCTACATGTACAGAATACATCAGAAGAAGATCCCCACCCAGTGTCAACCTCCCCTGTCATACATTACCCACCGGACTTGTAGTGGGAAGGCAAACACATGCTTACAAGACATGTCCAACCAGGACATCTTTCTGAAGCTGTTATAGGAAAAAGAGCAACTGTCCATTTTACAAGACTGACTGCCCCTTTATGTTTAAAAGCACAGAACGCGTCAGCATTGCTGTGGGTCACTAGGATTCAATCCCAGCAGTAGGACTTGATCCTCTCCATCAGTTGCACCACTTAAGCCTCAGGTTGCTGGTCATTTTATCAAGATCACTTTGCTTAGTTGCTAGAGTGTGAATAGTTTTGCACCATAAATATTACTCAAACACATCTCCAAGGTATTCTAACACTTTGTAGTGTTATTGGCAAACTTGCAGCCATTTGCGGCTGTTCCATGGCATCAGGTTGACAGTGCTTTTCTCTGGAGATTATTGTTTATCGTAGAGTTGATTATAGATTTCAGGGTATGTGAGTGATGCTGAGTGGGAGTCTCATGTCATCCATTTTACTGCACACATGATAAAGACAATAAAACACATGCATTTGTTTACTCTCGGCTTGTGACTGGGCTGTTGTTTCAAGCCGTCCAAAAAAGCCTGTGTAGCACAGAATGTTTAACTTGTTTTTAGCTTTTAGTTGTCCATACTTTCAAGATATGAAATAAATATAAGAATGAGTTATATGGAGCAGAAATGAAGCAGGTTTTCTCTTAAGCGTGAGCAAGGAGTGAGCAAAGTGTGATAGTTGAATGAATTTGAACAAACATGTCAGTTATAGTAGACTTCAAAGCAACTGAAATTACTAATTATAGAAGGGATGTCTAGATAATTTGGACATATAGCACACCTGAAACTCAGGCTGCTAATTTATCTACTGATCCCAAAGAACACTGATCAGTTCTCACCTCCTCCGTGTCTGGCAGTAAGTACTATGTCTGGAGGTTGTGACAGCAGCCTTCAGATCGTCCTCTTCCTGCTTAGTCAATGAAATGCTAGCAAACATTGTCCTGGACATGGAGCCTCTGGTAGGCACATCTGAAATATCTAGGAGTATATGTTCCACTCAGAGTATATGTCTCACTAGAAGTATATGTCTCACTAGAAGTATATGCCTTACTAGGAGTATATGTGTCATTAGAAGTAAATGTCCTGCTAGACATATATGTCTCACTAGAATTATACACCTCACTATGAGTATACATCTCACTAGTATATGTCTCACTAGGATTGTACATCTCACTATCAGTATATGTCTCACTAGGAATATATGCCTCACTAGGAGTACATGTGTCATTAGAAGTATATGTCCCACTAGGAGTACACATCTCACTAGGAGTTTATGTCTCACTACAAGTATATCTCCCACTAGGAGTATATGTCTCATTAGAAGTATATGTCCCGCTAGGAGAATGTGCCTCTTTTGGAGTATATGTTTTATGTGCTTATGTTTGTGAATTTGATGGATTCATACAATTTCAGAACAAACTCATTCTATTTGGTTCCTAGGGGTAATGTTAGGGTTGCGATTAGGGTTAGGCTTAGAAAGTTGTCCCACATCGGCAGTTACGTGTATAGAACAGATATAGGATATATTTAGGAGAGCTCTTGACATTGTATAGACAATGTGTATGTATTTGTGTTAGTGAGTTAATGTGTAGTTCTGAATGTCTGCTTTCCCTCACAGCCAGGCCTCTGCCTCGTCCCTTCTGTGTGTAAGCACTTGCAGATAACAGACTGTCAAGGCCATTCTCATAGTCCGGCTGTTTTAGATCTATCACTGCTTAACCGAGGCATGCTCCGGAACATTCTCTCGGCGCTCTCCTGGGCCCTGCAGTCCGCCTTGGGGTTAAAGAGAGCGAGCATGCTCTGGAGGCGCGGCGCTGTTTATCAGCGCATTTCTATTTATAAGGGCCCCACATTGAGCTGTATCTCAACATGCTGTCAAGTGATGACAGTCTCTCTCTCTCCTTCTCTCTCTCTATCTATCCACCCTACTTTCTCCTTGTTCTAAATTATAGGCTCATCAAACGTTCAATGTGAAGTCAATACAGACCTGCAGAGAGATAGGAGTAAATGACAGAGTAAAGGGGAAGAGGAGAGAAAGGATGGTAGGATGGAAGGTGGGCAGACCAAGGGAGCTAGGATGAAAGGGTGAAGTGATCTGGAATAGAAGTGTTGAGGGAGGTTTTTAATATGAGATGAAAGTGTGTGTGTGTATGTGAGAGAGAGAGAGAGAGAGAGAGAGAGAGAGAGAGAGGCTGCACAAGTCCATGATGAGGGTCAAGCACAGTTTAGGAGGGAAGGGTTTCTCTGAGGGGAAAAGCAGCCCCCCTTGAGCACTTGGGAGCTGAACTCTCTATTGACCCGTCCACTTCCCTCCCTCCCCCTTTCTCTTTCTCTCCCTCTCTCTCTCTCTCTCTCTCTCAAACACACACACACACACACACTACACACACACACACATTATGTTGTCTCGTCCACCTGTAACTCATAAACCATCACTGTCATAAATGTATAGAGTAATAACTTAAAATTTTAAGTTTTGTGTTTTGTTGTGTTTGTTTTTTATTATTTTAATAAAGTTATTTTGAAGCATTTATTTTGGCTCATACGTCATAACATGTTCATTCAGTGTGAAGTGCATTGATGGCAGATATTTCCAAATAGTTTAAAAAATAGAGTTTTAATATGAAGGTGTTTATGTGTTTATAAATACAGTGCATGATGTACAGTATTGATGTCTTAACAGTGCCGCGGACAGTCTGCCCATCAGAAGTGTCCATGACCATGCCATTAATTAGATGCTTTAAGATTCTGCGATGTGTGGGTGGCTGCCTGCTTTGTGTGTGTGTGTTTGGGTAAAAATAAGGGTGTTCTCAGTGGACTTATCTGTCCTCCATGTTGATGGATATTCACACTGCTATACAAAGCACATGACACGGAAGTCTCCCATGTGCACTCAGAAGATGCACTTGCGATGTTCGCATTGCCGCCTTGATTGATGGGAAAAGATAATGGCCCACAAACAAACAGCCCCGCCCCATAAATACTGCCACCCCCCAACCACCCCCCCCCCTCTCTCTGAGTCCACAGCAGAGGGAAGACTTTTGACATTTATTCAATACCATCAGTAGCTGTGCAGTGGCACTGTTGAGAGAAGGGAGGGGGAATTATGAGCGCTGGCTACTTAAGCTAAAAGCTACGTGGTGTCAGTCGAAGGCAGCACTTAAAGAAATCCACAAGCACCGATTTCTCTTTAGGAGATATGGAGGTGCTCTCTCTCTTTCTCTCTCTCTCACCTCTGTGTGCCCCCTCCCCACCATCAGTCTCTCCATTCTTCTCAGCCCCTCTCTCTTGACACTCAGGGGATAGTTACACTGTACACATCAACTCACTTGAAACGGTTCTGTGCGCACGGCCCGGCCAAGCTTTTTAATAAAATCCAAAACGGAGGAATTCTCTCAGTTAATAATGCCGAACAAAGGCACCCTTGTGGGGCCAAAGAGGAGGGCTGGTCGCTGTGTGTGTGAGGGGTGGTGATGCCAAATAGATGAGACTGTCGCCATAAACCCCTGACCCTTTCTCAGATTGTGTCTCAGGAACTGGTCTACACCGTCATGCTTCATTACAGATCATCAGGTCATTGTGTACATGAGATCTTTCTGTTTTAATGTCAATCTCTACTTTTACCCATATGGTTAAAACTTTAATTGAAGCCATAATAGGTGCTGTTGCTTTTATGTGGTTATGGCCTTTATGTTCTCATGTTTTTTCTCGTGTTTGGTAGCTGCTGTGCTCTTTTATCCTTTCCTATATCCTCTGAAAACAATGTTGGTGTTAATGCCAGATTTAATCCAGCTGGTAATTTAGAAAGATTACACCATTTTGTATTTTGTATATAATCCAACTGACTCTTACCATAATAGCTGCATGCTTACATTTAGCCCTCAGCTCATCTTTTACCCACAAGTGAAACACAGCTGAAACACTGGCACTGCAGGAAAACAGGTTAATGTGCCATTTCACAGTGGCAGTTTTCGTGATTGAGTTGATCCTCGTTGTTTCTCAGACAGGTTTAACACCATGTTAGATGTGCCATGTCACCAAGAGCTATGATGGCACATACAAACATGAAATGAAACATAGCTTCAGTCGTTTTTCAGTCGTTTCAGTTTTGTTTACACTGAGAGTTGATCACAGTCATAGAATCATGTGTATGTGATAGCCCCGCATGTCAATGCGATTTTTGGCTAGTGCCCTGGCGCGATAGGTCCAAGCTAGCAATGCTGCACATAAGCATTAGAGTTTAAGCTCTAGCCTAAACAGATATTTAAGCTTCTAACTGGCATGTAGGAAATAATC
This sequence comes from Semaprochilodus insignis, assembly GCA_034552555.1. Lineage (NCBI taxonomy): Eukaryota > Metazoa > Chordata > Actinopteri > Characiformes > Prochilodontidae > Semaprochilodus > Semaprochilodus insignis. The sequence continues at coordinate 16,392,757 of CM067487.1, read as the reverse complement.
GTTTTACTTTTGTTTTAGTCCAGTTACAGAGAGTAAACATACTGATCAGATAATGCAGACACTGTGGCAGATCTATGGCATCTTCAAAGCTTTGTAGCAGGGTCTGAAGTGCTGCATAGGTATGGATGATGGCCGCACATATTTTCAAAACATGTGTTAGGCAAGGCTGCATCCGCTTGCTGTTTTATTTCTTCTCCTGATTGACATGTATCACCATGAAGCATGCAATAGACCGGCCAGGATTCAGTATTGTATAACATCGAGCTCGACTCACCGGCCTGGACTTTCCAGACTTGCGCTGCTAGTGCACACGAAACCATCCCCCACAAACAGCAGTCCACAAACTAACCAAACCCACAGCAAAGTGTAGTACAAGACATACAAGACCCATACATAGGGCTACAGTTATGGAGAATTTGGAATAGATGTTCACACATATAGCAAAATCAAAATAATCAAAAAAGTACTGCTTGTTCCATTAGAATGGAGTTGGAACCAGTAAGACCACTGTGATTAATCATGATGAATTATATGCAGCTCTAGTAAATATATGAATCAGAGCAGTTGACTGCATGTCTTCTCATCTGCAAACAGCACACACATCCACATCCTGTTAGGCCTTGTTCTTCTGATGTTCTGAAGGCACCTGAAACCTCATTCTTCATTTTAACTAGGAGCCAGACGCATGATTTGTAACCAGATCGGCCAGACCAAAAGCATCTGAGCCAACTGGTAGGTGATTGCAGATATTTGCCTTGATTTTTTTGGCATTACCCTGGTTACACCACGCTGCTCTCAGTCTGACTGTGTCCTTATAGCCCAAGCTGCTAGCTACATCTAACAGTGGTCTTCATCAGACAATCGCCAATCAAGATAATGGAACACAGTATGAGACTAGCCTGTGAAAAAAGAGAGAGAGAGACCCACATACACGCTGGCTTGTACAAAGCACCTCGTCTAAATTAAAAGTGTTGGGGGGGGGGGGGTGGCGCTAATCCATGCCATATTGGATTGCTTTATAAAATGCTCAATGCACTTACAGACAGAATGACAGCTTAACAAAGTTGTGAGATGACAGCAGGTGTGATGTTGCTTGGTACTAGTATGTGATGGCTAAAATTGGTTGTTCTCTAAATGTAACGTAAATGGAACCTAAGTATATGTAGATCAGCTGATGGTTAAAGCTCAGGATGTTGCTGTTCTGTGTTTTTGCTACAGACATACAGGCAGGTGGAATTTCACTGCAGTGAGTACCCTAAGGACTAAATGCAGTTGTAGCCCGACCTCAGCGTTAACCTTAGCCATGACCCGGTAATGGCTGTGTCCCAAATGGCTAGCGGGTCTCTACAAAGTGCCCTTTTATGACACCAGTGAGTAAAGCACAACAGTGCTATTTGAACAGTAAACTGTGAGTGAAGGGGCCAGTGGGGACAGGCCCATTTTCAGGAAGTGGCTTGCAGTGTCCGTCCATAGACAGTTTATTCCAGGTATTATTATTCCTTGTGTGTGCATGTGTGTGTGTGTGTATGTGGGGCTTGGTGATGGTAAGCAAGGCTGACATCTCATCAGGGGGTGATGTGAGGGATTGGTGCTGGTCAGCATGAGGTAGGATGGTTTAAAAGTGCTAGCTGTTTCAGAGCCTGGTGCCTTCTTCTTGCATCCATCTTCTAGCATATAACTCTCCTCCTTTTTATTCACCAAAGACACAAATGGCAAAAGACCTCTATACAGTGTCTCAGGGCTAATCAGGGATTCCACTATTTTGTGTGAGCTAACCACACAAAAAATGAGTCACCCTGCATGTTTAAGGTGGTAGTAACTTTAGGCTCCTGCAGATGGTGCCGCACGAGGACGATGGGGCTATAAATACCTGCGGGGTATGGGATTCATAGATTGAGGTGAGAAGAGGTGGTCATTGCAGTGAATGCCTTGTTCCCTGGGTGGAGAATGGGTCCAAAGCATGTTAATGATTGGCTAAAAGTGATTGTATTTGGGCGTACCAAAGACCATAGTGTGAAGGAAGTAGCTGAATATGTAGGTGTGTGGAAGTGTACGGTCATGCGGGTCTACCAGCAGTGGCAAAAATCCCAGTCTGTAGGAAATTCTACATCCAGAAACTTGTCCAGTCCATGCCAAACCCAATCACAACTGTTATTTGCTCTTGTGGACACACTATTAGGTACATTTCAGTCACAGGTGAGCTTACGTATATGTATGTATAGTTTTGTCTTGTGATTGAAAAATCTATCCAGTCCATTTTTACCATGCTTTGCCATTTCCTAACCTCAAAACCAATTAAAAATAGTATGAAGCACAAACTTGAAGCATATATGTGGGTATAAAAGTTGTTTATTGTATAACTCACTGTGTAATTAAATACAGTAGTACAGTAGCAAAGTAATGACTCTCCATTAACTTTTATGGATAACTATTCTTTACTCCTCATCCTTCTTTCCAGTAGACTGCAGTACTTATCAGTATGAATGTCAGCCTCACAGTGTGTTTATTGGGGAGGGGTGGGGGGCGGTGGCTTTCAGCAGTATTGGTTGAATGCATGGACATATGGAGACTGACTTCTCTTGGGCATCAGTGGGTACCAGGAACCCCCCCAAGTCTCTCTCTCTCTTGCTCTCTCTCTCTCTCTCTCTCGTCTCTCTCACTCTCGCTCACTCGCTCGCTTTCTCAGCTGGCACACTGGCAGCTCCTCTCCCTGGGATACTCAAGCCTTTCAAACATGAGTAATTGATGAATTGTATGCAATATGCAAATGTGAATGCATAAATCTCCTGACTGACAGCTTAATTTATGTGAGCCTTTAAGAATGCAGGATTAGATTTTAATTAAATATCTTCAAAGGCACCCTGACTTGTACATTTTTTCCCTCCCGCCTCAGCTGCCGCCTTTGTTGTTGCTTAAACCGCGTCCCATTAAAATTTTTTAGTGAAATCTGATGTTGTTCTCCCTCCCTGTTGTTGTGGCCTTTTTCAGCCCCCCCTCTGACTCCACCTCTAATTTCTGTTTCTGACTTTTGAACTTGCGCCTCAGACTTGCCGTAAGGCCTGTGGATATCTCTGCCAAAATAAAAGGCCTAATTCCAGGTCACGTACCATGTGTGAAATGGGTGTGTTGTATGGTGCTCTTCCTGTACAGGCCCGCCCTCTGCCTTGTTTTAGGCAGATGAGCAGGTGTCGTTCGGGGCATGAATATTGAATGAGGCCGTTTAAGAGATGACAAGGGCACATTTGCGAGGCTGCTGGGGGAATAGAAAGTGCTTAGTAACCCACTTTTCTGCCGCTTCCCCAGCACAGAGGCGCTTCGTCGCCGGGGAGCTGCGGCAGGAGAGTCGACTGACAGGGTTTTTCTTCTCTGGCGAGTGGAACCAGCAGCAACGTGTGAATGACTTTTCCCAGCCATCTGTTCCTCCAGCCCGATGGGACCACGGCTCTGTGTGTGTGTGTGTGTGTGTGTGTGTGTGTGTGTGTGTTTTCCTCTTCACTGTGGGAATGACTGCAGTACAGGCTGCATTATGAAGTTGGACAGGGAAATGAAACATATCCCTGATCAGGGAGTGCTCAGGGTGTAAAGGTTCCTCATTCTCGTTTGGATACACTCTTCTAATTAAAGCTGCCTTATTTATAAACTAGTTTAATCTTAACCTTCAAACAGGCAGAGTTCAAGATTTATAAGAAAGTAGGAGTGCTGATTTAGGATCTGATTAATGTCGCATTTAGGGCTATCTTACAGATAGGAACAGATCCTAGATCAGCCTTTTATAAAAACGTATAGTTTGTATATACACAACTTAGAGGTAGATTGCAATAACAGAAAGACATTTATATTGTCATCAGAGAAAATATAAATAATATAGTTTGTGATTCATAAACGTTTCATATTAGTTTAGTGAAAGACCTGACATTAACACCTGACATTAAGACCTGATACGATTAATCCCGCTTCTCATTCTTTGCTAATTTGCTGCTCTGTCATTCGAGCCCACAGCTCAGTTCTTTTATTACTAAATTTAATTATTTTATTATTTAACTGAATCTTTTGTATTTGACTCGGAAGTGTGCAATAAAAGGTTTTAGCTTCATCTTCAATGGTGAGGGGGAATCAGGATGGTCGTGAGCATTCCTAGTGGACTGTTTGCTTCCAGGTGGGAAGGTGGGGTAGGGGCTATATATATATATATATGTATATATATATATATATATATATATATATATATATA
>CM067487.1:16326858-16359445 GCA_034552555.1 Semaprochilodus insignis | reverse complement strand
CCATACTGACTGTGCACCAACAGTTTTGCGTATGCAGTAGTAATCAATAAGTTATATACACTACCAGTCAAGTTTGGAGACATCAGACTATAAAATAGCACTCATGGAATTATGCAGTCCACCTTAAAAACCTCCAAAATGGAACTTTACAGGAGGATAAAACAACTTTCTTTACCTGAAATGGAAGTTGATATAACAAGATGGTTTTTCTAAGCAGTTTTGGACCAATTCTATTGGTCTGTCCATCATGAATATTCACTAAACTGAAAGGGGAACTAGAGTTTTTACACTGTGCAGAAAAAGAGAACATATTACACAAAATATATATTAGAGGTGGCGATATGGCAGACATATAATACTGTGATACATCAAGAGTATTTATGGTATATCAGGATATGTATAGTTTCAGACATCTCATCAGTTGGAAATGTTAAGTGTAAGCCTGTAGAGCCATTTAGATGGATGTATCTAAACTTTTGACTGGTAGTGTATATTATATTATGATCATTTCAAACTGAGCAATCTGTTTATTTTGTCCGTCTGTAATGCTGCTTGCAGACATGGTTTACCATGCGCAGTTCATACTGCGTATGTTAAAGCATCTTAAACCCTTTATTAAACACTCAGAATGTTCAACAGAATGTAACAGAACCTCATATGCATGGGTGACTCAGGCTAAATTTAATCTTTCACACATTTATATGTGCATAAAAGACCACAGATTACTGGTTACTGTTACTGTTGATGCATGTTTTATCAAGGGATGCAACTTTTCATTTATCATATTTACATGATTTTGGCCAACACTGGACACTACGGTCTCAGGTGGTAGATACCTGTTCTGCCTTTTGACCTAAGAAGCAACAATTTTATTAATGCTGAAAAAACCCCATAAACTCATCAACCTGGTGACCCTTTCAGGGCTGAAACTAATCTACTGATGTAGCGCTTACCCACCCTGAGATCAAAAGAAGCTCCTGTAGAGTTTTTTTCTCTCTCTACAATCCATCGCTCATACCTCTCTTTAATTAAATATTGTTGTCTGGGTTCAGGGGAAAAAGGCCAATTCAACCATGTCACACAAAAGGAATCCAAACTGGCCCACACCTGACCCCATCCACCTTCCCGTCCCTCACTGCACACTGTAAAGAAGGGTATCGTTTCACAAAGTGACATTTTTGTTTCGGTTCTCTCTGTAAAGTAATAGCAAAACGTGATATACTGCAGCTCATATTCAGCAACAGGGGAAAAAGGGTTTATATAGCTTTATAACCTAAACCTGGTAAATGAAAGCTGTGTGTTTAAACAATAATATACTGGTTTTCATTAGAACAGTATACCAGTTTACAAAGACACTACAGTGTGTTTCGGGCCGCCGGCTGACATGGTCCAATTTAAGAAAATATTGTTTATTCCAATTTCAGCTCATGCTTGCTATTATATTCTTTCTTTCTGAGTACCCCAGCTCTCCACTACTTTAACCTTTAGCAAGTGAGCAGCGACGGGCCTGTCCTGGGAGCAGGATACAGGCTATAGGATGAGTTTTCCTGTCCCCCATCCATTTGCTGCTCCCAGAGTTGGTATTGGAGGGGCTGTTTGCCTCACGTGGAGGCCCGAAGCATTCAAAGCCGCGAGCCGGGAGCTCTTGTAGATCTGAAGGGCCATATGAAAGGCAAACAATAAGCAATCTGTTTGTCCACCCCTGCAAAACGGCTCTCGCCTTTCATCCGCCGGCTCCCATTTCCGCGGGTCGCGACTTCCCTCAAACATCAATTACTGTTACGCGCGCCGTTTGATCTCCGGGCCTTCTCCTTCGCATAGCACCGGCAGGGAGGCAGAAACACACTGGGACAATGCACCTATTGTGGTTTTCTCCCTTTTTCCTTCTATTCCTCCAGCAGAATTGCAGATAGAGTGTGTACCCTGTTGGTTGTGTGCTAATATTATGAGACATCGGTTCACCTGATCCTAACATGCTTGGAGAGCACACTCATGTGAGATAACCTGAGGACCGAACTCAACAGGTGCGTGCAACATTTTACCAGGTTTAACTTTGGACAGGGTTTCACATTGCATAGTCACGTGTGGGCATGTACAAGGCCCAGGAAAGTTAGCTAGTTTTGAAAGCATACACACACAGACACACATCGACAGTTAATTCAGTGCTCAAGAGTGAGTTTGAGTCGTGCACAGAAACTCACGCAGCTGCGCGGCTGTGGGATTAGGAGACAAAACGAACTCATAATAAAATGAATCAATCACAGTGACATTCTGTTTAAACGTGACCGTTCCACCGCCGTGACGCGTGGATGGGCCTGGGTGCATAAAAACAGCAAGATGCTTGTTTCCAATATACACACTGAGAAGTAGTTTCATTTGTCTCACCTCCTCCCTTCACCACCCTTCTCCAGAGTCTGTCTGGGGCTTCCTGCCTCTTTCAGAACACGAATAAGGGCCTTGGTACAGCGGGCAGCAAAGACTTTACCCCACAGATCTCCCACAGAAATGAGGAGTGGCATTAATGTAAACCAATTCAGAACTTGGTAGGGAAGGTAGAGGAAGAGGGGAAAGAATGAAGTAGCACAGTGTACAGTAGATGTTTATATTGATCCATAAATGATCCATCATGTCTGCCATGATGACCAGGTTGTTCAGCATTTCTCTGCAAATCTTTGGGAGTTTTGAATGTGTGTATTGCCTGTACATGTAGTGTTTTTATTGTACGTGGTGTGCAAGTGGCCATAGTTTAGCACACGTGTTTGTTGAGATTTTTGGTCGTACGATGATACGGTGTGCAAAAGGTGTATGGCTGTGCTGCTGGGACAAAAATGAGCAGAAGTATCCCATGTTCTTCGACCCAGCAAGCAAGACGGCAAAAGAGCTGAATTTCTTTTTCTGTACTATGTCACATATTCCTCAGGCCATATCAGTAATGAATTAGATCAAGGTGACATCCACATTCTGAACCCCAGGAAAAAAAAAAAGACGAAGGACACAAGTCCCTTTTTTTCCCCTTTCTCTCTTTTCTCTGGGATGGTTTCTTTTGTGAAGAAATTTTGAGTACGGTGTGCACAAAAAGGCTTTGCGTCGTCACTTAATGAATTACTTAATGCGGCCCCTTCGTCGTTTAATTGAATTAATTAGGGGCCTAATTGGGCTGAGTGATGATGGCTTCCGGGGTTGTGGAGCCCTTGATGAGCTGAAGGTAGGGCTCAGGAAATGTGTGTGAGAGTGAGGAAGGGTCTCCTGGGACACATACACAGGCAGGAGTCCACTGAACAGGCTAGCCAGAGGGAGCAGTGTGTCCCCCATCTTCCCGGGAGGAACAGGTTCTTACTGAGACTCGGTTAGAGTCGGCATGAGCCTCTCCAGAGAGCTCTCCCAATCCCAGCACTGGGAATAACAACATTAAGGCAAAATGCAGAAAGCAAGTGATTATCCAAATACAGTCAATAAAAAGTAGTTATCTGTGTCTTCATGAGTCGGTTACAGAGTAGATCATCTTATTAGTGTGAAAGAGATCATTACAGTTAAAGAGAGTCATCCAAATGAGGGTAATTACTGAATCACTTAGTCTTGTTCTAACTATACTATATGATGGTAGTAGGAATACATGACATCATACAAGAAAAGAGGCTTAGCTGTAGTGTATGTGTGCATGTGTGAATCCAGTGTATTTACCTGCAGCCGTGTCTTGCAGGTCTAACGGCAGCAGCCATGGCGGAGGCAATGAAGCTGCAGAAGATGAAGCTGATGGCCATGAACAACATTCACGGAGCAGGCAGCCAGAACGGAACTGAGTCTGAGAACGAGGAGCTCAACTCCAACGCAGGTCAGCATACACACCCAAACACTCACACTGGTATTCATACCTGTAAGGGCTTAAATTTTATTAGTTCTACAAAGCTTAAACCTGACTGTCACTATGAGCCAGCCTTAAAACCCCAGATCCTTTTGCTTCCCTTATCTTTATACAAATGACCATTCAGTGACATTGACTTTGAATCAATACGATCTATTAAAATAAATTACAATAATATTAAACATAATAAAACGAGAGAATGAAAATAATAAAATCAATAAAAAAGGTGTGTGCTCATTTTTGTTTAAAAAAATGTTAAATACATTTTTAAAAAATTTATTTTTTATGCATGCATTCTGCAACCATCAGATTCTTAAATATGGGTCTTAATGGTACCAAAATAATCTAATGTAATTATGGAAATGTAATATTTATTTAATGGTGCACTAAATTGGTTTCAATGGAATTGTGATGAAATCCATTCATTCGGATGTCGGAGATGATCACCCTTATGAAAGACTCAAAATCATCTTTGAGCAAAAATAAAGACAAATTTTAAGGGTTTTTTTTGTTTTGCATTTCTGCTTTGTTACAATTTTGCTATCTCCCTGAAGACGTCACACACACACACACACACACACACACACACGTGATCACTTCTATTTTTTGAACCAAATGATTCACAATCATCCACAGTGTTTGATCTTCTGTAATACATCACAACTCATTTCATACGCTTTCTTCTTCCTTACTAGTCAATCATAACATATCAGTGGCATTAAGAGTCACAGAGTCAGAATGGAATGAACAGATCTCTGACGAGGAGAGGCAGAGTAAAGGTTAAGAGTGAATCGAGGGGATACTGCATGTAAAGATGACAACACAGACACACACATATGACCTGAGGTAATCGGTTCTAGCCCACGCCTCCCTCCCTGCTGTAGCTGTGCTTTATTGGGGCTAATGACGTCCTTAATGTTCACCACCTGACTGCGCATTTAGATTGTGATGTTACCGATGGCGCACACGCACGCGCACGCGCACACAAATGTCATACTTTATCACAGTGAACAACAGCGAGCACGGACACAAATGCCATCCGTTCTTATTGCCAAAGGCAATAGCGCTTTCTCCCCCTCTCTCTCTTTCCCTCTCTCTTTCTCTCTCTCACTCATTCACATGCACACACACCCACACATGCTTGCATACACACTTGCCCGCGCGGACACACGCACACACACACACACACAAACACACACACACACAGAGTCCGTGAGTCTGAATATGCAGAAGAAGACATAAATACAGAAGATTGCACTGGCCATGTCGTTCGGCAGACAGGCCAGTTGAAAATCCTGCAAATAGCAAAACAAACTCCATCATTAATCTCCTACACGGCTGCTAGAAACCATCCTGTGATCCAGTAACAACTAATGACAGTAGTATTTTTCAGTATTTGTTTATTTGAGGATAATTTAATGCATTATTTTAGGTAAACCTTACAATTTAAGGTGGCCACTGTTAATTACATTGGTAATTTAATGGTGTAGCAGAAAATGTACCAGGTTATTTTTAAGTTGCAACAATAAAAAAACTGGCTTAACTGAGCAGAGACAAGTCATTCAAAGATTCCAGCATCAAAATCATTATCATTAAAAACAGCTAGTGTAAATAAGGCCCTGTTTCTAACTATAGGAAGAAAAAAATGAGGTATCTAAAATATACATACACTTTACAAGGAGGGTACATCTATTAACAGTACTATAGACAGTAATAAGCGTTGCTAAATAGTTAGCTAATATAGCAATTAAACATTAATTAATGAAAAAAATAGGAACTAATATTATTTTAGATTTTATTATGTAATTTATAATCCTTACTAAATCCTTACATGATGTCTTAATTTATCATTAAATAACCATAGTAATGATAACAAATAAGAAATAAGCACTGATGAACAATTTACTGAAGTCTATGTTCGTTTCTTACACTGAAGTGAAATTAATTTAAGTATACTTAGTATACTTCCTTACACTCATTATTAATGTACTGAAAGTGTGCTGTTTTCATATACTATGTACTTAGTATGCTAAATATAATCACTAGTGCTATTAAAATATCCATATTAAAGTACATTTCTGCTATTAAAATATACTTCATTTTTACCTGGGAGTGCAAGTTACTATACAGATATATTAAGTAAAATACTACTACTAAAAAAAGTACAAATGTACTTGGAAGTCAAATGTACTTGGAATTATTACATTTGTTATATACATATATTTATTGCACTGGTATTTAGCGTAATAAACAATAATGTCCTTGCTGATATTAAAGTATATTTCTAATACATTAAAATATACTTATTTTTTACCTATAATATATATTTATAAGTTATGTAATATTTATTAAACACTGTTGTGCACTTATAAAGCAGTTCATAATAGACATGTGCAGATAACTTGAAATATGTATATGCAGACACCCAGGAACTATGAATTATTATTGAATTTATTTAATGATTAATTGAGACATCACCTAAGCATTTAGTAAGGGCTGTAGACTATGTAATAAAATCTAAAATAAAATGTTAATTCATATTTTTGCCATGACTTAATGATTAATTGACACATTATTTAGCTGTTTAGTAATGCTTATTAACATCTTAAGTACCATTAATAGATGTAACCTTACCGTAACGTGTTATCATATACGTAATCATGCAAACTTATCATTTTGTTAATACTTTATATACTAATAATACAAATCAATACTAATATACAAATAATTATATGCTTCATTTGGACAACCTTAAAATGCCACAGCTGTAGTGCTACAAAGCCTTTAAGAGTTTCTGAAGTCACCAAAAGCCAGTGGCCCTTCTCCTCCCCTTGCAGTTTACCATGTGCTGGAGTTACATCTGCATTTTTGATGCTGTTGCAATTTACAGAAGGACGTGGCGTTAACAGAAGGAGTGGTGTAATGATATATACAGAGTTGGGGGGGTGCGTACTAATACCAGGGAAATGGAAAGAAGACGTCTATCAGGCGCCGTGCTTCTAATGCACTACTGCCGATAATGTGCAGTTGTCTCTAATGACGGTAAGAGAGAGAATTCTAAGTCACATAAAGAATAAAAAAAAAGGATCAGACTGATCAGAAATATTTAATTAGCAGCTGAAAACAGAACAAACCACATCAACGTCATGAACATCATCAGCAGGGCTGCAGCAGAGGCCCGAAACGGGAAAAACTAAACACAACCCTCTTCCCAAGTCTTTCCTAGCATCCTCGCTTCCAAGTGTAGCTGTGGAGACGTTCACAGGGAGGGAGGAGGATGAAGAGAGAGACTTTCAGTAAAGGGGAAGTTAAGCAAGCTGGCAGTGGCGACGTCAGTAGAAACTGAGATTGAGGGTAGAGTCAGATTTCATCCCTGTTTGCGGATGTCAGCGTCGTGTGCGTCTGGCGAGGCCAGAGTGTGAAACACAATAAGCATGGGAGTGTGAGATCATGTATTACGTGAATGTGCATTTGTGTGCATGTGTGTTTGTGAATGTTTTGTGTGTGTGTGTGTGTGTGTGTGTGTGTGTATGTGTGTGTGTGTGAATGGTGTGTGAGGGTGGCACAACAAATCCCCCAACTCTTCTTCATCTCAGACAAGCTTGTACACTTACTGAGTGGAACTCCAGCGTTTATTATGCTGAAAGTTCTGACTCAGAGTTTTCAGATTTCATTACCCGTTCTTAAAGACTTTACTGCTTCTTTAATGTTGCTTAGGTGACAAACGTCATGTATAATTTCAGCAGGGAAGAGGGCATAATCACTGACTTCGAGAACAACTGTATAAGCAAAAGTGTTTGTGCCAGAACTTCATTACCTTATAAGCAAACTTACCAGTGCCAGCAGCAGCAAGGTTTTCCAAGTCAATACACCTGAGCATATTGGTGGACTTCCAGGCCTGAGGTTAACATAGAACCCGAGTGACATGAAAATGTTATGTTATGATCGACACCTAACTGATAATGTTTAATATGATTTAACATGATAAAAAATACACTACCAGTCAAAAGTTTAGATACAGCTACCCATAAAAGGTTCACCTTATGTTTATGTTAAATCTCTTCTTTAGAATAAAAGTGAAGACCTCAAACTATAAAATAGCACTCATGGAATTATGCAGTCCACCTTAAAAACCTCCATAATGGAACTTTACATGAGGATGAAACAGCTTTCTTTACCTGAAATGGAGGTTGATATAACAAGGTGGTTTTTTTAAGCAGTTTTGGACCAATGACTAAACTGAAAGGGGAACTAGAGCTTTTAAACTGTGCAGAAAAAAAGATAAAGGTTTTTACACAAATAAATATATATTAGAGGTGGAGATATGACAGACATATAATACTGTGATACATCAAGAGTATATGTGGTATATCAGGATATGTATTGTTTCAGACATCTCATCAGCTGGAACTGTTAAACATAAGCCAATAAGACTAAGAGTCTTTAAGATAACCAACTTCCGGCAGTTAACCAGTAGTGTATAATTAACTAAATAATTAATAATCAGTCAAAATGCACAACACCTATGGTAGCTGTCACTTATTACCTGCTATTTGTCAAATGCGATTATGAGTTTGCAACATTTCTCTCAGCATCATAGACTGAAAATCTTAAATCATAAACATTTCCATGTAAATTGTGCCCAGACTCTCTGCTGTCCCTGTGATTTCCTCACATCAGATGTGTCACCAGCCTCTAAGTATCAAATCAGATCACGTTTATTGTCACATCACATTTAAACAAGTGTGCAGGTGAGTGAAAATCATGGGTGTTTATGGATATATATACACACACACATTAATATAGACTCAAAACCAGTATTGCACTGTTTTTCCAAATATACAATTTTATATAACAGTAATTTTTTATAAATTTTTACTTTTATGCTTCATTTGAACACATAAGCTGCTGTTTAAACTGTGTGACAATTTCATGATGAATGGACCAACAGAAATGGCCCAAGGAGAGAGAGAGAGATAGGATAGAGAGAGAAAGAGAGAGGTAGATATGGACAGAAGTGTAGAAGTATAGATCTGTTTTATCTGAAGTTCCGGTAAAGTGACGAGTCTGTATTGAGGTGTGGGTGTGGTGTGTATCGTCCAGGGAGATGATAGAATAGAATAGTCATTGTACTTGCGTACAACGATAATGATGATGATTCAGGTGAGAGGTCAGAACTTTGATATTTTGGTCTGGTCCTGGGTTATAGGAGAGCACACAGGCATCTGGAGTTTTGTGGGACCTTAGAAAATCGGAGATGTTTAGTTTGTGGGCTACTTCTACTGAGTGACATCAATGTAGACCCTTGAAAAGCAAACCTCGCTCCTCACACCTTCGGTCAGGGTGCGTTTTGTTTCGGGGTCGTGAGGTGGACTGTGTGTGTGTGTGTGTTTGCATGTGGGTGTGTTGTGGAGGGGGAGCTGGCTGGAATCTGATCTAGTGTCCTTGCGCCTCTCAAGTTAAACAAACAACCTCTAAAGCTCTGCGGCCAACTTTAACCCCTAACTCTCTCTCTCCCTCTCTCTCTCTCTCTCTCTTTCTCTCCCTCTCTCTCTCTCCTCCTCATTCTCTCTCCCTCCTTTTGCCAAAGCAGTGCCCCCCCCAGCCCCCCCACCCGACAACAGCTGCAAAGCCCTGATGTCTCTGTTTTTTCTACACACTCTTTCATACTTCTCCCCTTTTTCATCCCCCTTTACATTCCTCCAAGTCGTGTTGTTGGTTCCCTTCCCTTGCCTCTCTCTCTCTCTCTCTCTCTCTCTCTCTCTCTCTCGGTGGCAAGCTGTTTTTTTTTTCTTTTTTCTGAGGAGAACATCAAAGGGATCTGGCTAATCTGTGTTCACCCCCTTCTAAAACACACACACACACACACACACACACACACACACAAAAACACACACCACCACTCCATGTGGATCACACCACAAAAAGCCAGAGATATCTGCAGCAGGCAGTGAGTGAAGATAGGCTCAATTTCAATCTCTCTCGCTCACGCTTTCTCTCTCTCAAATGATGACCCTCACCCTTCCTAGACAGAGTATGAGCGCGCCAGCAACAAAGAAGAAGTAGAAGGGCTTGCAGGCTGGTGTGTTTTGTTGTTGGAGAGGGACCACAGGGATCCTGGCAGGGACGGCTGGCTTTTAATTGTTTTTGCTTCTCTTTTTTGTTTTCGTTTTGCTGCTTGTTTTAGTTTGATGCCTAGCCCTTTCACTCACTGACCAATCAGGCTACTGATTTGGCACAGAGTAAGTCAGCCGCCTGCTTTTTTGTAGTTTTGTCAACTCGCAGTAAGTGAAGTGGAGGAAGTTCAGAGGCAGCTGTACAGCGCATTTGGGGGATGGCAGAGGAGAGTGAGTGAAAGGGATCGAGGGGAGAGAGAGACAGAGAAAAAGCGATGTTTACTCTAGCAGGGTCGCTCCGGCCGGGGCGGGTGAAGAGTTAGTGGGGGGGCTCCCTCGAAATGGTGTCTTTAAATATAAATACATCCTCGGAAAACCCTGTTAACAAGAAAAAAGAAGAGAGGGAGAGAGAGAGAGAGAGAGAAGGAAAGGGGGAAAACAGAGAAGAAGGAACATGTGTTTCTCGTCGGAGGCGGCGGTAGAAGAATAGCAGAACAAAAAAAAAGAGAGAGAGAGAGCTCATTGGTCTAATGGAGAACTGTCAGGAAGAATCACCGTCACAAATGACATCAGAGAAGAACTGATATATTTTTCGCCGGAGCGACTGACAAGTTAAAAGAGAAATGCCATGCATTATTTAAACAGGCTCTCGAATCTGTCAGCCACGTGATTTGCCAAGTTAGCAAAAACCAGGTGTGGGTGGAGAGAGAGACAGAGAGAGAGAGAGAGAGAGGGAGAGGTGGCAGAATAGTGGTAGAGATTGTGTGTGTGTGAGTGTGTGTGTGTGAGAGAGACAGAGAGAGAGAGAGGAAGAGCATGGGGAGTGGGCCTGGAGCTGTGTGTGTGTGTTAGGGGGACGTATATGTGCATGCCTATTGCAAATCCTTAACCAGCAGAGCGGTCAGCACTTTTGTTCCTTTTTTCTCCCCGTCTCTCACCTCTCCTTTGATTTCTCCTTCTCTCTTTTCTTTCAAGTGCTTTGCTCATCAGAGTGCAAGTGTCATTCTAGTTTAATCTGATTGGACTGTCCTACTGCTGCCACCATGCACCGGGTTTCATCAGACATTTCAGCTAGGAGGACGTCTCTCTCTCTCACACACTCTCTCTCTGTACCTCTCTCTCTCTCCCTCTCCATACTTTCTTTCTGACTCTCTGTGTCTTCTTGTTCTCATCCCGTGCCATCTCTTCTCTACCTCACTCTTCTCTACTTTCTGTCTCTGTAGTCCTCTCCCTCTCTCTCTCTCTCTCTCTCTCTAATTTCTTTATCCTACTGTGTTTATTCCCTTTCTGCTTCCTTCGAGGTCCCTCATATACACTCCATCGCTTCCCATAATGGCACTGTAACCAGAGTCACTTCTCACTTCTCTGAACGCTTCTAAATGCTGTCACTTGATCTCTTCCAGGTCTTTGTTGTTGTTTAATATCGACCGTATCAGAAAGGAGGTGGGTTCGTGTTGATCTTGTGGCCAGGGTGGGCTGGATTATGTTCCAGTCACTGGAGCAGTTTGTGTGTGCCTGATGGTTTAGCTCAAGGCTAGGCTGAGTATGAGGAATAAACCCCTGTGAGTTGTTGTGCTGTGACAGGCTGAAAAGTTTTTTCACTTCTTCCACATTAATAATGTTAAGAGAGTGTTTTACTGACGCCATCATACGTAAACACTTACACAGTCTATATGCAGTATTTATGCATATATGGAAACCAAAAACACACCTTAAACTTCCTTTTAATTGCTTAATTGTGTCTGGAAGCATCTGCACTGATGAGGTCCCAATCGTTTATTCCGGTTCTTCCTATAACTGTCACCTGCCTGTAAATTCATCATTTTATCGCCTTCACTTGTTCAGTGATTGGAGGACAGCTCTCCCCCCATGGCTAGAGCTGCCCACTACAAGTGCCCATGGGCAGGTGTGCTCACTGCCCCCTAGTATGTGTGTTCACTGGTGTGTGTGTGTGTGTGTGTGTGTGTGTGTGTGTGTGGGTTTTTCACTGCACGGGTAGACTAATGTGGAAGACAAATTCCTCTGTGTTCAAGAACAAATGGTCAATGGTGCTAAATTCTAAATTTAGTAAAAAAACTGATGATTCGTCTTCCTCTGTCTCTTTCAGCACCCACACATACACACAGAGACCCACACATTGACACAGACTAACACACTTTCTTGTATTCATGCATAACCAAATTGACCACAAAACTTTACATACCCTAACCCTAACCCTAAACTTTGATGATCACACATGTGTCTGGTGTGTATGTACAGCAAGCCCACTTTCACCATTTCCAGTCATGCTGGCCTTTCAGTATAAGTTACTCATATTTCAGTGTCAGGAGAGAAGCGGGCAGCATACAGTATTTAACGAAACTCACACAAAAGCCTAAATCCCAACAGCACAAAGGGTAATATCCAATCCATCAGTATTTCGTTTCTTTACTATTGATTTAGGAGACACTATTGCCTCTTTAATGTTTCCATTCTTCGCATCTTCAGATCACGTCTATATGCAACTGTGTCCTCACAACTAGAGGCACTCCCAATGATATTATATTCACTTTTAAAGAGGCACGGATATACACAGAATATGTACCTAAATACACCTTGCAAAGTTCTTTGTTTCTAAAGTGGCTAGAGGAGATATTCCTGAGATTTAGGGCTTTAAACCCAACACAGAATTTTATCAGTGGATTGGATTGCCATTGTAGTAAACTGGATTTGGCTGTTTACTACAAAGATTTGACTATTTGCCCCTTTTTTATACAGATTATCTAGCAGTCAGAAAACCCATGAACAAGAGTTCCAGTGATAATTTCAACAACGTTAACACAATCAGATGTAACAGAGTTGTGAGAGCATATTTACAAGTGTTTAAAAATCAGTAAAAGAGATGCTGCATGTGACAAGAGATTAGAATTGCGGCCTCTATTTATTACTGGCATAGGATACCATATGAATTTGCTGGTAAAAGAATAATTTGCATATGTTTTTGTAGAATTATTTAAGAACAGTGTTAACAGCCCCTTACAAACCTAGAAGCTTATGGGAAGCTGATATCTTGTGTTTGCAAACTCTCTCTATGGTTTTACTAATCAGTGAAACACCACACACTGGTATTTATTATTATTTATTATACATGACAATATTAAAAGAGATTATTTTGCACAAAATTAAGTAAAAACTGCAAAAACCTTTGTATTAGTCTGTCAGTTTATAATATCTGTGTCTCATCCAAGTCAGACAGAATGAGGTTATTTTTGAAGATTTATAATTGTAATGTTGATACAAATTGATATTACAGCTAACAGCAAGATCTAATAGCTCACTAAACCTCCCCATCAGATTAACACCATTTAAAGCTTCATCACTGATCATGAAGATGTAAAGATACAGCTGAGATCTTTAGGATGTGTAGCTATGAAGAAGCTGTTACCGAGAAAAGCAAATGCACAAAAAATAAGAACATTTGCACTAAAACACCAAAATTGGACATCAGCAATGTGGAGTAAGGTTTTATGGAGTGAGGAGTCTATTTGGGACTAGAAGGATAAAGCATGTACAATATGACTGCAGATTTCTTAAGGAAACTGCAACAAAGGAAAAAAAGCAAAATGTGGACATATAAATAAAATATTTACATACAAATATATTTAGTTCCTGAAGCTTTTGTGCTGTTTTCTGCTAAATGTGAGCATGTGTATGTCCTCCTTTTTCCTTGTGCTAAAAAGTGAATTACTTGTTCTTACTGGCCATTTTGACTGCAAAGAAAATATAATACATCTATAATACATAATACTGTACAATTTTACAGAACTACTGTCGTCATATTGAAACCTCGTAACACATTTTTTCAGGCAGCTGCCCTTTCATTGTGCATTTCATTAAGAAAAAAATCGAGCTGCACCTGTATAATATACAAAATGTTTATTTGACTCACAGATAAGTTTACATAGTTTATATTTGCTTTTTATATCTGCTTTTTGGTTTGCTTCTTGTATATTCAAGTATTTTGGAGGATAGTCTATTTGTTTATTTTTCTGCAGATATTTAATAATAAATGGACCAGCAGAAATCTCAGTCCCGAATGACCTGGAATATTGTTTTTGCATTAACCTGTGTAAAAGTTAAGACTGTTGGTTAGCACTTTACTGTTACTGAATAAGGTTACGTGACACCTGCATAAGCTTGTCAGCACCCTATATGTTTATAAACGCTTATTCCAACAGGCATCATCCGTAATAACGGCTAACTGGCAGATGTAGCCTTTATAGTGAATGTCAGTTACTGAAATAAGCATTCATAAACATTTATGTAGGGTTATACCAGTTGTCATGACAAGCTTACGTGGGTGTCATAAACAGCACCCTACAGTATAAACTTTCAAGGTTTGGTTACAACAGCAACAACATTCCTAACGTGTATGATCCCAGCAAAAACATACATCTCACACACATGCACACACACACACACACACACACACACATATATACATTAACACTGTATAGAGTTGAATAGCATTGATTATGCCACCCAGCATGAGGAGTGTGTCATACGAGCAGATGGTCCATGCAACAAGATGAACATATGAAAGACTGAGCAGGGAAAAAAATGCTCGACCCTCCACACACTGGCCAACGGTTCATATTCCTCTCACCACTGCACTCTAGAAGCCTGGGCTTGATTTCCCTACCAACTCCAGGAATACGGTCAGTAGATCGTCCAGCATTGTTTTTAATCAGCTGAGGCTCAGACTGTATTGCAGAGTGTCCTGTATCCTGGATACAGTGTGGGCCAGTGCTTCTGATTTATTCTGCGACAACAGCAGCATCGTTTCAGTGCAGAGGTCTTTTTTGTGCCTGTGTCAGTTCATATGGACGTTTAGCCTGCATACATTTATCACACACACGCGCACACACATACACTTGGCAGTCCCTCAATCCTGTATGTTGACCTTGAAGAAGACGCTTGTCAGCGCTGAGGCATCACAGCCATGGGTCAATATGGACATTTGCTTCATTGAATACCTTATCGAGTCTCCAACAAAGGGTGAATACTAAAAGATGCCTCCACTTCAAAGCGCCATCTCCTTCCTCCTGTTGTACTCGCGAGTGTGGGAACTTAGCGGAGAGGTGTGTCAGCCGAGGTGTGCGGAAAACAAAGTGGCCAGTATACAACCGTGTGTATGCAGAGCTTCTGTATTTAGTCTCAAACCTTCGGTCCGGCTAATGGGAATCCATCCTGCGTAATGACCCACAGTTCCTGTCGGTAATGAGATGTGGGAATTGCTCGCCCATTTGACCAGATGATACTGTATTAACGGACCGGGCCAAGCAGGACGGATGGGGGGTCCGCCCGGAGCCCCCGCGCCCTGGCTCATTTTTCATCCGCCTGACACCGGAGCCGCTGCGAGGGTCCGAGGGGGGGAGTGATTTCAAATGAGCCTCAAAATGACGTCTAATGAAAGCCCTTAAAGATGCGGCACGCTCCTGACCCAGACAAATTAGCTGTGTCCTGTCGAAGTGACAGTGATCACCCGATGACGTCCCAGGGTCCAGGCCGCTGGCCACTGCAAGTCAAGAAATGTAAAGTGAATCTTGTATGGATGATTTTTGCATGTTTCTTGTTTTGGCTCTTTTTAAGTTTCCCAGAAACATGGTGTTCTCATAAAGAGAGAAACTGTGGAGAGAGAGAGCGGCTCCATCTTCGGTGCCACTCATTGATATGTAAACGCAGGGCGATATCAAAGAGACATCTTCTCAGCCTCTCTGTGAAGCGAGCACTACTTATGATCAAAGACGAGGCGCCGTAAACCGTTCAAAGAGAACAGAGTCCTCTGATGGCCATTAATGTGTCTCTCTGATAAGGGTAAGTGAAAGACTGTGCCATCTTAAGCAGCACAAAAGGCCCAGGAGGAACACAATATAGGACTCATTTAGAGAGGCTGATGAGATGTTGAATATTCAGCTGGAGGTGGATTTCTAAATACGATGGAGGTAATTGAGAGGCAATAGCCTAGGAAGTAATGTGTTTGCCGAAGCAGTGGGACACAAATAATCACACATGAAGCTGAGATATTCTCTTTTCCCCTTTTCGGTCACTTAAACCTGCTAAAAATTACAAAGAGATTTCCGAAGCAGGTTTGTAAAGGATACCCACATGTAATTCCGCTTTCTTCTTCTTTATGTACAGCTGTCCCTCTTCCAAATGCACTTGGGTTAACATTCCGGTCTTCCTTAAGAGTGTAGTGTGGAAGTCAAGGCGGTGTCGTTATCCCTGATTTCCTTGATAGCATTAAGGACAGTGTGGGAAATTAGCATTCCGTGCTGAACATCTGGGCGGATTAGGAGGGGGTTATCTACAAACACTTCAAATAAACACTTTTCCATAGACCCTAGCTGTGAGGTGAAGTGTGAAAAACACAGCCCAACTGGCACATCTCAGAGCCCCATGCCTCTTGCCTCTACTGTTTATCATTTTCAGTGTTAGTGGTGGGTTGTTAGGGCTTGACGATATTGATATCAATAACTATCAATTATTCAATTTATATGAATGCATATTTTTTTCCTAGTTCCAGGTAAGAACACTGTGACTGAAACCTACCAAATATATTATACTTCCATGAGCACGAATAACAGCCGTGACTGGATTTAGCATGGACTGGAAATTTTTTCTGGATGTAGGCCACATCAATGTTCAGACACGTTTGCATCAAAGAATTGTGCAGTTGGGCCAGATTTGGTGGATGCCTTCCCTGGCACAATTCTGAGGAAAATTTCCTGTAGACTGGGATTTTTACCGCTGCTGGTAGACCCGTAAAACCGCACACTTCCATACACCTGCAAATTCAGCTACTTCCTTCACACACGCCCAAATGCACTCACTGCTTTTAGCCAATCAACATCTGCTTTGGACCTGTTCTACATACATGGAACGAGACATTCACTGCACTGTACCACTTCTTCTCAATCTATGATTCCCGTCACACACCCAGCAGATATTTATAGCCCCATTTTCCTTGTGCAGCGGCATCTGCAGGAGCCTGAAGTTACTACCACCTTAAACATGCAAGGGTGAGCTTGTCTGGTGAGCTTTCTTACAAACTTACAAACACCATGCCACCCTGCCCTGAATCTTTTATTTCTAGTGTACCCCAGGACTGTGCCTCAGGTTCTTGATCACCTTTTTGGGAAATGGCCTGTTTAAAGTGGAGGAAAAGGCTTCCTTGTGGTCCAACCTGGTGTGATTTTTTCCCCCACCCAGTGTTTCTGTTTGTGTTAGCGTGGAACCACGCTGCAGTCTTTGCTCCTGTCAGAGCAGCTCCTCTCCTCCAACCTTCATCCGACTTCTCGCAGCAATTAACACTTCATTAAGAGTGCTCTTTAATCATTTTCACTTTCAATTCAAACATCTTGTGCAGGGCCTCTTGTGGATTGTTCTCTCATTGTTCTGGGAGAGAATTAATGACTGATGATTTCAATGTTTTTTCTTTCCCCTCCCTGATGTGTCTTCATTATTATTTTGTTATTGCATGTAAATAGGTTTTTCACACCCAAAACCCCAAGCTCCTTCCAGCATCAGCAGACGCTTGGTTGTGGTCTTTCCTCATATGTGTGAAGACTGCCTCGGCAGTATCAAGTTCAGAGAGCTGTGTACATGTTGCTCTAAGTTAAATCAGTCCTACTGGACAAGACCTGGCTGCAAAGACATGTAGCATACATGACAGTTAGGCTGGATTTGTTAAATGTACTTGCCAGCTCCATTATGGCAAGTGTGATTACAGTAGGAAATGTGGTGTTGAATTTTAGGGTCTTTGTCATTTGAATGACTCCAGTGCAATATGTTCAGTGTCCATTTTAGAATGGGGTGCAATTGATTAAGCTTGTCTACTTGGTAAGCTCCTCAGGCAAAAAATGAGTCCCCTCTGTGATGTTCCGGGGGTATTTTAATTATGTGGAAATGGGTTCTTTGGTTGAGGTGACAGTAAATTTGAACCACAGTGCCTACATTGATCTGCTGGATAACCAAGTTTTGTCTTTTGCTGATGAGTTGGATAGTGGATGGAGGGTGGCCAGAATTGTGCCCAGCTCCTGGCACAATGTAATGAGATATTGGGGCACAGTGGGCAACCTAGAGCCCATAAAATCCATGCAAACACATGGTGACATGCTATCAACCATCTAACCTTAAAAATACAGCAGAAAAGACACTTCCTGCCAAAAAGCACATACTTTCCAGTACTAAAGACCTCTTAAATGGCTATATAATAAATGACTTATAATTTCCTGCTGTAACAATTTTACATTGATATTTCTGCCAGCATTCAGATTCAAGTTCAGTTTAGTTCAAAATCCCTGTATTTTTAATACAGTACATTAATGTGATGAACTGAACTCACTCCCCAAATTCATATTGCATACCATTCATGGGTTGATAGCATCATCAGTCTTTCAGTTTCTTGTAGTCCAATTCTTAGGAACATACGGTATGTCAATTTGCCACAATATCCATTCAAACTACAAATTTGACCCTGAAAATAATGCTGTTTGATTTATATGATTGGCACCATTTGCCAAACCAAAGGTGGGTATTTGCCTTGATGACTCTCTCCCTGTAACCTAAGGCCAGGACTTGTGGAAAAACTGCAAAAACATGAATAATCCGTCATAAAACCATGCTCATGCTGGTGTTAGCCGAGGATATTTGTCATTAGCTTGGATTTTCCTGTACCTGTGGTTGAAAAGTGGGTGGGGGAGGGGTGCAGAACCAGAGGGAACAAGGGGGGTAGGTTTGGCCAAAAGCACAGCTGTAGTGCCTGCCGTACTGATTGCCTCTCCATCCCTCGCCCTCATTTATCTTCATTTCTTCCCAATTACACCAAATTAGCAATAGTCTCAGTTGCATTACCAACTTAATCCTCCCCTCTTTTTTTCCTATTTCGTGGGGCGGCATTATGCGGCGGCAGATGATTCCTTGGCGGGAGTCAGGGTAAACAGCCATGAAAATGCCACCCCGGCAGATGGCGAGGCCCACAAGAAATATGACAAACAGAGTGCCAGCGTGGCATCCTCCGCCCATACCCGCTACAAGCTGTTAATGTGCTCCCGGACAGTGTGTGTGTGTGTGTGTGTGTGTGTGTGAGGGTTTGTCGGTGTAACAATATTAATGAATGTGTGTGTGTGTGTGTGTGTGTGTGTGTGTGTTGCACAGTATGTTTAGCTTTAAATAGACTTGGTGGAACCAAAGTGAGGCCATGTTCTTGTTCTCCTGTGTGAGGAACCTGTGTGGCTCCTTTGAGGATGGTCTGCTTGGAATAAGCTCTTTGATTCAGATCTAATGCAGAGGTGTTTAATTGTGCTGTATCCTGGAACTCGGCAAATGATGAAGAGTCCGTCTGGACAGCACAGTGGGAGACTGAAGATCCAGATATGGATTCATCTGAATATGAGTACTGGTCTAGGATCAGGTTATCCCCCATCCACACTGATGTTTGATGGTTTTCCTTCTTTGCCAATTTTAAATGATCATGACTTTGAAATTAATTGGTAGAAATGGTAGACATCCACTCTGCAGTAGAAAACTATTTACCGTGGACTTCCTTTACATTAGCATCTGCTACACTTAGATTTCTGGAGCTGTGTAGAGTGTGTGGACATCATGTCATTTCTGCTGTTAAATTCACTCCTAAGAATCGGGTCATACAGAGTAAGAAGTATACTGTGCATTTGGTTTGCTGTGATGTAAACATGTACACATATTCTTTCACTGGCCTGAGGTAGGTCTGGTGGCGTAAACATGCATTCACACGCTGTTTACAGTCCTCTTGCTCATAAACATGATGGGCCGGCTCTACATCAACACAGAGAGCCACTCCAAAGGAAACCTTATAACCCCGAACTCATTAAAAGCTCAAACAACGCATTAAAAGTCCAGCTCTTTGGGCCATGAAAGCAACAAGCCACCCAAAAGATGCTTCAGTGTATTTGTTTTCCCCTCTGATCAAAGCTAACAGGATTTTGCTCGGATCCTTCCCTTTTTCCATTGATTATTTCCATTTGGTGTTTGGATTGCTTTTTTAGAACACTGCAGTGGTGACCTCTGAGCTAATGACTGAGCCAGCGTTGGATTATTCACGTAGTCTTTTCTCACACATACTCTTGTATCTCCAGGAAACAGGAGGAAGAGACTGTGGGCTGTAGGTGAGGGCTGGCGTAAATGGCAGATGGTGGGGCTGACAGGCCAAAGAAACACTCCAGAGGAGCTAAGGGGAGGCAAACTAGCTAGATAGATACTTTTGTTTTCTCATGCGCACACATACACATACGCTCACAAATGTGAACGAGGGACTTCATGAGAAAAGACACATTCTCTAATGTCCACTTATGCTAAAAGATTTTTTTGTACCATTTATAGAGGTCACTTCATCATGAAACTCATGATAAGATAGCAACGATATACAAGATGTTCTAGTATACATATAATCTTAGTGTGGTTCCACGGTAAGTGAACCGTTTGCAATGATCTGGATTTCTGTATTGATTACTAATAAAATGTGCTCTGATTGTTTATTTAAGTCACAGTTACATACAAACACAATCTAACTACACTAATAACACACACACAGCTGTACTGTTCATGTCTGTTTTTGAACACACTGAGGAACATCCACATTGCCGGCTAGAACCAGTAAGAGAACGCTTGAATGTAAGCTCTAGATCCTCCTTTAGCAGCATCACCTCCACCAAACACTTCCTGTAGCTGGTGATAAAGTCTGCACAACCCTGAGGAGGAATTCTGGGCCATTCCTCCTGCAGATGTGATTCAGTTCATCAGTATTTCTGCTGCTGGGTTCTTTCTCACCTCTTGGAGTGATCCTAATATATCCTAGCAGTTACAGTAGTGATTGTTCTCCATTTGTAGATAGTTTGTCCAAGTCTGGAATGATGGCCAGGCAGGTCAATAGCAGTGCTTTTGTAGGCTTTTCCAGCTTCATGCATCTCTATAACACATCTTCTGAGCTCTTCTGAAGGCTGCTGATGGCCCTCACTGACCTTTCTTGAGAAGAACAGGTTGGTCAGTAAGCAGGCTTTGTGTGCTGCCTTTATTTAATGGGTAAAGCACCTGTGAACCCCACACTTCCAATCTCAGCTTCTTAATTCAAATACCTTTTACTGACTCTCAGGTCCTGGAGAGTCATTAATATAGAGCATCACTTACTGTTTCTAGCCTGCACTGTGGATGTTTCTCAGTGTGTTCAGCAAAAGACATGAAGAGTACAGCTGTGTGTGTTAGATTAATTAGATTGTGTTTGTCTATAATTGTGACTTTAATAATAATTAAACCACATTTTATTAGTCATTAATGCAGAAATCCAAGTAATTCCAATGATTTTGCTTGCTTTTTATTGCAACTTTTTATTGTTATACACACCAGCATTGTTCTTTATGGAACCACTTCTCTGTGTTGCTCAGTCTATATGGCTCATGGCTTCATAAAGGTAGATAGTGTCCTTTGATGTTTTGATATTTTTATTTGGTTTTCCTTTTGATTCAAGTAATAGATTTCCTGTATTTATTAATGACCCTATGAAGACGCATGTAGCAAAGGAGAAGCAGCTGTTCGCCTGGAAGCCATGGAGGTGTTGCCCTAGAGAGAGAGGGGTGACTTTTTCAAGCTAGCATACCACATGTGCTCTGAAGCTCGATGTCCTGTGAGTCTAACATGTTGAAACTATTTTCAAGCTGCAAATAGGGAGAGAAGGTAACTGTAAATGGAGCAGCCACATATGAACCTTGGGTCATCATGCTCAGTGCCAAGGATCAGCTAGAGGGGTATAATGCTCCTCAGCGTTGGGCACTGGGCACCGGAGTGATGGAGCACCATTTAAAAAGTTGGGAATGAGGTGAAGTGGAGTGTACGATCCAAAACTAATCATCTAATATCAGTACATGACCACACTAACGCTGTTCTGAATTCATAATGCCTTCTAATTACATTTGTAAAGTGTTATAAGGTATACACAATACCTTATAAGCTATAAAGTATAACATGGTGAATTACAGCATCAGTGTCTACAACATTCTTATGAGCAGATATTATAAGGTGTTATGAAACCTGACGTTATAAAGCTGCATACGCTTGCATTATTAAGGATTATGCATGTCATTATTAACTATTTAAGAAACATTAAACAAGCTTGTGCCAAATATTATAATGTGTTCTGTATGCTATATGATTTTTATAGCATTTTGAATACAGGGTTCATAGGAAGGATTATGGCCATAACAAACAAATGGGTAGGAATAGAGAGGACTGAAGGTCTATATTAGACCTGCTACCCTTGATTCTTGATGCTGATATTTGTTATTGAGTAATCTGCTAATTATTCTGATGATTAATCATAATTATTTTGTTATTCTTTAAGTCAAACCTAAACAATGGATTTAATAGGAACTATGGGTCAGTGTCCTGAACAGGGATTAAGCCATTAAAAGGGAAATGTTGTCCAGGACTAGTCTGGGAATCCAGCTCAAGGTCAAGTGTTTTTTAATTGTCTTTCCTTGGTATGGCTTGTATATACCAGAACGAAATCTCATTCCTCAGGCCTCACAGTGCAACACATGACAATTGCATTTTATACAGGGCTTCAAAGAGTACACAAATGTAGAATATTCAAAAAACACACCAGACAATAAATAAACAGAACATAAATACTCCAGACTACGCAGGACAACAAAACTATATAGAAATGGATATTAGATTTGTACTGTATATACACACATACATATATACTTACATCATTACCCATTTTTTTAGACCAAGTATAAGTACAAATATTAGCATGTCATAGCAAACCAACCCTGTACATCAAAAAAACATATTTGTGCTGTTATGAACATCAGTTGGAGAATGTTTTATGGAGTTAAGGGAATAATAAGTTTATATAAATTTTATCTTTAAAATTGAAGCATGCAAATTCTAATATGGCCTACGATTCTCGATTTTCAGTTCAATTTTTCCCAAAAACACAATATTTTTGTCATACTGTGCATCGGTATCAACCTTGTGTCTTTAAGCCCCGCCTTCCATTGAGGCCAGTGTGCTCGGATTGGTCAGCTCACCCACTCTGTTCTAATATGTCAACTGCCTGAGTGGCTTCTGTGGGAGAGAGTTTCTCCCTTTGGTGTGTACTTTGGGCTTTAGAACTTTCCAGACTGCTAACATGCACAAAAATCGGTTAGGAAGATCAGGGGTGTGTGATAAAATCTGTGTGTGCGTGTGTGTGTGTGTATGTGTGTGTGTGTGTGTGTGTGTGCCCATGCATGCATGCCGTAATTACGTAGGGCTTTTTAAAAAAGGATGCTGTTAACCATCTCTGTCAGCGTGTGGCTAAGGAGCAGTACAGTGATGGACACATTCTTAAAGCATGACTGACAGCTGGGCAGGGTGCAGGCACACACACAGCCACACACACACATACTCTTCCCTGGCTGGCACCACTTTTAGGCTAATTACTCTAGCAGCCAAAACTAGAGGAGCTCTTGGACCAAGCCCAAATGGGCCATCAGCACCAGAGCCGTGGATAGTTGAACTCCTCACTCACCGTGATATACTGCATCTCACACATGCTTACACTCACACGTCCAACTTCCACAGCCGTTAGCCCATTGCAGGGGTCAAACCGGAGACTCACTCAGTCAGTAATAAAATGAAAGAGAGCTGATTTAGTAGTGTGAATGTTTTGCCCATCCTTTGGCGAGTCAGGACAGTATAATGTGCTCTCTGTTTTAGACTCGAAAGCAGGGGAAGACTCTCTCTCTCACACACACACACACGCACAGACAAACCGATAGCAATGCCACCGCATCCTAGATTAAAATGCCAAAGTTCAGCCCTTATCATTACTTTGCATTTATGTAATTATGATTGCACTTGACAAGAGCATGGAAAGGTCAAGTGGAAGTTGCAGTGCCAACACTTTCTTTTCGATCTCACAAACACACACACTCACACGCATACACACACACACACACACACACACACACACACACAAGCACAGTCTCTCTCTGAATTGGCTGTAATTTGGTCTCTGAACAGTTCTTTCTTTCAGTGCCTGTAACTCAGTGATATCTGTAGCTTGATATTTTAGAGCTTTTGTAAGGACGTGTGTCACTCTCAGGAACAGAGCCATTTAAACTGTACAATGGAAAGTATTGACTAATAAAAGTGAGCACGTCGGGTTGTTGAAGTCTAGTGAATGGTACAGTAGAACAGTGCCGGAGAAAGTAAGCTTTAGATCTGTGTAGTCTGCACAGATTCAGATATTTATTTATTTAATATTTTTTGTGTTGCGGCCTCCCAACTTCAGGAACACAGCGATGTAGGTCACTGAAAATGGAAGCTTTTGAAAGCGCTCTCCAGGGTGGAGATTTGTGTTTTCAGTGTTTTCATGTGGAAGGGCTGAACATCATGCTGTGAACTTGTGCATACCTGTTGCTGTTTTCATTAACTGACCATGCTGAACTCTGAAATAGGGCAGCAGCATTATACTTGTATACCATGGTGTGAAAATTGGTGATTATCTTACCATGTACATTTGCTTATAACCAGTACTGAAAAAAAGAACTATGTCTAGGACCAATAGAATTTGAAACGGCAATAAAACATTTATGTTATTATTTTACGTGACTTTTATTACAAATCCAATCTGACAGCACTAACTGGTACCATCAGTTTAATGTCCAGGAGAGCCAGCTTCCACATATTTGGTCCAGATAGGCTATGTCTGATGTGTATTTAGTGTTTTCAGGGATGCATTTTGCAATTTTTGGTGTAAAACAATGATTTACAGTGATAAAATAGTTGTTGTTTCCTATAAGGGTAGCTGTAACCAGTATTGTATTTCCTGCCATCCGGAAATCTCTCTAATGTGTGGTATGCTGGAGACATGTTCAAGGAAACCACTGCCTCGTTTAAGCACTCTTATCAAATGATTATATCCACGTTTCCTGAATATATCCTCTCGTTTGGAATTAGAAATATCAAATTTGCAAAGGTCGAGATGGGTACCAACCTGGTTGAGATGGGTACCTGCCTGTACTACAGCTTCTCACAGTTTGTCCAAATGGGTGTTTGGGATAACTACTTAAAATTGGCTGGGATGGGCTATTCATATTTAAGTCAGTGGACAAAATAAAACTAATCCTGTTAGTCTTTTAACCTACTGTATACCTACCCAACCAGCCGACTCCAGTGACTAGTAGCTACAAACAGGTTTAGCAGTTCATTTAACCATGTCTGTACTGCAAGTGTAAATAAGTGTCATGGTTTGGTGGTATTGTAAAGGAGGATAAGCACACCCACACCTTCAAATCAGCCAATAGGAATGCAATGCTTTTCATGATCTATGACAAAATAACAGAACACTATAAAGGCTCAAAAATAATGTTTTTTTTTTCAATGGATTTGAGCTTTCAGTGAGTTTTCAGTGGATGGACAGATGATTCTTCTGAGTAGGCCAACCCCAGCCCACCCCAGCCCACCTGAATCCACCCTAACCCACCCGAGCCCACCCGAGTTTGCTATATGATTTATAAATGAAGTCACTGATCAGGAATTTGTCTGATCAGGAAGTCTTTTCCTGGTCCTTCAAAAACACAAGAGTTTTGTGTTCTTCATCTTCTCCATCTACATCTGGCTTCTCTCAGAGACTAACATACCTGTACACACTGGTATACGCAAGCTGTAAACACACTTTCACACACACATGGCCTCAGGTGTTTGAGCTCAGCCATTACCTTATCTGCCTGATTTCTCTCACTCGTTCCAAGGGCTCCCTGATGAACAGCTCCCAGCATTCTACAGAGGAAGAATTTAATTCGCATTATTATTAAAAGAATCACTCACTGCAATCTGTTGCAAAAACACCATCTGCTGGATCACTCGTAGGACCTCCGTTGCTTATTAAGCAGAATTAGACAATGATTTCCTCGTCCCAGCTTTGCCTCCCCTCTCTCTCTTTCTTTCTCTCTCTCTCTTCCCTCCAGCATCAACCACCCTCCCCACACACCCCACCCGCCTCTTGACTAATTCAACTTAAGTCTTTTTATAGTGCCCAACAACTGGCTTCTCAGCTGTATTTCAGCCCATTGATTTATTTATGGATATTAGTGGCTCATGTTGGAGGCTGAATTGATTGGTGGATGGGGTTAACCCTTTTCCTGTTTGATGATAATTGACTCTAGGCTGAAGGTGCTGCTTTGCGCTGATCAAGGATCACCTTACTGGGGTCTGATTCCTAAAGTAAGTTCAGTAACCGAAGAATATCTTACTCACGAACCCTCTGATGGTCTTTTGAACTGAGAGGATTCCCATTTCACTCCAACAGAACAGTGCTGCCTGGTCGATCATCTGAATGTTTGTAATTATACTTACTAATCCTCGACCTGGAGTGCATTGTGGGTGCATAACAGCTGTTATGAGGTCAGATAAGCTTTACTAAATGGTGTTAAAGGTCAAATTCAGTCAAATGAGAAACTGTAGCGCACTATGTATAGAATAGCTCTGCTACGTGCTGGATTACACTGTGGTAGCTAATATAAATTAGACAGACAATTGACAATTTTACACATTATACAACATGAAATTGAATTGAATTTAATCCACTTTATTTATCCTCAGGGGGAAATTCATGCTGGGCACACACAAAAAAACAAAGACAACAAACCATGACATACATTAAAAGTACCTATAGTCACCATTCATAATCCCAATGCCCAGATAAAATAATGTGAGTGCTCCTTTAGTAGTAGATCTAGAAATGTGCAACGGATTATTCTATTAATGTTTTCAGCGCGAAGTTTTCCTATTGTTCCCAGAATGGTCTTACTAAAGGTAGGAGAACATTCCCTAATAACTTTGTTATCTCAAGTCTCAGCGACCTCCATACAACATGTTCCAAATGTTCTTCTTTTTTATCTTGTAACATAATCTGTGGTCCTGAACTTCCTCTGAACATCCTCTGAACACTGCAGGTCAAATGTTATGTCTTAGTTAACATGTAACCTTATAGGAATGTTATCTGAATCTAGGAACATCTTTAAAATGTTCTAGGAACATTCCTTGCTAGCTGGCTTGATGACTTCAGGCACAAAATCACTCTCTGTCAGACAGACCGACACCTTGGACAATGGTACTGATGGTCAGGAGGTAACAGTTCAAAAACCAAATGAAGAGCATGTGATGGATCTTTAATAACAGAGCATCCTAAAACTACATCCAGTCTGTCCTAATGGTGCAGCACTTCTGTATACAAAGTAAATGGAATTTTAAAAAGACAATAATGGGTGCAAAATGACAAAAACTACACTGCACGCGACAACTTTTCACCACATTCAGTGAGGTCTTGTTCTGTATGCCACTCCTCTTTAAAGTTTGTTCAACCTATTAGGTCATTTCAAAACTGTACCACAAAGAAAACCAGTACTGATGCTTCTAGTGGTCAGTCATGTGTCTTTGAAGCTCAGTAGTACATGTGTCAGAGCCATAGTCCCTCAAACTCAAATCTCAAGGCATCGCTCCCATGTTTCCTCGCTGATCCCAGGTGGCAGTGAGTCGTCCTGGGATAAGGACAAGCTGCAGTCTCCACCTTCCTCTGGAGCCCAGCACGGCCTGGCCCATGCTGGCCTCTCTGCGCAGCATGCCCTGTCCAGCTCCCACCTCAGCTCACTACAGCAGAGCCATCTCCTGGCCAACCGTGAGTCTCTCCTCCATTCACTTACTTATCAGTTTCCCCTTTCACATGTTCACCTTTTGCTCTTGATGGCCAATCACTCACTCCTTCATATGGTGTATACTTGTGTTACTTTTCATTTATTCATTTCAAATTTTATCATGTTAGTTTCTGGCTGGTCAGTTCCAGCTTTTTTACACTATCTTTTCCTCTTTTTCTATCTCTCATTTTTCATTTTATGTCCTTTTAACATACCTTTTTTTCACATAAACGGTTAGGCTAATTGTTCTATCCGCCCAGTACAGCACTCTGACAGTCTGCTGACAGTCACACGGAACATGTGAATCGTTCTGAATTAAAACAATAAGGAATGTTTTATCTGAACACTTTCAGATTTTTTGTCTCTCTCTCTCTTTTCTCAGGTCTGGACCTACCCTTCATGATGATGCCCCACCCCTTGCTGCCCGTCAGTCTGCCTCCAGCCTCCGTTGCTATGGCGATGAACCAGATGAACCACCTGAACACCATAGCCAACATGGCTGCTGCCGCACAGATGCACAGCCCGCTCTCTAGAGCAGGAGCGTCAGTCATCAAGGTAGTACACATATACACACACAGACAGATACACACTCTCTGTGTATGCTCAGAATGAACATGTTTAGGATTCATAGACTTTACACTCTCACTTCTGCGTCTCTCTGTAGCACTCAGAACTATAGACATCAGGACTGTGATTGTCGGGCGCTATTGTTTGAATGTGTGTAAATCCACTGTTTGAGAATTGCAGATCCCTCTGGTTTTGTGATTTTGCACTAATTACAGAAGAGCGAGAAACGACTGCAGCTTTATAAAGCATTTAGCACTGGGGACCTGCAGTCAGAAGAACTCTCAGCATCTACACGAGCTTTGATTCTGATACACAGAAGAGGAATTAACAGAAGTACTTTGTGTTCAGTCCACATGGAGCGTGTGACAGGGAATTGTAGACAAACAGTCTTCTCTGGTCTATTCCAGTTTTCACCCAGTGATGTATTTAAAAGTGAAACCGAAAGTGCTGCTTT
This sequence comes from Semaprochilodus insignis, assembly GCA_034552555.1. Classification (NCBI taxonomy): domain Eukaryota; kingdom Metazoa; phylum Chordata; class Actinopteri; order Characiformes; family Prochilodontidae; genus Semaprochilodus; species Semaprochilodus insignis. The sequence continues at coordinate 16,330,687 of CM067487.1, read as the reverse complement.
TCAATGTGGTGTGGCTCATAGAGGAAGAGTGATGTCCTGGGGTGTGTGATGTCCTGGGGTGTGTGTTCAAATGCCCAGCAACCACTTATATGACATACAGTGACTCCCTATTGTACAGTAATGCAAGATGTCTTACCAGGCAGAGCAGCTGGTCTCCTAAATGTAAGAAAATAAACAGGCCTAGATATACAGTGTTTGTAACCTAATGTCTCCTGATGTCATCAACATGAGAAAACCACCACAAATGTCTAAACATAATGCTGGTAGGTTTACATTAGAATGACGTTGGACAAATGGTTTGTTTATGTTATTTGTAAAATTTATCTACTTATAATTCCACTATCCAGAGAAGTATGGGTTCCACTTTTTAGGCTCAGCTCCTCTCAGGGTTACCTCCTCTGAGTTTTAGAGAGATGTCTGCTGTAAAAAAGCACTGTACAGTGTGAAATAAATGGAGCTGAAGGACTTGAGATGCCTGACAAATGCATAATATCACTGATTTTTTTACTCTAAATATTAGGGGTGTAAGACAATATCCACACCCCATTGACTGTATCAAGTCCCAGCACTGTATTGATTTTTAACTAATAGTGTACATGAAAATATTTATGGCATGTAGTGTTTTGCGTTGTGTTTAAACCCCTGACCACCAGATAGCAGTGCTGTCAGCTATTATCAGCCATTAGAATCTTGCACTCCAACAAAAACAAGTAGTGCAAGGCTGCACCGCTAACATTAGCATTAGTAAAACTATGCACATGGTGCTACTTTTTCATAATATGACTAAAATAGCAAATTTACAGTATCACAACATATTGTGATATATTGAATAGTAAACCCTGTACGAAGATAGTCTTCTGTTCACTCAACCTACTATTCATGCAATTTTCATGCTGTGAATCTTCCATTCTGCCACATCCCAAAGGTGTTCTATTGAACTCAGATCCAATGACGGGAAAGGACACTGAAGAACAATGAACTCTTTGTCATGTTCAGGGATGCATCAATATCAGTACCAGTACCAGCAGAAACAGCAAGAGAAACACTCAAATAACTCAAAGAGAAAAACATAATCCATCTGTTTCCTCCCTCAGCAAAACTTCTCCACCCCATGTGTACAGGGTCAGGGTCCTTGTCTGAAAGTTTGAAGTAGCTGTTAGAAGATGGAAAACTGTAGCTATGAAGGGACACACACATGGTCAGCAACAATATTCAAATAGCCTGTGGCATTCAAGCCATGATTGATATTAATCTGTATTAATGGGCCCAAAGTGTAACAAGAAAACATTCCCCACATCATCACACCACATCCACCAGTCTGGACTGCTGACACAAGGCAGGTTGTGTCCATAGATTCATGCTGTTGGTGCCAGATTCTGACCCTGCCATCTGTGTGGCTCAGCAGAAATCCAAATTCATCAGATTAGATTGTGTTTGTCCGTCTTCAACTGTGCAGTGTGAGCCTGTGCCCACTGCAGCCTCAGCGTTCTGTTTTTGGGTGAAACGAGTGGAACCTGACATGAACCTCTTGTGTGAGAGATCAGCAGTTATAAAAATACTTAAACACAGTCCATCTGTCTTGAACAATCATGATCAAAATCACTGAAATCACTTTTTCCCAGTTGTGATGACTGAATGGTCTCTGAAGCTGCTGGGCTGTATCTGCGTGAGTTTACGCACTGCGTTGCTGCCTGTCACACGGCTGGCTGAGTAGATAATTGCATTTAAAAAGCAGGTGTTCAGGTGTTCCTAAAAAACTGTGCTCCGTGAGCGCATGTGTGATGGTGTGTGAAGATGAATTTTATGTGTGGATGTGTTTAATTTGAATGCTGTGCCGGTCAGTAGGCTGAATCCAAGACAGTTTTGTCATTAGGACAATAAAGTACTTTCAATAGAGCTCTGTTCAATTCAGTAATATGTAGTATGTGAGCGTTGTGCCCTTGTGTCCTTCAGGAGTGCGTGCAGGACAGTCCATCTCCATCTCCATCTCTGGAGGAGGCCCCTCGCCCTGGCTCACAGCCGTCTTCTCATATCAGCAGCAGTGTGTCCAGCTCCCCAAACCCACACCCACAGAGCCCTGAGCGCCTGGGTGAGCACACGCACACACACACACACACACACACACACACACACAATTATATGCATATGCTGACTCGAAACTTATGTCCGTAGTGCTGAATTCCACTGATGGGGACATTGCAGACCGAGATACTGGCATTAATATGAAGAAGATAATTAAAGAGAAAGGTAAGAGAATGTAACCACATCTATGTGTGTGTTTGTGCATGTTGAGGGGAAAATAAATTTATTTAATGTGTTGGAAAACCGGAGAAAAACAGAAAAACAATTGGGACCAACAAAACTCTGGACTTTGTAAAGTTTCTTTATTTATTTTTGCAAAAGCTGCATCATATTATGTATCATATTAATATGTTACTAAGCTCAGGGTTAGCTTTAGAAACCTGTAGGCACTTGCGTCTGTATCAGTGTTATAAGCCTTGGGTGACCCCAGCATACTCATAAAGGGTGGCATTTCCTCTGTGCCACCTGCCATCCCACTTGCCGCCTTAATTCTACAGCTCTTGTACACTGTGTTGAGATAAATGCAGAGTGCATACACCTCAAAACACTCAAGAAGTGAGCAAAAATATTGAGAAAGTAAAAAAAAACAACCAGCCTATCACAACAAGACCCCTAAATCTGTGTTTGAAGCTGCTTTCCTGCTCAGACAGATGGCGATGCAGATCAGCTGCTTGAGGAGAGTGAGGATGGATAGAAACAAATCAAAATAACTAGCAGCTGATGTTTAATGCAGTTACTCTTAATTTGTGCATGAGACTGATTTTCTGTGTTTGTGCTGGGTCTTCACCTGATGGGGAATGCGTATCAGCGCATTTGCACAAGTGTGAAATGTAAATCCTGAGTTTAAAGACTTCTCAGTGTGAGTTTAAGGCCTTTTCACATAAAGTGAAATTTTACAAGTTAAAAAAAACACAGGATATGATATGTATGTATACATACATTAATAATGTCATTGACACAAAGTCTAAAGCTGAAGCTAAAGTTCAAGGAAAAAAGTCTTCTACAGCTAGGTTAGGGGTGTGACTCTTTCCCTTTCAAAGGAAACAATATTCATCTTGAGTTTACAAAACAATACACACACTATAGTTACACTCTACAATACAGATAATATATATACACACTACCTGTAAAAAGTTTATACACACCCATCTATGAATTACAGTATTATATATCACATTATTATATGTCTGCCATATTAGTCTCTTTTTCTGTACAGTTTAGTTCCCCTTTCAGTTTAGTAAATATGCATGATGGACAGATCAATAGAATTGGTCCAAAACTGCTTAGAAAAACATCTTGTTATATCAACCTCCATTTCAGGTAAAGAAAGCTGTTTTATCCTCCTGTAAAGTTCCATTTTGGAGGTTTTTAAGGTGGACTGGATACTTCCATGTTATTTTATAGTTCAATGTAAAGCATTCAAAATGAGGAGAATCTTCTATGAGTAGCTGTGTCTAAACGTTTGACTGCTAGTTTTTGATATAATCCTGATAGTGTTGGACATAATTTTTGTGTAAATTTGTGTGATGAATGGACCTAATTTATTTGGGGAAACCTGGTGATAAAATAAAGTATGTTTTTTCCTTCTCTTGTTAAGTTACAAGGTACAAGATTTTTCTCTCCCACATCCTGAGATTGTATAATATACTTGTACAATATATATATGTATTGTAAAAAAAAAAAAAAAAAAAAAAAAAAAAAATATATATATATATATATATATATATATATATATATATATATATAT
>CM067487.1:16085166-16316900 GCA_034552555.1 Semaprochilodus insignis | reverse complement strand
TAAATGATAATAATAATAATAATAATAATAATAATAATAATAATAATAATAATAGAATTATACATTGATATTGCCGACAACGGTTGTTATCATATATGTATTTCACATGAATTATTTAATTAATGAATACATAACACAATCTTAAGTCCAAAACAAGAGGGCATTTCGCACTGTGTATATGTACTGGATTAATGCATTGTCATTTAATTGGAATATCTTCCCAGATATCACATACGAAAAGCTGCAGATCAGTGAATCTTCTACAGGGGACACACTTAAANATAATAATAATAATAATAATAATAATAATAATAATAATAATAACAACAATCATAATAATAATAATAACAATTATTATTATTGTTGTTGTTGTTGTTTTATTTATGGTGCGCTTTTCATACTATTGGCAGCTAAATGTGCTTTACTGACAGTTGCCATCAGTAATAGAAGAAACTATGTGTTTTAGAAGCAGAATAACTGAAAGTGTCTCAGTGTGTCAGAAGGTCAGTATCTTTAGATCTAAGATCACAAGCTGGAAAATAAACAGAGGGAAGTTATGTGATATAAGCAGGTGCTAGATTATTTAGAGCTTTATGGACCAGTAGCAGAACTTGAAACTATATTAAAGTTTAGGTAATTATCATGAAATAACATTTATTGTTAAAGTCATTAGCATGTAGCTTTCCCTTAGTTTTACTTTGTTTTCCCAGCTTTCTTACTTTGGCTGTATTAAAACATGCCAATTTATGGGCCTCGCATCTAGAGCTCAAATAATTAGCTGTTGCTCATCTTTTAACATTTACTTTGGCAATTATGATGATTACAGGAGTGCCTTGATCTTGATATGTAAATCCTCATGTAAACAAACCTACGCACATGTGTGTGTGTGTGTGTGTGTGTGTTCATGCACCTGACAAAAAGACTGCACTGAAGGCCCGGGCTAAATTATTTCCTAATTGGGACCCTTTGAATATTCAGGAGATGTCCTCTTAAACACATGTAGGAAATAAAAACCAACAAATAGACTGTGTGTGAGGGCAAGGAGGCTGCACTGTGGTATCTCTCTCATCCTCCCGCGCTCTCTCCAGCATCTGTTCGTCCATATGGAACCGATGGAAGATCCACCTTCTCAGAGAAGGCTGACATCATGTCAAGAGCTCTCCTAGAGCAAAGAGTCTTTAGAGGAAGAGAGGGAGAGGGAGGGAGAAGTGGTAAAACTGCAAAGATACTGTACCCTCCATCATTCTGAAATCTTAGACTAGAGCTCCATCTTTTGAGGGTTTCAGCATTACCCACTTTGTGCTTAGTTTGCTAAGAATGCATTGTTTCAACCGCCTGCCATATTTAAAAATTGCTAAACACTTCTTAAAATCATGACTTTTTTTTATCTCTGGCCAAATTGCCTGCCACACCATCATTCAGATTCAAAATCTGTAAAAAAAAAAAAAAATCTAAATGTTTTATTCATTTTAATCCTGCTCTGTGTTCTTTTGGTTGGGCCTTACTTGAGATTTTTTTCAAATTTTAAACTGTGCTAATATTAAATGCTAATATTTAAAATGTATGTTACTTCTTGGGAACATGTAATGTTTACAATCTTTCAAAAGCTCTGCACATTTACAGTATGTATGTACAAAACTTGGATCAGTTGGGACAATATAAATGAACAACCGATTTTTACCTGTATATAATTGAAAACAGTACCAAACGAGATATTTAATGTTTCAAATGATTAGTATTATTTTTTGTCAATATATACACTTATTTTAAATATATTGCGTGCAACATACTCTAAGAAAGTTGGCATGTTCCAAGAAAGTCAAATGGTCAATGGTCTGCCATTGAAAAGGTGTGGGTTCATGACATGCCACACGTTTTCAATGGTAGACAGGTTTGCATTTCTCACAGGACCGTCTAGTACTTTCACTGTTGGAACACATGTTGGCTGGCATTGTCTTTCAGAAATTGGCAGTGTTGTCTCTGAAAAAGACGTCATCTTGATGGCTGCAGATGTTGCTTTAAAATTTGTATATACCCCGCAGTGTTAATAATGATTTTGCAGATCTGCAAGTTTCCCATGCTAAGTTATCCATTGTGCCTAATTCTTGCAAAATGGCACTAATTTCTTCAGTTACACTGCTGTTGTTTGTGCTTTGTGCTTCCTGCTTATTGTCAGGTAATGATCTTTAGATGTGGTAGTCCAGCTGTTGCCATACAGATGCACTGTTTAAGTAGCATTGTCCTACTTAAATGGCTGATCTTAGAAGTCATTTTTGTGGCTGGTGATATCAAAATTCTAGATGACACAAAGGTTTACGAGATGTGACGTATAACACAACCTTTTTACATGGGTGAGATGAGCAGCATGTGCAGTGAATGTGGAAAAATATATTTTACACCTGCTGCACGTCTGTAAGCTCTGTATGCTTTTAAATACAGTTCTCCAGAACTCCATGCTGGTTTTCCTGTGTTGTGTTTTGACAAGCAATGCTCCTGTTATGCCCAGCCATGATAGCAGTTACCTCTTCACCTGTTTGCCTGTGTAAAATTCCAAAACACATGTTTTTCATAATTTCCTGCATCCTGTCTAAACATTTCTGGAAAGTGTTTGGAACTTGTTTGGATATGGTAAGATATTATACCTCTCATCTTTTTGTGCTGTTTCCAATTAAACATCAGTGTAAATAGTTTTTGGAACTGCTTTGTAATAGCAAGGCTGTGTATTTGAATTACAGGTAAACACCTCTGCCTATGTTAAGGAAAATGCCCTGCATTCACCTTCATGACAAGGTGTCACTCAAAATGGCTTCAACTTAAAGAACCTGAGAACTGACCTATACTTCCTTTTATTCCTCTTCACTTTTCTGCAGAGGGGTTGGTCGTATTCATAAAAGCAGCATGTTCCTTTTGTTGAATCAGAAGGAAAAGCTTTTTCCAGAAACATCATATTGTCTTTATTTTTAGGGGGAGGGCAAATAAAAGGGTTCAGCCATTGAATAATTGATGTGGTGCGTACGGTGGGCTAAAAGAAAAAGCCACTTCCCCTCATTTTGTTATTTATTTATCTATTTGCAACCTTTGTGCTCTCGGCTCAGGGTGTTTTGTGCGTGCGTGCCGTGTGTATGTGTGTGTGTGTGTGTATGTGCATTTATTTTGGTCTAAAGAAAAGGTACATCTCAAAAGATGACATTGTACAGCCTGCATTCTGAAGGAATAGAGAACAGGCGACACGTCTAAGACGTTTTATGTGGAGGACCAGGTGCTGCCTCTACACGCAGCCTTAAAACAGATGCTGTATCGCCTGGCTTCGTTCTGGCTCACCAGCACTCAAAAAGCTGCATTGTATGTAAAGAACAGGAAGCAGAATGTCTTCATAATGTTGGACTTTCCTCCTGTACACGGGGACCTCGCATGGAGAGGAGAGCTGAGTGTACACACACACACAGACACACACACACATTGTATCATTACTCGTGCACATTATGGTGAGGGCAGACAGAACGGGGGCACTTTGTAAATGTCACGGGCCGAGGGCTCTTCCCGCTTTCAGCCAGCAGAGTAAAATGAATTGAAGTGTGCGCTATCAGCAGCTGCAGCAAGATAAATCTGTCGTTTAAATGGGACTCGCAATTAGGTGTGCAGGGGCCAGCGGGAGGCCAGGGCTTTTAAGAGTACACTGCCATTAACCTCCTTTCTGCCAGCTAACCGGACCTGGGATCTGTAGTTTCTCACCTGGCGAATGATGATGTGAGTCAAGCAGGCAGGATAAAGAACAGAACTACATCTTAGAACGGGGACAGAGACGCGACTGTCATTAGCGATGTCATGTTCTGGACTTCCGTTATCCCGGCCTTGGAACGTCGGAGGTGATGAAGACAAAAACACAAAGCTCTGCCTTACACTCTTAAACATTTTAATGGACATCACCTTAACATCTAACAGTTCACCTCACACCTCTGTTCCTTCGGTGTCCCTCTTTATTTTCACCCTTTATTCTCACCCTATTCCATCTATCCCTCCCTTTCTCTCTCTCTCTCTCTTCCTACACTTTTTCTGCATGACCTTGATCCGCTCGCCACTTTCAAGCAGCACCAAAAAACTTAATCACACACTGTCAGGCCATTCGCAGAGGAGGCGGGAGAAGAATTCTGCTCTCTCTCTTTCTCTCTCTCTCCCTCTTCTTCTTCCACTTGCTTTCTACTTTAATGCCCTTTGCCGTGGTGAGAGAAGGGGAAAATTTATGGCTGCGGGGACAGGTGGGGGTATGAACAATGGGCCAGGCAGAGAGCAGGGTTATGTGGCGGGGAAATCGATGTGACCCGTGATACACTGTCATCACACCCCCCCTACCAAAGCCCTGCTATCCCGCCATCACCCCCAGGCCCACCCCATCCTATTTGTCTTACCCGGGGAGGCCCGGATGGCCCATGTCAGCATAGTGGCGCGCACAGGCCCTGGCCAGATTAGCCCAGGTGAATCATGGCTCCTCCATCTCCCTAGCTCACTTTTCTTCACTGTCCTTTTCTCTTTTTTTTTTTACCTGAGCTCTTTCTATCCACTACTCTATCTGTCTGGGGTTTATTTTAGGGAGGAGTGGGGAGGGTCAGGGGGTGACACTATGGTTTGTTGTTTAACCATGTGTGTTGTGGAAAAAAGAGAGAGAAGGTGAGATAGGGTATGTGTGTGTGTGTGTGTGAGAGAGAGAGAGAGAGGGAGAGAGAGACTGTGAAAGATTAACAGTTGCTCTGAGGTTTGGACACACTGCTTCTCGGCTCCTTCTGAAATACACCGTGCTCTGCCCTGCCTGGGTTTATCTTTCCACCTACTGAGTGATATTTAGAGTGGATTTCCACAGTGCTCTGTGTGTGTGTGTGTGTGTGTGTGTGTGTGCTGAACACTGGAGAAAACCTCAACTTTGATCTCCTTTGATTTATTGTCTTCCTATGCAGTGAATTCTTCTTTAAAACACATACTTAGCGTATGTGCAAGACTGTGTATGTGTATGTGTGTGTGTGCACCAGGTTTATTCCACATTGTGGGGAACGTAACCTGTTTATACACTCACGGTATGGGGCCGTTTCTTACTTGTAGAGAAACCAAGGAACGCAAATCATTCCATTTTAAGGTGAAGACATGTTTTAGTGTGAGGTTTGTGCTAGTAGTAGCTCTGACAAAGGTTTGGGTATGCCTCCAGGAAATTAATGGCGTGTGTGTGGGGGGGGGTGAACACATGCCATGACTACAATGTGCACTGTGTATAATTCTAGTCAAAATGGTCATTACTTGTACCATTTAAGTTATTCATTTTCAGGATAAAGAAAGGCAAAAAAACATATTTAGCAGCAAACTACATAGAAGCATCAACACACTGAATGTATATATTCAATCCAAGAATCCCAACTACAAGTGTAGACTCATCAGTCCACATTCCACATCTTAGATGTCCAGTTTTGGTTTTCTAGTGCACAATTCTTCTGATATGTCTTTTTCTTTTCTCAGTATCAGTTTCTGAACAGCTACACATCTTTTTAGACCCATACCCATGGGGCAGTCATGAGCTGGAGGTTAGGGAACCAGCCTTGTGACCGGAGGGTCGCTGGTTTGATTCCCTGAACTGATGAGACACGACTTGTTTATTGTTGTCATGTTGGTCACTTTCTGAATATCACTTCATCAATGTGTGTGTGTGTGTGTGTGTTTCTTTCCTCAGATGAAGCTCAGCTGGCCTTGCCAATGCTGAAGCCTGGTTTTGAGAAGCTTCCTCTGGGCACTCAAACTCTTCCTCCAGGCTTCCCCGCTCCATTTCTTTTTGCTGATGGCCTTTCTTCAGTGGAGACGTTGCTCACCAACATCCAGGTACAGCCACACTGTGTTTGAGTGTTGTTGCACCTCTTATAATAGATGGCTGTTTTAGGGTCTTTTGTTTATTGTGTTCTTAAACACAAGAAGATTATAATTAATGCCACCCTTTTTTGTTCATTGTAAATATTGTAAATATGATTGCTCTTTTTTGAAATATATATATTTTTTCTCTTTTTCTCCACAAATATAATTTTTGCTTCCAAACTTTTGGCCTGTATTGCATAGACCTGCCACAGTTTCACAGTTAATCACAGTGTACATTGTGCTAGTACAGTACAGTGTACTAGTAACGATTTAGTCACAGGGTCACATTTCCCTGCTTTGCATGTGGCGAAGACTTTATACATGGCTCTGCAGTTAACGTCTGTTTCAAGCCCTTCACACACTCTGGCTACCAAAATGCATTACCATAAATAAACTAACCAACTGTGTAAACATCCAACAGATCTCTCCCATTCTGAATGAATCATTGTCTACTTCTTTTATGTAAAGTTAACTAATAAGCAAAGTTAGCTCACTTTAAGCTCACTGAGCTAACAACATGAGAACCAAGTTTTGTTAGTAGTTGCATAATACCACAAAACCTTTATCATTATTACTAGACTAATAGATTAGACATAACTGCCTATGATTCTTCAAAATAATGTTTTTATATAAACTGTATAATATTAAAGTATCATGATCCAGCCAATTTGTGTATATGTAAATGCACGACATGCACAACAAATGTGTTTCTGTGTTTTACATTAAAGTGGTATGTGTTCGGTTGTGTTGGCGGCACAGGGCCTGCTGAAGGTGGCGGTGGATAATGCCCGTGTGCAGGAGAAACAGGTCCAGCAGGAGAGGAAAGAGCTGAAGATGGAGCTGTACAGAGAGAGAGAGATGAGGGAGAGCCTGGAGAGGCAGCTCACCTCCGAGCTACACAGCCGAGGTACAGGCAAGCATGAGCATGTGTGTGTATGGGGTGTGATTTTATTCTGGAAATGTAATTTATCTTGAAGTTTTATTAAACTAGTTTTAAGTCCAGATGTTTTGTAAGGTCATTTTGGTGGTGACCATCAGTAAAAAAAAGTGTTTTTAAAAAGGATAAAAACTCAATTAAAGTAAAGCAGTATAAGTGCTACTGGACTCCTACTCGCAAGATTGCCTCTTTTCTCTTTCAGCATCGCTGGCATACATGTAAAAGCTAGAAGCTGTTGTGTGCACTGTGTAGTTTGTCATCATAATTACAGACAAAGAAAAACAATGCATCTCAGTGCTGCTGTCCTCCCGCTCTCTGGCTGCAGCAATCAATTAATCAGAAAGTTACTTTAATATTTACATTAATGAATGATAGAAAAAAAAGGATCTTAACGGTGTCCCCTGAATTAAACGCCTAAATGATGAGGGTATGCTGCCAAAAGAACATCTCCATATATTTCAGACAGTTGGATTTACCACCGAGTCGACTGCTGCCACCCGTGCCAAGAAATTAAGCCAATTAGCCGGCTGCATAACAACTCCTACAATATGTACAAACACTTCAATAATTTATTAGCCATGGCTGTTACTGCCACGCGTGCTATTCAAATGTAGCTCCTAATGGTGCAGGAAATGAAGGATTTGTCGAATCAAACGCAAGTAATTAGAGGTGTGAGGAAGAAGGGATGTTAGCAAAGGACAGAGATAGAGCTTTAAGTGGGGGTGTGTGTGCTTGCGGGGTGCCCAGACTAAGTCTATTTCAAAGAGCTGTTAATTGCTGCGAATGCATATACATACACACACAAACACTTTTGTTTACACATGTTTGAAAAGAGCTGCACAAAGGCGACAACGCTGCTGTCAGGTGTGTGCACCTGTTCTTGCATCAGCATGCGTGTGATAGCAAGTGGAGCTACACAGTTGCAGGTTAGAAAATGGTGCCATATACCACAGCTGAATTTAGATGTACTTCAGAACAGCAGTGCAGGGGCCTGACTCATTACAAGCCAGACAGCTCGTCCAGTCACCAAAAGTGACCTAGTGGCCTTAAAATGCCTAAAAGAGATCCCCTAAGAGTTTTCTACAGATCTGCAGTGGAACTTCTTAATACATTCAGCATCACAGACGCTGATCTTTATTTGTCTGAGGTTGATGTATTAACAATGTTCTGAAGCACAAATCCATCAACGTTGTACTAATACACAGAGTATATGTAACTTCCCAGTGTTACAACCAACCTCTGACTGGATTTATCCTTGTTGTTCACTCACACTAGTATAGAACCGATAAGCTTACCAGACAGAAAATGAGTCCCCTGTCACTGAAATGTACCTAATAGCGTGGAATACCTCCACGAGCACCAGTAACAGCTGTGATTGGATTTGGCATGGACTGGACAAGTTTCGGGATGGAAGCCTCATCAATGTTCAGACATTCTTGCATCAAAGAATTGCGCAGTTGGGCCAGATTTGGTGATGCCTTCCCTGGCACAATTCTGAGGATAGTTTCCTGAAGACTGGGATTTTTGCCACTGCTGGTAGACCCGTATGACCGTGCGCTTCCATAAGCCTGCAAATTCAGCTACTTCCTTCCTATGGTCTTCGGCACGTCCAAATGCAATCACTCCTTTTAGCCTTCATTAATATCTGCTTTGGACCCATTTTCCACACATGGAATGAGACATTCCATGCACTGTACCTGAGGTTACTACCCTCTAAACATGTCAGGTGACTTTTTTGCTTAAATAAGCTTATTTAGGGTCCAGCTGTACAACTGTAATTAATTCACTGAATTATTCTTCCATACGTATGATATTATATCATATTGAATGTTGTGAAGGTGAGGACAACTTTATGCCACATGCTTCACAGGGCTGTTTTGGGATCCACTGTGTGGATATGTGGTGTTGTGTTGGTGTTAATGAGAACTTCCGAGTTTCCCGGTGTGAATTTCCTAACCGCATGGGTGTCTGTGTCAGATAAACATCAGATGAAAGCACAAGTGAGACGCATCTGTGCATTAATATTGGTTCACACTTTAAGTCCTTCTCTCCATCTCTCTCTTTTCCCCTCCCCCACAGCTACCATCCAGAAACGTCTGAAGAAGGAGAAGAAGGCGAAGAGGAAACTGCAGGAGGCTCTGGAGTTTGAGGCAAAGAGAAGAGAGCAGGTGGAGCAGGCCCTCAAACAGGCCACCTCTCCCGAGAGCCTTCGCATGAGTCTCAATGGTGCGTTACTTTTCACCCCTCTCTCTCTCTCTCTTTCTCTCTCTCTCTCTCCCCTCTCCATTTCCCACCGTTTTGCTGCTTCCTTTAAAGTACTATGTATATGTGCTGTTTCCATCCTCAGTTCTCCCTAAATGACCTCTCCTCTAATCTCCGGCCTAATCCATTGTTCCAACCTCTCAGGACGTTTTTCCAGCTTATTTCCATTCTTCTTCCTTCTCCTCTTTCTCATATTTCCTTATCAATGCTGATATTGGTATTTCCGTATAAGCGATGACTATTAGCAATGCATTAGCATCGTAATGCTAGAGGAGGAAATGGAGGCTGATGCTTATCATAAATGCTGTAAACGCTCATGCTTAGCGAGGGCTAAACTGTTTCGGTAATCAGCCGTTGTTTTGATTTCACTTGTTTAATTGTGAATATCTTAGCAGAAGCATGGGCTCATGAGCGCATGTGAACATCTGCAAGCATTTTTCAGAGTGCATGGGCAATTATTGGCCAAGGCTGATTAAACACGAATTCATTAAGAGAAATATGCCTTTTGTTTTTGTCTTTCATCTGAGTTTGGAGGGTGGGGGAGGCTGGGGGGGTGCTGTATCTGGGAGACACAAACTACCTTTGTTGTGTAAGCAGAAATTTCCTATCATGTTTCACTGTCTGGATTCAGCTTAAGACCTGATTCCTATAATCACAAGTGTGTCAATGTTCCTGACGGAAAAGAGTAAATTCTCTTGCAGCACAAGAAATATTTCTTAATTTGATGTCTACATAAGATTAAGCTCACTGGATGAAAAAATAGTCACCGTGTGTGTCTAAAGTGGTAGTATCTTTAGGCTCCTGCAGATTTCTGCACAAGTATGATGGGGCTATAAATACCTGTGGGGTATAGGACAGGATTCATAGATTGAGAAGAGGTGGTACAGTACACTGAATGTCTCGTTCCGAAGAGCATAGGATGTTTTTTTATCATACGTGATTGCTAGGAAAGATTTGTAACACTGCATTGTGATTTGCTGGATGATGGTGTGATTGGCTGGATGATGATTAGAAGCTTCTTATAGTATACTTTGATTGATTTTCAGAAAAAGTGATACCAGAAGTAGAGCCTGAGCATAACGGCAATCAGCAGGAGAACTTGGCCGTACAAGGTAAAATTGTCTGCACGTTTGTGTGTAATTTGTGTGCAAGTTTGTACTTTGTGGTCAGCCTATACTAAAGGGTCTTAGGGAGCCCTACCTGTATATCAGATCTCATCCAAGACATTGAGGTCATCACAAAGCAGTATGGTGGGAGAGGTATGGGAAAGGAGGTCTAAGGGGAAGGAAGATGCAGCCAGCCATATGCAGCACACATGGTCACAGACACCCCCCTCCAGCTACACTAGCCTGGTAGGGGCCACAGATAGGGTTGAGCCCTCCTTCCATCTCCTGTGCTACAATCAAAAACTCTAAGCATAGGCCCTCCCCCTTCCCCAAATCTCGTTTCAGGTCTCCTCTCAGGGTCTTTGAAGATGTCCACTTTTCCAGAAGACAGATTACAAACTCATGTTGTTCTGTGTGCGTTTTGCACTTCTATTTTCTGTGAGTGCTGTTTGTGTTTTAGCAGCCCCCCTCCCTCCCCCTTTTTACATTTCCATACATGCCTTGACTCCATCAGGGTGCCCCTCTAATCCCGGAGAACCACCCAAATCTGGCCCAAGTTGTGCTTGATGAATGGAACCTATTATCAAAATGTCAGAAGGCAAATTAAAGACCCTTGGCCATGGATTTTATTGAAACGTGGGTCTGGAGGAAGGTGAATAAATACATATGTTTACAGTCCAAACAGGCTACGGAGTGCTGAACAGGAAAGTGTCAGGGATTATGTTTTCCTTTTCCCCCCACCACATAGCCGGTTTCTCAGTCTGCAAGCAGAGAGATGTCCATTTTTCTTCTGCTTCAGACAGCAGACCCACTACCGTGAAGCACTAAAACTCGGTTCTTATCTTTTGTGTGGCTCCAGGGTTTGACTAGTGTTGAGGTCATCAGCGGGTCAAAGTTCGGTTTCTGGTCAAAACGGAGAAATAGTAAACTAAATACGATCTAGATATGCAACTTTTCTGTCTTTAGGAGGCCCACTCTCCAGCCCCCCTGTCCAATTAGTATACTTATATTAAGATTAAGTACACTGAAGTACATCTGAGGTAATATGTATATGTAATATGTACATAATAATGTGCTTGTATTTATCACACAAAACAATATTGTGCTTGAAATGTACTTGCTTTTATTAAAGTACATTTCTAGTACATTAAAATATACTTCATTTTACCTGGTGTGTCTTATTTAAAGGACAGTTGCTAGGTAGAGCTGCATTCCCTCCAAACTGGCTGTGCTCATAAATGAGCCCCATAAATGAGATGCAGCGATTGGAAGATCCGGCTGGTTGTTGCCACGTGTCTCCACTTCCTGTGTCCCTCTCTGCAGAGATCTGGAATTGCTACTTTATTATATTACATAAAATTCTGATACAGTAATAACATATAAAAAAACAGAGACTTCAGGGATTTCCTTTATGAGGTGCATCAGGTCCAGGCAGGCCATGCAGTCTAGTCCAGAGCAGCTGAGAAGTAGAAGCGAGCTGTGGCTAATGCTAGCGTAACGTGGAGGATTAGCGATATTGACTCAGCCATGACACTGCTGACCTTTAGAGCAAGGGAATTAACCGAGGGCAGTGTGGAACTGATCGTGCCCTGTAACACTTTAGTCCAACAAGAGGTGCAAGTTAAAAGCCCCACTACGTGTTTGTAATCGTTCAGTCATACTTCTAACCTGGCATGCTTCCTCCAGTCCTTATTTGTGACAATGATGGCCACAGCATGGTACAGTAGTGACAGGAGGACATAGTTGGTGACCTTGTTTTTTGATCTGGGTGTTAACAGCAGTGTCTGTGTTGGTTACAGCTGTTCGTTTGCTGCTGTTTTTTTTCCTTGTCAATCAAGTTAATAGACTTGCCTAAGGTAAGGGTTATTTGTAGTCAATCATGTACAGCAAAACCAACCGTTCAACAAAATCAACTGTTCCAAAGTTATTTGGATGGCCATTTATGGCTTGGGTGGGAGGTGGGGGTACTTAACTGGACCCATTTCTTCTCTCAAGTATTATTGAACCAAGCATTTCGCAAAACAACAAATCCTACAGCTCTATAGACTTGGGCCTCACCAGATTAGTGAGAGAAGCCACTTTAAGAGTTTGTGTGAAGCTAGCTGTCGGACCCCTCCCTCCCGAGCTCTCTTGCCCCCCCGCCCACTCCTCGCCACATTTATCCATTACGCCCAGCAAAAATCTAATTAGCTTGCGCTTCACTCCCAAGTCGGACTTCACAGTTTTGCAAGCTTAGCACTGACAACTGATTTCATTAGGTTTGATTGTCCTTGCAGAGAGCCCGTTCGGTGAGCTAAAAGCTTTTTACGCTTTCTCAGGTTCCAGGCCGGTGTTGGCCCATTACGCCGACCCGTGCCTTTTCTGATTAATCAAGACAAGCAGCGCGAACAGCAAAGTGCTGAACACAAAAGAAGGTGACATCACTTTACAAGCCGATTAAAAGAAGTGCAGAGCAAAGGGAGTGAGATGGGTGGTGCAGGGGAGAGGTGAGAAGGAAAAGTAATTAAGGAGGTGGACCACGAGCATAGGGAGAGAGCATCTTGAGATAGTCGCTGTTTGTGCGTTCTGATGCCGTTGTCAAAAACCCCACCTGTTTGTCCGAGTGCTGTTGCGCCCATCTAACTTTGGTAATTATGCAGTAGCAAACTGTGCTGAGAACTACAAACGACCTACTCTGGCTCCAGACGCACACCGGATGTACACACACCAAATGAGACCCCTGGGTACCATTCATATTCAGAAGTTTGCAACCCCACTAATTGGCAGCAAAGGAAAAACAAATATGGGTGTGAAAAAGTCAAGATCCACCTTAACAGGGTAGTTAAAAAACGGGAATCTGGCTGCAGGGGAGATGCAGGTGTACTGTAAAATGAAATATGGGGTCAGTGGGTGTGGAGAGTGTCCCTAAGGAGGACCACCCTCTTTTCCCTTGCAAGTCTATTTACAGCATCTCACATGTGGGCCATGAAATCAAAACACAGTGTTTGTGGAAGGCATATAGTTAACATCCTGAGGTCGGTTCAAGAACACAAGTTAATCTAGTTCTTGAGGGTCTAAAGTCAGTACCATATTGTTTCTGTTCCAACTCTCAGTTTAATATAAATCTCAATTCCAAAAAAGAAAAAAAATGGGAAAATTTGGTAAATGCTGTTAAAAACAGAAACAGTGAATAGTTAATTCTTTTAGTTTAAAAACAACAAAGAACAGAAGACATGATACTGGTTGATATTTTACTGTATGAACTGTTTTTTGATTTTTTTTTTTCAAATATATGTTTATATTAAATTTGATGCTACAACAATTTCAAAAAGAGGCCTGTTAACCACGGTGCCAATTCACCTGTCTTTTTTATAAAATTTAATAATAATTTTGAGACTGATATCACTAATTTATTCACATCAGAAACTGTCATTTTTTGCCATTCTTCTGTAATTCAGTTCTTCAGCTGTGTACCTGTATGTTTTCAATGGAAAACAGGCCAGTCTACTTAAAGAAAGTGAACTTAAAGAAAATAATACTTATAGTTTACTACTTATATATTATTATTGCACTGTAAAGTATACGACTAGGTTTTGATTTAGGTACATTTTTTTTTAACTGTACTTTAAGTAGACCTACCAGTGGACTACACATATAAAAGAAACAGGACATACTTATATTTATATTTATATAAACATATTTATATTGTTTATAAATCAAACTAATCCAAACTAATATTGTACTGGATATATTTATGCACATGGTAGGACTACTTAGACATTTCTTAGGTATCTCCTTCAAAAACATTTACAAATATATAACAAATGTGCTCATACTTTTCTGTGGACCAGAAGCATGCCGGTCTTTAATGCAGAGCAGTCTAAGAGATTAAAGATCATGGACACTCAGCTGTGGTTTTTTTTTTTTTTGGTTTGGCCTTCATGCAGAGATTTCTCTAAATCTTTTCAGGGAGTGAACTACCTCAAATTCCTGCAGTCGCTCACTGAGGAACATTGTTCTTAAACTCTTGGATTACTTAATGATACATTTTGCCTGGAAAGTGGTGATCTATTCTTGCTATAAAGAAGCATTCCTTTTGTGTCCCAACTTATTTGGAACACAATGTTGCAGGCATCAGTTTAAGAATGAACACACAATTTCACGTTTTAAAACATTGTCCTTTTACTGATTTTGTTTAAATATAGGTCAAATTGAATTTAAAAGTCATTGCATTAGTATTTATTTGCATTTCACATACTGTCCAAGGCTTTTTTGCAATTGAGGCTTGTAGGTGAAATAAAATTAAAGTTATTCATTTTATGAAGATATGTAATAATACAGTATGCATATAGGACAAATATTTGTACTTTCTTAAATCTTAAATTTGAATTCCATCTGCCATGAAACAGTAGAGCTGCATCTTCATCCTGCTGTCAGATCAAAGCCTGAAGAGGATGATCTGTTGGATTCCCTGTCCCTTGGGTGCTGCATTTCTATGGCAGATTTAGCCTGCTGTCAGCCATAGGGCTCAATTAATTGCACTTCAGGATATTACAACTCATATTTCACAGCATGATAAAACACATCCTCGGTCCACCCATCTGAGCAGCTCTATTAGTCTGCTGGCTATTTCTGGAAAGCCCCTGTGTGGCGTTCATACCTTGCAAATGGCATAATATCAAACTCATATATGAAAATATAGTCAAATTCCACAGTGAAGCTTGATGCATGGATAAATGGTGCATCAAAACATAGCTTGTGGTGTGCTCTCATCTCCAAGTTTTAGACTGACAGGATTTTAGAGCATTTCATCTTGTGTGCCCATATCTTTTCTCTGTACCTTACGCTACTTATCCGCACTAGAAGTGCAGCTTTGTTTACATTCTGAATGCGTATTAGCTCATCTGTTGTTGCATGCTGAAACAAAAGTGTTGAACATGTAAAAGCACTCCACTCCTAATGAACTGTTTCCTCTGCAGCAGTGAAGGAAACTCGGTGCATTGTGATTAGCATGCCAGTGCAGTGCTCATGCTCCTTACCAGCCAGCTGTCTCTTTCTGATCTGGTGCTTCATGTCAACAGATAATGCTAAATGATTCATCCTCTAAACTGGGTTCTTTGAGGAAGCTGGAGCTGCACAATTTATCAGCCACCCCGTATCCAAGAAAAAGGATCCTCTCCTTAGGAACGGGATCCTCTAGATCCTTCGAAAAAAAAAGTTTTATAAAGTCTTAAAATAAATAGAAAACATCATGGAAATATATAATTAATGATACATGTATCGTTTCAGCGTTCTGTCGTGCACACATCAAACATTTTTACAAAGTAGCCAGTAGCCACGTTATCAGGGAGGTCAGTAAAACTCGGTCATAAGTGAATATTAAACACACTATAAAATGGTCACTATGAAGACTGTCACATTATGCACATGGTTTGGACTTACACACACACCTGGATTAGACTCAGAAGCAGCTGATCCATAATATTTATTATTGTTTATTATTACTCCTTAACAAATATGGGTCAGATTGGTGGACAGTGGGTTGGGATGCTGGCCAATCAGGAGGTCCTTATTTAAGCTCTTGGATTATGTTTAAAGAACAGGTCATCTTGTGTATTAAACTAAATCGTAACAGTCTGTCAACCAAAACCACCCAGCCAACTGTGGTACTGCGGTCAAAAACTGACCACTGATTAAGGACTAGAGGAGGCAAACCCGATAAGTGTCCGACACAGTGAGAAGATAATCATATAAGTGTGCAAGGATACAGTCTCACAATATGCGTCGACAGTGGTGCCTGGAAATTTGTAAACCATTTAGAAATTTCCAATTGAAAATTCTGATCATCATCATCATCATCATCTAATTTTGACTGAAAACAGATAATTTCACCTGAAGGTTCACAGTCTTTTGCCACTCACAGAGCTGTAATTTTGGATCATTTTCCTCAACAAATAAATGACCAGGTCTAATATTTGTGTATCATTTGTTTAATTTGGTTCTCCTATTTTCAGGACTAAAGGGTTCACAAACGTTCAAGGAACACTGTATCATTTCACTAAGGGCCTATATAAAATACACATTATTCCATGCCATGTTTGTGTATGCTGTTCTGAGTTATTTTTGCTTTGTTGAGCTCTTAAAAATGCATTACCTTTGCAGCAGGCATGTTGGAACACTACTGAACAGGTTTTACTCAAGTGGTGAATCATTCTCAGCACAGTAGTGACACCAACATGCAACAGGCATGGTGCTATATGTGGCCCTGTTATGAGGGTATCACACCTCAGTGTCACTGCTGGGTTGAGAGTAGGCTGCCAACCAAGAGTAAGCACCCTGTGATGTCCCACATGGTCCACAAGCTAAAATTCCCAAGCTGGGACAGTGAACGCTAACGTTGCTTCCATGTGAAGCCAGTCACCTTATCCTTTTCAAACTGCTGCCAATGCATGAATCAAACATGGGATCTCCAGATGATTATGCTAATGGTTAATGGAAGAGAACTGCACAGCAGTGTGTCTATGTGGCTTTTTGACTATTAGAATTGTTGTATGAAGATGCAACATTCACACTTCCAGTCTCTCACCAGATGAGCTAATGTGTCTTATTGTTTTCTCTTTGTCCTCTAGAGAACAGACCCTACTCCAAACCTCCCATCATGTACTGACCTAGATGTGCAGCTTTCCTTGAGTTTCCTCTCCACTCGTAGATGGCTACTTCACCCCACTAATGGACTTTTCTCCGACTGGGGTATTTTGGAGCTGGTTTGTGGGATTTGTATGAAGGCAAACCGGTAAGGACGGTGACCACTGATCACCTGACACTCTTGTACAGGACTCAAGTGTGTATGTGTGTGCGTGTGTATGTGTATTGCAGTGCAGTGTGACTGCGGTGCTTGCAGTGTGTATCCAGAGTACCACTTGTTAGCAGCCGCCCACCACACCACAGCAACATGTAAAAAAACAAAAAAAGGAAAAAGAAAGAAAGAAAGAAAGAAAAGAATGAAAAAAGTTCTCTTTCCTTCTGTTTTTTCGACTTCTCCAACATCCTCCCCCCTTTTTGAGACTCGAACGATGAAACGTTTTGCTTTTCTGGACGAACGTACACCTTCCAGTCCATCTTCCAGCTACCGTGAAAGCACACTGCTGCACTCTCCCCTGTGTTTCTTTCTTAGACAATGCTGCCGTTGTTTGTTATTATTATTATTATTATCATTACTATTGTTGTTGTTATTATTATTATTATTATTGCTTTAAGTTGACCCAATGTGCAGCAGTGATCCTGTACAGCACAAAAGTCTTGATGAGGCTCTGGAACACAAACGGTCCGCAAGATGCTTGAAAAGACTGAACACGGACAGCATAACGACTCCAGTCATGATGTGCGAGCATCTCTTGTTTGAAGGTGTCTGTATTGTTGCTTCGTATTTAACAGACACACTCCTTTTTAATTTTATTTTTTGTACTTTTTAGGAAGCGTAGAAATGTCCTCTTTTCCTTCTTGAAATGTTTATTATTCTCCTGTTTATTTTGTTGTTTTGATCGTATTTTAATTCACATCGATGAAGAGATATTGGATAAGTGATGTTGAGAGATATGACTTTCCCCCTTCCTTCTGACAATGTTCTCTGTCCCGCTCCATGGTGAGTTTAAAAAGAGGTGTTAAGTTGTTGTTAATATAAATACAGTATTACTGTACCCCCTCCTTCCCCCAACCACCACACCTTCTGTTTTTACCTTTGTTTATAAAGACTTGTAAAAATGCTTTAGCGTTTGCTACTCTAATGTCGTTATAAAGTTGAAACATTTTTAGTGATGAAAGAAAACAGATGTACGACATAAAGTACCCTTATGCACATCTGATGCAAGCATGCTTGTAGATACAACACTGAAGACAAATGACAATTACTGTTAAAATGGAAAGGCTGCCTCTTTGATCTATTTTTGAAAGTTTCTGGGGATTCCATTCGTATCATAACCACAATCTGGCAGCTATCGATGATGGTGAACCTTGTTTTAAAATGATGACAAATCACAGCCTTGCACATAACATGACAAATAAACATCCCTATGGACATCTTGGTTGATTTTGGGTTTGTTTGTTTGTTTGTTTGTTTGTTTTTTGTTGAGTAATAAATCTGAACTTGTAAACTTGTTTTTTGCTTGGAACATTTCTTCCACAGGTCCATTTTTTGTGAACCAAGGCATTTTTAGCCATGCAGGAGTTAAGTTGATTTTATGGGTATACTGTGTATCCAGATCCAAGCCCCCAATAAGCAAGCCAAGGAAAAACTCACTCAGTCGAGAAGGAAGAACAGTCGAGAGGAACCAAGACTCCCATCCTCCTGTGGTCCGCACCAGATAGCAAGATAAATACAAAAGCAGCACATCCAGGATCACAATTTACAGTTATATATAGTACTGAATATAGATTGTTGTTCCACACCAGTCCGCACAGGATGGGCAGTTGTTCTGCATAGACTGCACAGGATGGGCAGTAGTTCAGCTCAGGCAAAGAAAACACACAGACAATAAGTTGTCCTTAGAAGAACTGGGAAGAGTATGTGGTGTTAAAGTATAACTGTAAAGTATAATTGTCTGATGTTTTCCTCAGAAAACATTTTTTTTCCAGTTTTTATAGTTTTGTGCATTTAAAACTAAGATGCTTGCTATCGGTTACCACTTTCTTGTACAGCAGGGATTTTGAACACCGGAATCCAGCATCCAGCAAATGCTTTCCCACTCAAACACACCCTACTCTATGCTTATACCTAAAACTGTGACTGTGGCTCCACGGTCTCTGTGGTTTGTAGAAAGTTAAGCTATTGCCTCTCACCTGCAGCCACCAGAGGAACTGACCTAATTAGACATGTTCTCTCAGGCCCCCATTAGCCATCCAGTGGCAGCCCTCGAGACTACATTTCCCAAAGTGCCTGCCGAGTTTCCTCTGTTGTCTGTGGCTGCACAGACTTCTGGGAGGCTGAAGAAAAGGACTGGGCCTCCTGGTAGAGAGCTGAAGCTTGAAGTGGTCCTGCCTAGGCTAGAAAAAGGGGTCTGCTTTTGCACTTCAATTAGAGACAAATCGTTTGATCTACTCTTGATTAGCCCTCTTCTCACTTAGCAGCTTTATGTAAAGTAGTCAAACTACTTAGTTTATGATTAATAATTTTTTTTAGGTTGTATGAAAATGCAATTGCCGCGGCGGCCTATTTGATCAGCCGTATATTGAAAAAAACACAATATTTGCATGAGTTTCATTAAAAAACATTGAATTTGATTACAGTTAACAAGAAGAGAGGAAACAAAGGGGGGGGGTGGATTTGCGACCTTGACATTAAAGCCAGGTGTGGCTTTCTTCGCATTTCTGCTCTCCATTCTTTTTTTCTCCCTCCTGCTCTTTTTCTCAAGCCTATAATCCATAACAGCAGATCCATGTCAATTAAGAATATTGTTCTTGGGGATGAAATATGAGCTGTGGATGGGATCGATGGTTTTTAACCTCTTTGGAGCGGAGTTGTTTGGACAGATTATGCCCCTGAGCGATTGACCCATATCAATACACAACGTTGCGGGACAGCATTTTTCTCTTAATATAAAAGGCAGGACTGTACAGTAGGGAATGGGGCAGGCCACTTTCGACTGAGACTGAGTGTGGCAGTCACCTCTTTGGATCTACTGTCACTGATCTCTGTGTTTGAAGGACAAGTTAAGAACACTGGATATGGGGCCGTTTAGCATAAATTTACCCCAAAATGTGGTCAATCTGCCACCATATTTGTATACAAAGTTTACTCCTGTTGCACTGCAGCTGTAAGACTAACGTAATAAGTAATGGAAACGTCTTCCTCAGCAGTTAGCACTGAGCAAACTACATGACAAAAATCATCACTAATTTACTATAAATCATGTTCAATTGTCTCAAGTGGACATGCCAAAGTGATTTCTGAGAGCGTATGTTAGCCAAATAAATAAAATCAAGGATAAAATTCTACTACAATGTCAGAGACCACACAACCAAGCATATTAGAGATTAGTTTTCATAACAATAATAATAATAGATTACACTTATGTACCGACTTTTTACGTTTTTGACTGGGCTTTAAAAATGTAAAGAAAGGGAAAAGAGCGAATAGATGATGATAAGGAGTTCCAGAGGGCGGGGGCAACAACACTAAACGACCTGCCACGCATAGAGGAAAGCCTAAACCTAGGAACAGCCCGAAGACCAGAGTAAAAGGACCTTAGGTTGCGTTGCGGAGCATAAGGATATAAAAGAGCAGACATCACAATAATTAGTAGGTTATAATCTTCAGGAGCACTGAACTAAAGAAGCAAATGAACACCACATGTGTTTCAGCCGATTGATTATATTTGGTCATTATATGGTGTAAAGGGTGTAAATTTGGATCTATCATGTCTGTCTTACAATACATTTGCTATGCAAGAACATGACAGACCTCCAGAACATCCCACACCCATAGAACATCCCACACCTCCACATCCAATTTCCAAACAAGAAGAAACAAATCCAATTCCGGTTCAGTGGCAGGCATGCGAGTCTGAGTATTTCAGTAAAACAGCAGGTAAATAAAGTGCTGGGGGAGTAAAGAGCTTACTAAAGCGGCTGTCTGCAGAGGCACCATGGGGGAATCACCTGCAGGCTACATTAAAGAAAATACAAACAGCAATAAATTTCAGTCTTAAAGATAATGGCAACTAATAGCTCTGGGTCTGGGTGTGGGTTTGGGAAGACAAAGTAGGGTCTAAGAATTTCCTACTTGTGTGCTCTCAAGCTCATTCATTCTTTCCTTTGCCTACTGTCTTACTCTTTCCCACTCTCCCTTATTCCATTTGTCCTGTTAAATCTGTGACATCATATGAAACCACACAAAGACATTTTGTTGAAATTGCATCTTTCAAGCTATCAAACACCATTTCAGGAGAAAAGCCACTGAAGACTTTGGGGTTAGGATTGTAAAAGTTGTAATGGATTCAGAGCATCTGGTGTACAGTGTAAGGACAAACATGTGCAAGTGTTGCTTTTATTGCTTTGGGAACGTTTTGGGATAACAATGCTAATATTTAATATTCCTTCCAATCTATGCATCTATTCATGTATCGAATTAATATCTACTTTAATGTGCCAATCACAAATCCACTGAAAATTTGAACATAAATACTGTATTTAAGAATAATGCTGTCTAATCTGTTTATGCAGATGGGGTCAAGAATTTCCTGTAGACTGGGATTTTTGCCTCTACTGGCGGATCCGTATGACCGAATGCTTCCATACACCTGCAAATTCATCTACTTCCTTCACACTATGGCCTTTGGCACGCCCAAATGCAATGACTCCTTTTAGCCAATCATTAACATCTGCTTTGAACATGGAACAAGACATTCATTGCACTGTACCACCTCAATCTATGACTCCCATCACACAACCCGCAGGTATTTATAACCCAATCATCTTGGTGCAGCGCCATCCGCAGGAGCAAGATGACTCTTTTTTTGTCTCATGAGCTATGCATTTAGTGTAATAAGTACACTGAAAGTTAAAGCAAGAAATGTGTTAACATCATTTGTTTATATGTGGATAGACAAATGGATACTCCTGATGATTTGATCCTCCTTTTACTTTGATTTAATCCTTGTTTGTATATAATTTCCCATTGTGAAATTTTATCTGTTATTTCAAGTTTATTGTAACATCGAGACGTTATGGAGACATGATCTTTACTACAGGAAATGTTAGTTAGTGACTCAAATCTCACACGTACTTTAAGGATCCTTGTTTACATGCAGTATTTAAGGATGGTTTCTATGCTTTTTACGCAAGTGATGAAAGTGTAGGCTCATCCAAGCCTCCTCAGAGAGAGGAAGAACATCCAATGCAGACTTAATGATGGCCCATAATTTGCATCAGAGAAAATTGCCCTTTGCATTAATTTGCTTTAGCAGCCGTATCTCTGACTCCGACCAAACTGGAGTTAATAACAACTGGCTAGTCGTACAGGAGACCCTTGGAGGCTCATGTGACACTGTGTGCTGCTTGAACAGAGCATAGGGACCCAGCTAAACAACCATAAATAAGAAATGATCAGTACAAGCACCAAATGTCAACCATTTGTGCTCACAGATGTGTGTGTGTGTGTGTGTGTGTGTGTGTGTTTATTTATTTATCCGCCTATATCCAGCATCTTTTGTGTGCTTATGGATTGAGCAGGGTGAGAGTGTCCGTGTGTTTGAAGGTTCAGTGGACTGATGGCACATAACCATATGGAAATTCAGGTGGAGGTGAGAATAGAAAAGGGTGTTGAGCATTTCTTGCCCCCCAAACACACACACACACACACACACCCTTTGTTCACATTTGAACGAGTGCAAGTTATTTTTACTGGGTCGGGAATCGCGTTGGGAGTGCCACGTAATGAAGCATAGAGCCAGAACTGGGCTACACCACAGCAGGAAAATGTCAAGTCGCATCTCACTGCTCTCAAAAGCATAAATCACCACCTGTACTATTTGCTTGAACACACACGCACACACAAACATGGAGCTAAAAGGCAGGGGAATATGAACTTTTCCACACTTCATCCCAACTAGGTAAAAATTATGAAGAAGACTGTAGGTTCATAATTTACTTTTTTTTTTTTACTATAATCATATCATGTTTATTGCTGTTATTGATGGTACGTCTTCTATATATTTCTAGTTTCTGCTATAGGGATAAGAATAATGCATGTAAAATGAAGGAGAAAACGAATATAAACACAAATGCGGCACATAAAAAAGATGTTTTAATACACTTGTAGTTTAAAAATAGTTTATGTTGAGTGTTACAAGCCCAGGAACCAATTGCACATGGAGTCAAACCATCAAACTGTCTAGGGTTTAATTAGGATATCCTGACCCTGGCTGTAACTAAGACACACTGCCCCTACATGTTGCAATTTGACGTGAGACGTGAACCTACGTAAAGGTGTGTGCCTAAAACTGCTTGGACCCACGGAGAGACCAACTCACCTGAAGTCCGAGTTTTCGAATCACCTCGAAAGGGGCCAGCTCAGTCCATGAGCCTGTGGTCGACCAGCTCAAGCTAAGTTCATGGTAGCGTTCAGGTTTTATATGTTGATGGAAGGGTGTCCACAGTAGTGAGGAGAGAGAGAGAGAGAGAGAGAGTGCAAGACCCAAGGAGAGAGCCAGCTTCTCCCTGGAAGAGTCCAGCGTACAACATTCAAGGCACCACCATTTCCCGCCGTTGCCCCAGCCGACCCATTTCCGGCTGGGCCCACAATTTACAAGACCCCAGTGATTGGCGCCCCCATGTGGTCCAACATGAAAATCAGTATCTGCCCCTAGCCTATAACCTTTCCTAACATTGGGTTTATAGTCTGTGGCAGTTTGACATTTCAGCAATTATTTGTAAAAATGAAAATACCTAACGTAGCATACTGTAACGACTGAATTAAGACCAACATTATTACAGCTCAACAGTACTCCAGATAAGAACCCAGTTCTACACACCCATCCTAACTAGATTAAACTTCCTAAATACTGTCCTAACCTTAGGATAAAACTCAACAGTGTCCTAACTCCTGTTGAAGTGTCTGTTTCTATGGTTTTCTGTAGTGACCATCAGCAGAGCTTTTTTTTAAAATGGAGCTTTTTTACTGTGAGGTTTTTATTCTAACTGTATTTTTAAATCCCAGACACTGCAGACACACAATCTCTAATGTCCCATTTTATTACCTTCCTGTGTTAATGTCGATGAAAACTACTAAAATATTACAGTAATGGTTGTAAATAATGAGGTGGCGGAACTGAATGTGGGGCTGTTTATTAGGAGGAATAGCATTAGCACGCTCCGCTAAAACGTTTGGGAAGTGAAAACTGAAACTGGGGAGAGGTAGCGCTCTGATAAACAGTAGGGGGCGCTCTCACAGTATTCAGAACCTCCAGTTTATCACACTTTAGTTTAGATAGATCTTTTCTACATCTGTCCTTAGCTGATTTACTAAGCATTCCTCCATCCAACCTTCAGAATTATGGTATTCAAGCATTTTCTAGATTTGCTTTTCTAGTCTTACTCTTCTCCATATCTGTGGGCATACCCGTTGTGGAGGAAAGAGAAGGCAGCAATTGCGACACCCAATGGTCTGTTGGAAAAAGCTCTTCTATGTCTTCATATCTCTAGTAGTTGATCTGTGCTTGCTTTCTGGATACAAACAAACATCTGGAATAACAGCACAAACGCTCACAGGTAATCTGTGCAGCACACTCTGTTGATGTTGATGACATATCCTATGACGTTCCTTGGTTCCAATAAAAACCGGTGCAATTGCAGACTGGTTTTGCCCTGATTTCCAAGTAGTGGGGTGAATAACCACTGTTTTCTAATTGAGTTCAGAATGCATTCATAAAGAAATCAAACATTGCACTGACCAGTGAACATGAGCAGAAAGAACAAACTCATTGGCAGAATCAGAATCTCCATTTCAGCTTCAGGTGGGACATTTCCCAAACAGTAGAGCTTTTGCAAGTTTGTGTTCAGTGGGAAGAGCTGCAGCTCACCGATCCGGGAAAAACATTTTTACTGCAATACACAAACAAATGCAGTGGGTCACTGTTTAGGTTCCCACGCTGTGTTAATTTATTAACTGTCAGTTTGAATATTTCTTACTGCTACACTGATAAAATAAGATCGCTTTCAGATCTACTGTGGTTGCTGCAGACCTACAGAACTTTTTCTTTACTTCAGTGAACGCTCCCATCGTATTCAAGTCCGCACTTGGAGAATTAATTCACAAGGGAATTCAACACCAGAGCAGGTTATCCTCAGTGCACAGCAGAGCTGTACTGTCTGCACAATCCGCTTGCTTCACAGTTTATTCTGTACACATGATCATATCGTTCCTGCAGCTCCAGATGAGTAAGAAAATGGTAGCAAACAAAAGTGTTTAACTCGTGGATGTATGTGGATTACAGAGCTGTTTTTGGCCAAGGATCAACAACCTGCCTGGTTCCATTCAAACTGACAAACCAATCATGAGGGGCTCATCATTTATAATGTACTACTATTGTTAAGATTACGATACCCTTATCTAATTTTCCAATAATACAGGGGGTCTCAAAAGTGAGGAAACACCCATTGATAATAAAAACAGTTTGGCAGACGGTCATCCAACTTTAGACACAAGCTATGGGGCAAGGGGGAATCCTGTGTCAACGACATAGTGGCCATCTTGAATTCCACCATCTTGGATTCAACTTCGGTTCTTCAAACGGAAAGGTAGGTGAATTTCACCAGATAAACAGTGGTGTGCTTCATGTCAACATAACATTTATTCATTCTCATGTTAAAACAGAGATTTTTCTTCTACACAGGTGTTGTATTAAGGATGCTGTTATCCCAAGCACAACATGTAGAGATTGAAAGCGCTATGGTTGTAGCAACAGCAACTGTTGCTCTGGCCTCATTCAGCAAGAGCCCACATCATAGCACCCAGTCTGTCTCTGGAATGTGGGGTTAGCCGCGCCTCAATTCAGAAAATTTTGTCATGTAAATGGCACCCTCACAAAATTCACATACTGCAACACACGGAATGTTGTTCGTCTTAAAGACGGGATGGTTGATGCTTGTGCAGCATTCAGCCAGATGTTTCAGTGAAAGTTCATCAGGAATGGGAGAAAAGGATAGCCTTAACACACACATTTTGTGGCCTTTATGGTAAATTGTCAGGTTTCACATAAAAACATGTTTCAACATGGGAATGAGTAAAGTTATGCTAACATGAAGCACACCGCTGTCTAGCTGGTGAAATTCTCTCCAAGTTTGATGTCACACACCTGAGTTGAATCCAAGATGGCAGCATTCAATTTTGACTGCCACATTGGTGACGTGGCCTAACAAGTTTCCTCTTCCCCCAGAGCTTGGGTCTAAAACTTGATCTCCATCTGCCAAACTGTTATCATTTTACATGGATATTTCCTTACTTTTGAGACACCCTGTACTTAAAAATGAGCTGAATATGAAAACAGTGTGATGTTCTTCAGAGATGTTAGCTAGCAGAGTTTCCTTTCTGAGGCCGAACCCAGTGCAGGGTCAAAACAACACTGACTCTGTTCATGCATACATTTATGGAGACATGCTATTGCATGTCTTGCATGCTATTCATGCATGACATGAAAGGTGATTTTAGTCAGTGGTCCAATTTCATTTCATTATTCAGTCAGACATTTTTCCCCCCACCACTTTTGGAGGTGTGCCGCCATCCCTGTGCGGTCAGAGGCGGAGCCATCAAGACTGTTAATACTAATATAGTATACAATAAGACTGGACCAAAATTTTACTTTGGATGACCCTTTTTTTATATGAAAACTGGGCTAAAACGATGGGCCTACAGGAAGGTAAACAGATTTGACCTTGAGACTGACACTGTATTATTTGTCCAACTGTGTAACATAATAGCAAAAGTGATAATGAAATTGGCAGATGAGTATCGTACATCCAAGCTCATCTAAAAATCAATCATCTTCATTGGAACTATGACAGCGATTTTCAGCACCCATGGTAGGGGAACTCCAGGACCAGGGTTGGAAACCACTGTCACATGTACTAAAGGCTTCCTCTTAATTACTGTCAGGTAACCTTGGGTGTGTATGTGTGAGTGTCCCAACAGCGCAGCAGTTTCCCTGGCCTATGCTGGAGCTCAACACTGTCTTGTTTTATGCTCCTGAAGAGCTGAGGCGGCGGGACGGCATTTTCTTGCTCAGAAGCGGCCCTGTCACTGTGTGATAAATGGCATCATCACGGTGAAACCAAACAGAGCCGGCACAGCTCTCTGAGCGGCCTTCCCCACATATTAACACATTTATTTATTTCTGCTCCGTCGCACCGTAAATAGGAATGTTTTGGAGGCACACAGCCTCCGATGTCTGCAGGCAATAACATGCTGGTCAGCAGCTCCAGTGAGTCGTGGCTGTTACTGGTGTTGCCCCACTCCCCCCTACACCTCCCATGCTCTTTTATTATTTAGTGTTGGGAAGTATCCTGCTAGTTCCCCAGCTACAGCAGGAGAGATTACGGTTGTTGCAAGTGTTTAGAAGGCATATGGACTTTCTGTAGGCCTTGTGGGATGTGTAGAGGTCTAATTCCAAACATTCTATAACTAAACTACAGGGTGCCCTCCTGAAGTGATTTGCTATGTTAAGACCTGTTCCAAGCAGTGCCCTGAACCCTGTGGTCATCTTCCAAGTCTATACTAAAATATGCAAACCTATAGGCTGAGACAGAAATGTTAAGAACTATTTTTCTGCCCCACAAACCACATGTACTACTTCTACTACCACTACTAGTAGTAGTACTGATAATAATAATAATTATGAATTCATCCATGTTCTAAGCTGCTTAGCCAAGAAACACCCCGGACAGGCCACCAGTCCAAAGCAAATAGACATACACAATCACACATTTCACCCATAGTGGGTCACTTTAGCATATCCAATTCACCTCACTGCATATCTTGCCGTCTGTGGGAGGAAACATGCAAATTCCACACAGAAAGGACGCTAGAGACCCCAGCCAGGAATCAAACCCAGACCCAACTTACTGCAAGGAACCAGCAGTACCCACTGCACCATCGTGCCAGTTGGCCAGGGGTTTTGATTTGCCTTTCTAGCGACCCTTTGAGCAGTTCTCTTTCAGAAAGTTTTTTTTTGGTCTGTCAGTCCCCAACTTGGCCTCCACCATTCTTGTTAAATGGTGTTTCTTAATCCCATTAGGAACTGTATCTTCTTATAGCTTCTCATTTGGGAATCAGTTATTGTAATGGTCAGAGAG
Organism: Semaprochilodus insignis; assembly: GCA_034552555.1. Lineage (NCBI taxonomy): Eukaryota > Metazoa > Chordata > Actinopteri > Characiformes > Prochilodontidae > Semaprochilodus > Semaprochilodus insignis. The sequence continues at coordinate 16,288,889 of CM067487.1, read as the reverse complement.
CTGGGCTGCTGCTTAGAGAAGCCCATGGCTGCTGATTTTTGGGAGATTTTAGTAAAGGTTATCTGAGAGTTCAAATCTCTTGGTGTGCCCAAACTTTTGCATGGTGCTTTGTTTCCTTTGTTCACTCTAAAATTGTACACAGTAAGAGAAATATTGACCAGTGGTACTCATACGTCTGGGTGTCACTGTATTATAAAATACAATGCATATAAAAGCCTTGGCCTTGGCTCAAATTCGATGTGTCCCAGTTTTAGTTTTTACTCAGACTGAGATCTAGCAGTCTTGACTACAACTCTAGTAAGGTAGGGTGAAGAAGACTAAAGTCTTAGAAGCTATATGTCACACATTTCTCAGTGGATGTCACGGAATTTCTACAACTAAATGAAGAAAAAAACGAAATATTGATTCCCGGTACTAAAACTCTGAGAACAATGCTTTATGACAAACTTGGTTCTTTAGCTATTAATATAAAACCTGAAGTATGGAACCTGGGCGTGATCTTAGACTCTGAGCTCAGTTTTATCCTGCATGTAAATGCAGTCACTAAAATAGCTTTTATCATTTAAGAAACATTGCTAAAAGGTCTTTTTTGTCTCAGAGCAATGCAGAGAAACTTGTTCATGCGTTTGTTGCAAGCAGAATTGATTACTGGAATGTTCTCCTTACTGGGGTTCCTAAGAAAACCGTCTATCCCCTGCAACCCGGGCAGAACGCAGCAGCTTAGATCCTAACAAACACTAAACACAAAGCTCATATCACTCCTGTTCTAAAACAGAGTTAATATCACTCTTGTTCTGAAAGAGTTGTACTGGCTGCCTGTATCTATTAGAACAGAGTTTAAAGTTCTGCTGCTGGTCTATAAAGCTCAAAATAATCTACCACCTGCTTACATCACAGAACGTTTGTCTGCTTATGTTCCAGCTGGTGATCTTAGATCTACAGATACTGGCCTTCTGCAAATCCCGTGTGTAAAATACAGGAAACATGGAGAGATGTCCTTTAGTTATTATGCTTCTAAACTGTGGAACTCAATTCCAGCTTCTATTAGACAGTCAGACTCAGTGCTCACATTTACTACACACTTAAACCAGCATCTCTTTAACTCAACATTTAGGTAAAACTTCATTAACACGGTATTTATATGTACGTATGTATGTTTATATGTATGTATGTATATGTATCTGTGTATATGTATGTAGGTACTGGCGTGTGTATGTATATATTTGAGATATATATATATATATATATATGGGTGTATGTATACGTTTATTTATTATTATTAGTTGTAGTGTTTGAGCTGCCAACAGTATGAAAAGTGCTCTATAAATAAACATTTATTATTATTATTATTATTACTATAAAGTAGGGAAAACAGTTTTACTCCTCCAACAATAAAACAGCCTGTGTAGCCTGTTACATTAAAAACTATGCTTTATTTATGATTAGTGACCCCTTTATTTTACATACAGATACCATGCTTATATTCTTTATAAGATGGTATTTTATTGGAAGGATGGGGTAATAAAGACCCCTTGTTCTTGAACTGGTTCTGTTCAGGCTTTATAGAACTTTGGTGCTATTCATGGAGTAGTTTTTTTGGAACCAAGGAATGTCAAATGATACATCATCGGTGTCTACAGAGGGCACTGGACAGCGGTAGTAAACACTAGTACCAAGATGTGACTTACAAACACAAGACTGGAGATATACACACTCAGAACTGGATGCATGTTTTTCTGTTTATGTAATGTTATATGGTTCTCCCAGTAGCAAATGATGCAGTTATGGTTATTGGATAAACTGGGACTTTGAACAGGTCAATATTTCATATACGTCATATTTTGCAAGTTTATTTATTATTAATGATAAAATAATAAAATGGTAATAAATCATACAAATATAAATTTATTTATATTTACAGTACATTTGGGTGGATATAGGCACACTGGTTCATACCATCGCCTTTGGCTGTCCACTGATACATACACAGAGCTGGATGTGGATTCGGCTTGTAAAATAAACCTAGTAGCCTAAGTAGTGGAAAAAACAGCCTCTAGTTATTTATACTTAGAACCAGTTGAGGATTGCATACTTGTTGAGGAGGGGGAAGGGGGGAAATTATTCAAAAGAAGAAATTAAATGAAATGGTTATGTCTTTCTACCACAAAGCATAGTTAACTGTACAGAGGAAAATGGAGACATTGCAGCGGTGGTGGTGTGGGGGGGGGGCTATCACTCGGAACATGCAGGAAGATTTCTAAAGCCAGCATCCATTTAGTTCCTCCAAAATTGGTCCACTGATCCTGACAATTGATGGATTGTTTTACTTTTCCTTCTAAGTGGAGCAGAACTGGTTTGGAGTGTTTGGTTCTCAGTTAGAAAACACATATCAATAGCCAGATTGAGAGAAAGCAAAGATGACAGTTCGGCAAACAAGTCTATGAGTAACGGTTAACTGGTGAGAGAGGGGGAGAGAGAGAGAGAGAGAGAGAGAGAGAGAGAGAGAGAGAGAGAGACAGGCAAAGGAAATTCTATTAATATAAGCGAAATGTGAATTTACTCTCACTATTCATATTATTGTTATGACTGTATATTCACTACAGTGTACTCTCCATTAACACCCACCCTCCGCCAAAAAAGCACATTTTTCTGATCTGAAATGGAGATACCTATAAATGGAGATACCTATAACTGTATAGGATTAAGAGGATAGATGAATATGTACAGTAGGAGACACCGGGTCACAGGCTAACCTAAGGTAAAATGTAACATGGATATATATGTAGGTCATTTAGTTCAAATAGAACATGCTTATCTATCATATTCTCAAAGCATCAAAATCCACAAATCCACAAATACTGACAAGAATTGGACAGTAAATTCTGCATACTGTTTTTGCACATAATGTTTTTAATTAATTAATGTTTTTTGGATGAACCAATATATTTGCATTACAAAATGTATAATATACCTCCAATGGCCACTTACTTAGGTCTATCTCCTTGTATCTACACTTATTGTGCATTATATCAGTTCCACTGACCATACAGGAGCACTTTGTAGTTATGCAGTTACAGACTGTAGTCTATCTGTTTATCTGTATATTTTATTACCCGGTTCTTCAATGGTCAGGACTCCCACAGGACCACCACAGAGCAGGTATTATGTGGGTGGTGGATCATTGTCAGCACTGCAGTGACACTGACGTGGTGGTGGTGTGTTAGTGTGTGCTGTTCTGGTGTGAGTGGAACAGACACAGCAGTGCTGCTGGACACCTCAGTGAGAATCGTCCACTAACCAAGACTTTCTAGCCAACTGCGTCCTGTGAGCAGTGTCCTGTGACCACTGATAAATGACTAGAGGATGACCAACACAAACTGTAGCTTGTCAGCAGATGAGCTGGCATATACAAGATGGACCAGAAAAATAGAGTGAACAAATAGAGTGGACAGTGACAGTTTAAACACTCCAGCAGCACTGTTGATCCACTCAAGGACCAATAAAGAGAGCCAATATTCAGCATTTTTCCGATGATCAGAACCAGCATAAGAACTTGCTTCCTGGCCGATAAAATGCCTTTTGTTATTCATGTGCATATCTGAGGCAACTGTAGCGGAGTAGCCATAATACCATAAAGTACACAGATCCTCACCGATATGAGCAAAATTGCTGGCCTATGCATTTTCTCCATCTTCTTCTGATGTAACAAATACACATATAGTGATTTCAGTGTTTAAATTCTGTCACTTTGAACAGTTAACCAACTACTTGAGTACCTGTGCACATCCCCAGTTGTAAAAATGCATATGAGAAATAGTGATGCCTCTTTTATTATTCACAATATTATTTAGTATCATGGTTGAAATATTAATATTTGACTTATTTACACTTGGTGTTTTTTCAAGTAATTTGGTGGGTTTTGAGGAACTCCGCAATCAACCTGGCAACCTCACTAACCTTACTTTCAATAGGCTTAGCATAACAGTGTGTGTGTGTGTGTGAACATGTCTCTGTGCTAACACAGGCCTGGTTCTCAGCCCCATCTGCTGATGTGTGTGTGTCTGGCAGACAGGTCCTGACAGGGCTCATCTATTATTGATCACCTACTCGGGAGTGCACGCACACACACACACACACACACACACACATACATATGTATTGCACTGATTCACTTGCTTTGCTGAGAAGGACACTTTATGTACATTTGCCCCACTCCAGCAATGAAAGCTCTGTAAAACACTGCAGTTAGGCAACGATACAGCTGACACCAGCCATTGAAATGAAAAGCTTGTGGCTTTTAACCACCATTTAACCTAAAATACATACAATACCCCACAATACCCAAGCCAAGTCAGCTAGACATTCAGAAATATAGGTGCAAATTTTGGCAAATTTGACAATTTTTTGACAAATAACTGACCATCGTTAATCAGCAATTAATTGTTAGCCAGCAAGAATAAATTCAAGAACCCATTAAAATATAAATTATAAAACTGATAATTCTGGTTCTGTAATCTGATTGGCTAATACATGCTCAAAGCTATGGTGAAACACTTGATTTTTGGTCATTTATAAGTTTACACATCAACTGAGTTCAGTATTAATGCACCAAGATAGTTAAACAAATGTTCTGTGTATACTCTGAGGAACACGGTACTGACAGGTGGGAGCAGGTATAAGTATGTATATGACCTATACTGTATAAACCAAATTCAACCAAATATAAGCCAAGAGAGTGTCCACTATAAAAAATATATGATTGTATGAGCAAAACCTAAAAAGTTGAATGATGAAAAGATGAAATGGCTGGTGTATATAAAGATACCATACTGAATGTTCTATATTCTACAGTAGTATAGTTATACTGTATTTACCACAAGAACAATAAAAATGAACATAATTGCCATAACTAAAACCAGCTTGGTTTCAGTGTTCCTTAGTGGGTCTCACTATTCAACACATCATTCTCTACAGTTTCACACCAATGTGTGATTTCCTCACATCCTCATTCATAGATAAATAGATATATTCAACTTTATTGCCATTGCTTAGTACAGCAACAAAATGTGGTAAGCATCTACCAGAGGTGTAATAGTAGCAATAGTGCAAAAACAGAACAGTGCAATGCGCAGTAATAGGCATAAGTATATACACTCATTATCAAAAAGAATAGCTGCACCCAGAGAGAAGTGTGGGATTGCAGTGCTATTGGGAAGGAAGATTATAGGAAGATAAAGGTTATCAGGAACAATACATGATGACAAATTTAGACTGATATGAGCAATATTTATTGAGCTACACATACAGAAGTAGTGTCCATCAGTATGGTGTCGGCCCGCCATGTTTGCTAACACAACATGCCAGATGTCTCAGGAGTTGTAAAGGTTTCTAATGGTGTCCTAGGACTCTTCATTTCTAACAGAACTCTCATGCATTGAACTGCACCATCATGCACACTCATCCAAAATGTTCCTCAAGTTAAGCTATAAACCCAAATATTCAAATAACAAAGCTAAATAAAATTACTTTTTACCAATAACATTGGTCACGCTATCACATGTGTCAGCTGACAGTTAATTGGTTAATCATTTGCATTTGCATAATCAGAATGAAACATTTAAAATTCCTACACTTTGGGTCAGAACATGATACAACTAGGAGAGAAATGTTAGGACCTCACAATTCAGTTCTTCACCAAATTCACTTCAAAGCATCCTAAAGTAATCGTGTATAATTTTGGAAAGTATGCATTTATTTATTTTAAAAAGTATGCATTTATTTATAAATAACACTATCAACTAAAAAAATGGACATAGCAAATGTTGTCAATTTAGGAACATAATCATAAATGTTCAGCTAAATAAAATATAGGATGCACAAAATGTTTGTGTGATATTGTAACATGCTTTACATTAATAGGTAAAACTTGACAGTTTTGAAGAAAATAGTTATAATAAACATAATCATCATCAGTGGACATGGAACGCCCCCTAATTATTTAATGACTCATATGCAGTAAATTATTTTCTTTGATCTCAGAATAATGGGTACTGAACTGCACAAACGTTGTCTGTCTAGTGGTGCCTTCAAGGGTACATCTTCAGAACCTTAATCAGGGAACATAACCGCACCATATTCCATTACAGTCCTTTGTTGTGGTACGTGTTTTTGAATGTGACTGTAGTGTAGCTTTACAACCCATTTATACAATCTGATCTTTTTAGATTTTGATTTTTTGATACCTTTGATTGTACATTTAATAATGTATAATACCATGTATAATACCCTTTTCCCAGACAGTGTAGATTTATCAGTGCCCCATGAAGGGAACAGTTAAACCATCTTGGTCATGGCCTTCAGCGAAGTTGTGTATGCGTGCTCTAGAGCATTTGGGTTCAAGAGTGATTTTATGGTGAGAGATGTCATGCTCAGAGAAGAGAGGCATTGATCCTGCTGCAGATGTAGGTGAGAGTGTGCAGCAGCTCATCAGGCTAATACAAATAACGCTGGGAACGGTGCGTAAACAGCCGGGCACCATAATTAGCAGGTGGCATATGCCAGGCCTGTCAGGAAGAGTTTCAGCATCGTGTTAATGGCCACACCCTTACCTTCTGTCCCCATGGAGGACAGAGAGACCCCACCACACCCACACCACACACCCATCATGGCATATAGTCAAGTGGAGTAATAGGGATACTAGACTATAAAACACTATTTAAGCGTTGTTGTGTTCAGGTATTTAGATACAGTTTTACCTCTATTTAGAATCTATATGGTGTTCTTTGTAGAACCATTTCATGGTTAAATCATTCTTTGCATGGTGAAAGTTTCCTGGGGGGGGATATAAATTCTATTGACTTTTTTCAATAGTTCTACAGAATTCATTCAGAAGTAAACTTTGAGTACACAACTAGTTTACATCTAAGTTTTATTTTGTACTGCCACTATACTAAAAGCAAACTTATGGCTATACAGTTAGTTTAGAATTTATATACTTTTATCCCACTTTTTAGTTCATGAGAGTACACTTTTCAGTATACTCTCAGTGAACTACTAGTTCAGTAGTTTTTATACTGGAGGTATACTTGCACAATTTCTTTAAGTGAACTTAACATAATACTTGTAGTTTGTTGCTTATATTTTATTTTTGCACATTAAAGTATACAACAAGGTTTGGATTTAGGTCCACTGAACTACACATATAAAATAAACAGGACATATTCAGGATTAAGATCATATTTATATTCTTTATAAATCAAAATTTACAAACTTATTGTACTGGATATCTTTATCTACAATGCAGGAATACGTAATTATACTTTTCTTATCTCCATCAAAAGATTAGGTACAAGTATAGAATATATTTTGTATGGTAATCTTTGGTGAAACAAGGCATTAAATTAAACATTCCGAGTCCACATTTCACATCAAACCACAGTGAATGACGAGGTTTACATCATTTACAACAACAAATTCATTTTGCAGAAATCTAAAAAAGTGGTGGATTTCTCCATTAATTACTACCAGCTCACAACACTACTGCAAAGAAGGTGCACTCACTGGTCACTGCACACAGCCGGTTTGATTGTGACGTTACAAGTTTATGTCAGCAGACTTGCCCAAGTTTCCAACTGGGAATTCCAGCTTAGCTGACTGTTGTATTGCATGTTTCCGAGCTCAGATTTTCCCACGCTGTGACATACAGTGGAAGCTAGCATCACTACAACGTTTACAACACAGTTCAATATAAAACTGGAGCAGGGGAAACTACGAGAGAGCAACAGTAGCATTAATACCTCTTTGAGGCCGTCCTTCTGAACCTCAGCCATGAAACTTTTCAAAAGGACCAAACTCTCACCACATTTCAGTGATTGCCGTTCAATCTGGTGCCTGATTACAAATTGACAGGAAATTACCCATTCAAAAGCCACATCTTGATTGAGAGTGGTATGACGACATCACCAGAACTGTAATACATAAAGCACTGATAATAGAGTAGGAGATGAAGATAGCAGAGAACGCGAACATTTCCTTTTTAGATGCCAGTTTTAAGGCATTTGAAGTTAGTCTTCGGAATTTTTTTTAGTTTATTACGGCTTTCCGACGCAAATCTCCATCTTTTGACTGGACGCCATGTGTTTTCCCCAAGCCTACACTAATAGACGCCACTATTCATATGCTGGGTTATTTCAGACAAGTTTCCTGCCATCAGCCTAATTATGGAAAAGGCATTACAGCACAGTAGGTTTCTCACGAGATGGATAAACATGAACTCTGGGGCTGTACAGGAGGAGGAAGTGCCTGTTCTCGCTCCAAAAACACTTCCTCTCCCAAGGCAAGAGAGGTGATCTCAGCAGCAGCCATACTGGGACTAAATGTAGAAATATGGCTGACACAAATATGAGCTTTTTTGGGGTGTTGGAGCCCTGCGACCACAAAAGCTTGGACAACACTTTACAACAACATCATGTTCTGTTTTGGTGTTTGAGAGAAATGTTCTCATAGGAGGCACTCAAATGAAGAGGATAAGCAAACAGGTTACCTTTCAGAGGTCCTACAATAGATCAGTGTTTGTGTGGTGCTGCATTGGCTAACCTAAACCGGTTAATTTTTTTGCACAGCAATAAGTAAATGGCTTATGTAAGACTAGAATCATCCATTTCTGGGGACTCTGCTAGGTAAATGCATATTTTCCATTCTGCTAGCTTTTACAGTGATAAGCTAAAGTGGTAAACCTGAACAGAGTTCTTACAGCATCCTTATAAGCTGAACTGTGATATCTGTATAAAATGGTTGAAAGCCCTCAGAAGCATGATGGCAAGTCTAAATTGTTTGTGATATTTAGCTTACTTCAGATTATGTCCTCAAGGTTCAGAACATGGAAGATGGAAGAGGAACATGGAACATGGAAGGAATAGTAAATTCATGCATGTGGAGTGATAGCTGCCCTGTTACTGTGAAAATCAACAGAAATCATTTCATCAACTGTCAGGCTCTGCACTTCATTGCAGGAGTTGGATGTTGTTAACGCATCACACTGCTTATGTCACTGCCCTGTTGACCTACCGCTGTAAACTGCACACACTTATCTAATTACCTTAATATCCCCGAACCATTTAGTCAAGTCAAGGTTTAACAGATGTTCTCACAAGGCAGCTTTACAGAGAATCAGGGTCCAAGCCCCCAATGAGCAAGCCAAGTAGAAACTCCCGCAGAGCAAAAGGAAGAACCTTGAGAGGAACCAAGACTCAAAAGGGGAACCTACCCTTCTCTGGTCCACTGTTACCACTGAAATTAGTGAAACCAGTGACCACTGTAAGGAGTTAATCACAGTTAAAACCTAGAACATCAATAACTGCTGCTAAAAGACTATGGTGATGATATATTACCCTGCTGACTGAAGTGAATGCAGTGTGTCATTAGCATCACAATTAGCCTGGGAATTCACAGCAAACAGTCAACTTCACCACATAAAATCAAACTATATCCGGTTATTTTTAGCTGTCCAGGTGAGGCAGGACCATCACGTTACATACTGGCTTGGTTTTAGCCACAGGCAACACAAATAAATACTTCTTTGAGAGCCTCCATATTCCTCTTCTACAGACTATGATAGCATCTTCACGCGCATGTTGATTTGCACAGGATTAATATAACCTGAGGTTACTTCTACTGCTGCAGAAGGTATGAGGCACCAAAATCCTGCAGATGGTAGAAATGACTGGCATGGTACCTTTAGAAGGTCAATTTTTTTGCACAGCAATAAGTAAATGGCTTATGTAAGACTAGAATCATCCATTTCTGGGGGCTCTGCTAGGTTAATGCATATTTTCCATTCTGCTAGCTTTTACGGTGATAAGCTTTACTGGTAAACCCGAACATAACACCAGCATGCCACTACTGATCAATAAACTGCAAGATATCGCTGTGAGGAACCTGAATATTCCTCTTCTACAGACTATGATAGCATCTTCACGCGCATGTTGATTTGCACAGGATTAATATAACCTGAGGTTACGTATGAGGCACCAAAATCTTGCAGATGGTAGAAATGACTGGCATGGTACCTTTAGAAGGGAGTAAAATCGAGCTTTAGCCTCATTTTGACTCATTCACTGCCAGCACTGTTCTCACTGCATGCTTTTTTTTCTGTTTCCTTTGCTTGGATAAAGCAGTGAAGTAGTTGAGAGTCGTGTCAATCATTATTTTGCAAATAGTCAGTTGGTTAAAATCGCTATGCAATGCTTACAGGTCTAATATGTCAAGAATATGACTCAAATATTCAAATAAGTCAATTACAAGTCATTACAAAATCTTCTTGCCAGTTTAAAGCAATTTATCATAGTAGGGCTTAAAGCAAGCTATATTATTTAGGCCTTTAAGAATGGGTAGCATCTGTGATAGATTTGTTTCATTTTTGAAATGTTCTTTGTTTGAAGCAGTTTGCATGTCAAATGTAAAGAGGTCAAATGTAAACATCACTCCTTCACTCAAACATGGGATAGTGGCTGAGTTACAAGGGCTGCATGTGAAATCCTACTTAGACAGTATGCACTATACTGGACCCAGTGTGAACTGTTGGACCGGTACAGCAGTTGGCTCTTTCAGTATGGGAGTGTGTAGTACCTACACAACCTCAGAAGTGCTACATCCACCATCTTACCAATGTCCTTTAAGGTAAGACTTCACACCGCTACTGTAAAAGTCACGCTATTCAGTAAAAGCCCCATTTGCATGACAAGTTCTGTACTACCAGAGCGACAAGTAGCTCACATTGCTAACTAGCTAGCTAATATATGAATTATGTGACCTCAGCTTGCAGTTACTGCCAGCCTTAAAAACGGGCTCAAAGTTCTCCACAAAGCGACTCATAACATTACCTGGTGTTATACAGAATTTTAATATTATACATTTTTATTTTTCTGGTTGTATCTTACTTATACTCTCATACACAGCCAGTTCCCTGCTTTCCACCATTATTGTTACCCAGCTTTGAACGTCTCCACAGCTCCAGTGGAAACATGGGATAGCACAGTATGCTGCCGCCACATACTTCAAAATGTCTCACAGTTCAGTAGGCCATCTGGGGAATTTCCACATACTGCTTGACGAATACTTCGTAGTCGGACACACACCTACTCCTTTTATGTACTGTGTAGTATGGAAATAGGCCATTTTTTTGCAGCCAAGGTTTTAGTGAGGTCTGCTGACAGCAAACTTAAAAACAACAAAGGTCTCTTCAATAGGTACCTAAATCAGACAGATGCTAAGGGGCCTTAGAAGGTGTCTGAGAATGCCTGCAGGTTTAAGTACACATTTCAGATCCTACTCTCTCGGAGTAACTAGTGATCAGTCTAAGAATGAGGCAAACTGGGATTTGGTCGGGTGATTTACACACAGATATTCTAACGAGTTCTTTTCTGATGAGATTACACTTATGATCTTGTTTTGTTTCATTCTCTGGCTCTTTTCCCTCTTTATCGTCAGACTAATTAAGATTTAGTGAGGTGCAGTGAGGATTAATAACCTAGAACAGGCCAATAAAAAACTGGGAACAATCTCTGCGCTTTAGAGACAGTCAGCAGTGCCGGTCCTTTGAAGTGCTTTTGTACTGTACACAGGCTTTTTTAACAAGGCTCGGTAGGAAGCTGTGCGGAGTCATATGGGGGGTTTCTGTCTTTCTTTGAAGTGGGATCGAGAGCGAGTGCTGTCTGGACGGTTGAGAAGAGACGAGCCAGCAGGGTGGTGGTCCGCACTGTTGTTTTTGTTTATGCTGAAGGAGTCCCCAGGGGGGTCCTTCGTGCTTTAATAAGCAGGGGTTTTCAGTTAGCCAACAGTTCTTAACTTAAGCCAAATGTCAGGCCTGTCCAGTTGGAGAAGAGGTAAGGGACATTCCAGCTGGACAGCCCTCACTGTTGATTTCTGTCTTATGGAGAAATAATGGCAAAATGCGTGCAACTTTAAGTTTGTTCAGTCTAATCCTCATGGTGATGGATCATTTAGTTTTACTGTCCTACATTGCTACTGTAACTTATGCTACCTGGGTTCATGTGGTTGCTAACTGGACCCTAGAGGAATGGTAACATGTGGTGGGGTCTGATGAGTCATGGTACCAGTTGTTTTGGGCTGATGGTAGGGTTTGTGGTTGGTGCAGACCCCATGAAACTATAGACCCCAGTTGCGAACAAGGCACTGTGCAGGCTGGAGGTGGTTCTATACTGGTGTGCGGTCTGTTCTCATGGCCACTGGTCTGCCTAAACATGTCTTTGATCGGTGGCCATTACGTTTCACTGCATTTGCAGCCCTTTATGGACTTCATGTACCTGCACAATGAATGGATATTCCAGCAGGATGATGCACTGTGCCATTAGGCCCAAGTTGTCCTGTACTGGTTTGAGGAGCATTCTGGAGAGTTCCGACGAATGGTGTGGCACAGTCAAGAACATGTTGAATTCATTAATTTAACCAGGAAAGTGTTTCACCGCCATCATAAAATGGTTTAATCATGATTTAATTCCATTTATTAGGTCTGGTCAAGCTCTGTCCTGTAGAAGTTGAAATTCATCATGTTTAAGGAGACTTGTGAAATGTCCCCTCAGTATAAAAAACTGGTTTGGCCAAAAAACTCAATCTCATTCACCTTCTAAACCGTTTTATGCTTCTGGGTCATGGGGGTGCTGATTCTATCCCAGCATTCATTGGACAGAAGGCAGAAAATACTCTGGACAGGCAACCAGCCCATCATAGAGCATACACACAGACATACGTGTACACACACACACAAACTCACACACTCACACCTAGGGGAAAATTTAGCATCTCCAGGTCACCTGACTACATGTCATGAAACCGGAGCACCCAGAGGAAACTCACACAGACACGGGGAGAACATGGGGCTAAATTGCTGCCTTCACTGGCTTCTTGTAGTTGCCCGCATCAGATTTAAATCTCTGATGCTTGCCTACAAAGCCAAGAATAGACTAGCCCCTCCCTACCTTATGGAAACGGTTAAGAGTCGATCTGTACCTTGAGCCCTACGAGCTTCAAATACAGCTTAGCTTGACCCGCCATGTCTTAATATTTAAATGTAAATATAAACATGCTGGCCAAAAATCAAAATTGCCAAATTTCCTTCTTACCCCAGCTTGATGTCCAATGTCTGTTTCTTCAGTTTTGCACTGCAGATATGAGGCTAATATAGGTAACTGGTCCTCGAAGCTGCCAGTACATGCAATGGGGTTCATATTTTCTGACAGACCTTATTTTGTGCTTACAGACACTGGACAACAAACTGTTAGCCTATCTAAAAGTGTCAAAAGTAAACCACACAGTTGAAAACAGTAGTAGCAGCCATCCTGGAGCTTGAATTTTGTCAATAGTTGTGTCCTTTTTTAGTCCAATAACGAATGAGTGGTAGACAGAGACAGTACTGCTATTGGGTATATTATTAAAGTACTGCTATCCAAAGAAAATTTAGTTCAAACTCTCCTCTCCTGCACACTGCCCCAAGAGTTCAGGGAGGAAACTGACAGCAACAAATGAGCGGAGACGTTAATTTCGCTCAGCAACCCTTTAACATCCGCAAAGGTCATCCATTAATAATGGGCCAGCACTGGAGCTATGGGGCACATGCCTGTCCCAGCCCCAACAACGCATTAGGCCATGGCTCAGCGCCCTGCTCCTTTGTCATTGCCGCTAATTATCCAGCGTGCCTGTGCTCTGTCGACAGAAACCTCTGCGTTCTTCCTTTCAGATTGCAGTAGAAACAGTGCAGATGTGCCCTGCTGTGCACGGAGCAAGTGCTGATTGGTGCACCAGCTGTTTGATGAAACTGAAACCAACTGACTCCTTTGGAGAGAGTGACTACTTCTCTATTGTAGGTATTTTAACAGAAAGTGCTCATCCTTAGTCTTCATAAACTCTTCAGTTAATAATTACAGACAAAGTTTAAACCAAAATCAAGCTTAGTAAAAAGATCTTGGGAATTAACCGCTCCATGCTTCACTCACAAATGTGTACAGATGTTCACATAGGTGTCACATGATATGAACATGTACACTAGGGCACAGTGTTCAAAGCAACATGTACAGAAAACAAGGAGAAATTTCTTGAATTTCTCTCTCAAAGAGGAAGAAATAATACTCACTTTACTATTTTGTAAAATTTGTATGGGTTTTGTATTTGTATTAAGCTCACTGGACAAAAAATGAGTCCCCTGTGACTGAAACATACGTAATAGAATGTAATACCGTATCGTGTAAGCACCAATAACAGCTGTGACTGGAGTTGGCATGAACTGGACAAGTTTCTGGATGTAGGCCACATGAATGTTCAGACACTCTTACATCAAAGAATTGCACAGTTGGGCCAGATTTGGTGGATGTCTTCCCTGGCACAATTTCCTGTAGACTGGGATTTTTGCCACTGCTGGTAGACCCGTATGACCGTACGATTCCATACACCTGCAAATTCAATCACTCCTTTTAGCCAATCATTAACATCTGCTTTGGACCCATTTTCCACACAAGGGACGAAACACTCACTTCACTGTACCACCTCAATCAGTCATTGAGTCTGATGTTACTACCACCTTCAACACAGAGATTCTTTTTGTGAAGAAAATAAATAAATAATAATGAATAAATAATCATAGATAAAAAACAATGATTCCCACTATATGGGCCATCAAAGTATGAATACAAGTAATTTATACACACCTCTCTATATGTGCTCTCTCTCTCTCTCTCTCTCTCTCTCTCTCTCACACACACACACACACATGCATATATATATATTTTTTTCCATGTCTTGAATATCTTTATGTCTTGTTTATTATTTGTTCATTCACTCACTCCTTCTCACTACTTCTCTAAATCAGATGTAATGTCCTCAGCCCATTTCCACTGCTGTCTGCACTTGGCGATCGTAAAGGGGAACGCGGCCATGGGATCTGTTAAAAAATTCACTAGCCCGCACAACAAAACTGTCTGTTCAGCAAAGACTTGGGGACAGGATAAAAACACTGTGAACCCATGTCAGCGAACTCCACCGCAGAGCACAGCGCCTGGGTTCTACGAGCCATGATGATGATAATTTTCCCCTTTAAATAAGTTATTTGTGCAGTGACAGAAAAGGCTGCATGACCCGTAGCCAGAAAAGCCAAAGTTCCTGCTGTGAAAGAAAAAGCAATGGGTGTGTTTGTGAGAGGAAAAAATAAAAGATTTTTTTTGGTTATTTTGCTTATATGCTTTCAAAGACACCAAGCAAGCTCATGTTCTCATCTCTCCTGCTTTTCGTAGCAAAGCCTACATTTAGATCCCTGAAGTCCACTTATAACATTTTACGTTTTCACGTACCAAAAAAGGTTATTTACACAAAACCACATTTCCTCTCAACAATTCCTTTTACATCCACATGCACTCTAGACAGTGTTTTAAAGTGTAGCTCCACCAATGAGTCTACATCCAGCTACATCCTGTTGTTTTACAGTAATAATACATAGCATGTCTCTTGCCAGTCTTTATTCATAATATCATTTTTATGGGCGATGCAAAGAAGTCCTACGAGACAGAGAGAGGCCAAATGGGACTACACGCCTACTCACAACTATTTCTCCAAATAACCATTTCCCTCTCCGCCTCAGAAAACCAGCATGATTTCCAATTTCATACAGTCCCTTGCCTGCCTTTTCCTCACCACAGAGAAACCGAGCAGCCTTTATAAGGTACATATTTGTTTCTCAGTTCACTCAGTCTTCCTGGCGCACAGTGTGGTGGGGGGTCAGTCGGCAGCCATGTCAAAGGGGAAATGAGCTGGATTGCATGAACGATGGGTGTATGGACTGACTGTGAGAGGTTTCAAATGCCTCCAGTGGCTTGGTAGCACTTCTCCTGTACCCTGTCCAACTTCAGCCAGGGCCAGTTCTGAACATGTGGGGGCCCCTAAGCCACGTCCTAATTGGAGGGGCTACCCACAACACCTATCCCAAGGATAGTAGTTTTGCTTAAAATACTGGGTGATTCATTATATTACTTCTAAGTAAGGACCATTACTATTATTGTTATTGCATTTCAAATATGCGTTAGATACAGACACACACAGACTGTATAGCACATAGCATAAACAGTGTACGTTTACTTAACACATACACACACACACTCATTAATCATTTCAATCTGGAAAAAAGGCTTTTTAATAAACAATAACTGTATTCAGCATAAAAACGTGAAATAAAATCAGCAACCAAATTGTCCAAATGGTTCTGACAATTATCAAAAATGACGAATTGCAAAGAATAGAAAAAAAATAAACTGCAAGTGGCGTTTCTGTTATTCTGCTGTTTTTTGGAGGCAAAGGTAATAAGTGACTGTCCAAATGTCAGCCGAAAAATAAGTTATTAATTTAGTAATAAGTTATAAGTCAAAAGTTATTAATTTTTAAGTTATAAGTTATTTAATTTTTCAGGAGGATTTCCATCATAAGGATGGTGAAAATGTAAGGAAAATAACAGAAATACAGGATACATGGTACATTTCCGAAACTGTCCCATCACATAAACAGTATTTAAAGCTTTCCTCTTTCTGAGACAAAAGAAAATCTCTGAAAGCTCCTCATTCAGGTTTGGAGACATTCAGAGGTACAACCTCTTTTATAGCAAATCAACCATACAACCTTATTAAAAACAAACCACATGCACAGATCCTGGCAGACAGTTGCATCCTACAGACACATTTTATTTTGAAGCATGTATGAATGAAACTGCATTTGTATTAACTGATTAGTGGAACTGGGTTTCAATACCCAGCCCTAATAATACCATTAAAATATTCAGAGAATTCAAAGAACCTCTGTACGCAAGGGACAAGAACCAGAACCAGTACTGGACGGTCGTGTTCTTCAGATTCTCAGACGACACTGCATTGAGAACAGACCTGATTCTGGGATCAGGAACGCGTCCCAACACCATCGTCTGTGAACACAGTTCATCGCTGCTCACTGCTTATTGGCTCATTGGAGGTGGACCGAGGAGAAGTGGAAAAGCATCCTGTGGAATCAAAATCAGGAATTCTGTTTGGTAAACTGTGTGCTGGTAACAAGCCAGATGGTCTCTCTCCTCGTTATCCCAGAGGATTCATAAGACAGAAGAAAATCAAGCTCTGTTTCTGTTTCAGATCTAAAAAATAATGTTTAGGTGTTTTTGTCCATTTGCTTACTGAGGAGACACTGCAGCGCTATGGCTCTAAAAGGATGTGAAGCTGTTACAGAGAAAAAGAGACACACAAAGAAGAACGTTTGCTATTTGAACAATGGACTGACCACTCCAGTTCAGACCTCAACACCATGAATGTGCTGGGTTTTCTCTGATGGTGAGAAACAGAAATCCAACTAACTTACCTCCTACTAATTATACAGTTCAGCTTGTAGCTAGAAACAGCAGCAAACATCAGCATCCAGATCTGAAACAGGCAGCTCAAATGGCACTGGTGCAAGGACACATGTACCTGTAGTCAGATTAGCTGGCTGGTATCACTTACACCTCTTGCTGTGTGAAGAATAAGCACTCAGATATCGTGTTGTCCAAGGTAAAACACGTATCTCCGTTTTTCATGATTCTTACTTTTCTACATCATTTGAGCAGTGGCCCTTTATATCATGTAGACATTTAATGATAAACAGACCAAAAGAAATGCTCGGATTAAATCCTCTTTATCTTGACATTGAAAGTGAAGATCATTTTTGCTCTCTCCTGTAAAGTTACCATTTTGAGATACTCATTTTTCTCTGGACAGCGATAATATGCTGTATACAATCCTCCAACCCACAGTAGTTGCAGCAGTGTGAGAAGAGCAGCAAGTAAACTTCTGACCATGGAGTCCTCTTCATTGCACAAGATAAACTGTAAAGTTTGGTGTAGGAGGAATATCAGAAGCTGTTTTTTAGTTTGCATTATTGTGTTTGTTGGAAAATACAGTTTTGAACTTGATGCTAGCAACACACAAAAATGGGGCAACAAAAGACAGTACAATTGTGAAACGGAACATCTCCCATTTAACTGGGTAAGCTGGCAAAAGGTCAGTAAGTTGGTTGGGTATAGATTAAAGGTATAGAGAGGTAGAGTAAAAATGGGGAGGGGTCACCACTCTGTAAAAGACTGCACCGCCAAATAGTGCAGCAGTTCAAGAAGAACAATCCTCAAAGTAGCACAGCAAAGAACCTGGAATTTTTATCATCTACAGTACAGAATATCTAGGAATTGTTTGAATTTTAATGATTCAGACACTAAATCCAATTCCAGTTCTTATCAATATCAGGTTTTGATTTCTATATGGTGAATTTTGTCACATCTACTGCAGCATTGTAAAGAGTGACAGCCACTATATTATCCATTATTCCAAATTTTCACAAAAAGCTGCACTGCTGTGTGTGCTCTGCAGACTGCTTTTGTTTTCACTACTTTCTGTCTGACTTGGTGTGCTATCAATGTCAGGTAATGATCTTTAGAAATGCTTGTCTAGCTGTCACTGGTCAAGGCAGCTTTGCTAATTGTGCAGATGCAGTTTTGAGTGGTGTTGGGAATTGAAAAAAAAAAAAGTTGTCCCATGTGTAAACTGTGTGGGAACGGCTGACGAAGTAGTTTTTATGACTGGTAAAATCAGGATTGTAGATGATCCCCAACTTTGTGACACATAACGCAACACCTGAGGTTTTTCTATGGCAAGTGTTCCCATCGGTTCTGTGCTAGTGAGGTAGTAGTGGTGTCTGTGACGCTCCTCATTCAGGCTTGGAGACTACATTCAGAGGTACAACCTCCTTTACAGCAGCATCAACCTTACAACCTTATCAAAAACACACACCACATACACAAATCCTGGCAGACAGCTGCATCCTACCCTCAGATGACACTGCACTGAAAACAGACCTGATTCTGTAGTGAAATCACTGCATGGGATCAGGAGCACCATCGTCTGTGAACACGGTTCATCACTGCTCCACAAATGGAAGTTAAAACCCCACCATGCAGAGAAGAACCTAGATATACAGAGATCCAGAAACACACCACCACCACCTTCTCTGGACCCCAGCTTATTGAAGGTGGACTGAGGAGACAGGGAAGACTATGGAATCAAAATCTGGAATTCTGTTTGGTAATCAGGAATCCTCCGGGATAACGAGGAGAGGAACCATCCGGCTTCTTACCAGCACACAGTTCTAAATCCAACATCAGTGGTATGTGTGGGTGGGGGTGATTAGTGCACATGGCCTTTAATGACTGAACTGACCTGCCTGCAGTCCAGACTGGTCATGCACTTAAAACATCTGGAGCATTATGAAAGGAAAAACAGGACAATGGAGACTCCGAACTGTGGAGCAGCTGGAATCTGATATCAAGATTCCATGGAAACATTTAACTTTCAGAACTACAGTTCCCAAACACTTACAGCCTGCTGTTAGAGGAAGAGCTGATGCAGGTTTGCATGTGATGCAAAATGAAAAATTCCCAGTTTAAACATTTGTTATATTATCTTTGTATAATAAAATGATTTGGGTTTAAATGATTTGCACATTTTGCGCTATGTGCAACCTTTTGGCAGTGGGATTGTAATATTAATGTGGCAAGCAGTGGTTTTATTTATGTTAATATGTTCTCTCTGAGGTCTGCATTTTAACCAATTCTTCATTAAATTAGTTTAGGTATGCAGGTGGTGGATTCGAATAACACTATGCGATAGCTGGAGGTTTCAAGGTGAAGTCTGGAATCAAACCTTCTACCTTGCTCACATCTCACCCATATTTTTTCTGAAAACAAGAAATTAATATTTCTTTACTATATTAGTATTTATCTGTATTTATTCTCAAACTATGTAGATTTGCTCTGCCAACAATACACTCACAACTGAGAAAAATGTCTTAAATCAATTTGCTTAGGTGCCCATATTACTCAGATTATGAAAATACAGATATGTTCAATAAAACAAACACATGCTACACGTGATTTACAGCTCTCTAAAGCATTCAATAAACTCAGCAGCAACACACACATGCCAAGACCTAAGACACTGACACCAGCAGTTCTCTGTTAGTTCTAAAGCCCATAGCCCTCCACCCTGGTGCCAAGACCTTTAACTGAGCTACTGATTCTCCAAAGACTGGAACATTTATCCAGTGAACTCGAAACTGCAACAACAATTCTGTGATGTGTCAGACAGAGGTGGTGTTTTAGGAAACAAAATCTGAATTTAGTAAAAAGAAAAAAATACATTTTGCTGATAGGTGTTACTGGGAAGAATGTGACTGCTGTACTGGGAAAATAATAGAATTATGTATCATGTTAAACAGGACAGAACATACCACAAACCTGCAGTCTGGATAACAGCTGGCACATTATAGTAGGCGATTTTGGTAATCCAACTGTGGCACGTCACAAAGACCATGTTGCTTATTATGTGAACAGTCGTTATAAAGCCTGCAAAATCTCATTTTGTGATTGTGCAATGTTCATCACTACTGTTAGCCAATTCATTCTTCCTCTTAGTGCACTGACTAGTTTTGCAGTTCTCGAGATATTACTACCGTTCCAACTCCAAAATGTTAAATCTGATCAGGAACGGTGTGCTTGTACACAGCTTTTTGATCCGACGTATGTTTTTTTTAAAAACTTCATTACATTCAGAATTTTTTTCCCATTATTAATGAATGGAGTGGAAAAGTACACGCTCATCTACTGTACTTCTGCTTGACTGACAGACACCATATCACATACACTCTAGAGTTAGGGTAGGGCAGTTTGGTCTGACCCATAGTCTGTTTGTCTTCCCCTTAATCATTTGTTCCAGATATTGGGTCAGAATGGGTTCTACGTAATATAGAACATGCTATCAAAGCATTTGAACTGTTAAATGGGTTTATAACAGACTTTATAGATACAAAACACAGGTTTATAATGACCTGGTTGTTTTTCTTGCACTAACCAGTCACATGAGGTCACATGTTCACAAATAAACAAACTGTCATGTGACTGCATCCAGGATGATTAGTATAGGTCACATAGGGACTCCATTAGTTAAATGAAGGATAACGCTGTATAAGGAACCTTCCAGACATTTTAAGGACTTGTGACACATGTCACCATGGACTCCTTATGGGTTAACTAGCTTTTACATATATTGGATTTCCACACTACTTGCTGCTGCTGTTCATTTGCTGCTGTAGAGCTCTGCCTGTTGTGTTAGCCTAACTTCCTACTGGAATTTCTATTCCACCTTAAATAGTAAAGCAGTTACACAGTATAGCCCAAACAGGTGTCTGAAGTACTGTATCATTTAAAGTGGAACAGTATAAGAAGCTATCTTACACACGGATATAGAAGTGTATATAGACACTTGGATTAACGTTTATAGCTTGTCAGAGTTTCTTGATGCATGTATGTGCAAGTTTATTCATTAGCTCACAGTAAGCAGCCCAAAATACTACAGGCCCACTGGGAATTCACCCGACTCTCTGTGCTCCATTTCTATCACACAACAGAACCTGAAAGTAGGCGGGTTCCTTGCCAGTTGTGGTGGGGGTGGGGTGGGGACATGATTTCTTGTGACTCTCCTGTTAACAGTAAACACAAACATGTGATTTTATGTGAGAGGTCAGAGAGAGTACCGTCCCCTCATCCACAGAGCCTACGTAATATTGTACCCAATGGTTTAAATTGGTAGTATGGATGCGGTACATAGACAAGCTCATTCTTTATATTTTTATATACTGTCCATACACAGGAAGACAACAAAACTGTTGCCCAGTCCAAAATGGCACTGTGTCCTCAGTCCTCATGTTTCCACAAGGACCACAAGGCTGTAGAGTGTCCCATTTCTCATTGTACTCACTGATCTAATGGGCGTTCACGAGCGCCCTCTATGCACCCTTATTAAGCCCTTTGGCAAGAGCTGCTACATAGCGGACTTAGCAGCACCCTATTACCCACAATTCCCCTTTAACAGCAGCTGTGAACAATCTGAGCATGTGGATTCTTTTCAAGCTGTGTGAACATTATGGTGGACAAGAAAATATTCCAATGTGAGTTAAAAACATTTTTTGATTATTATTTAAAGATAAGTGTCCTAAAATTCCTATTAATGATACACTCGTTATCAAAAGAATAGGTGCACCCAGAAGCAAGTGTGGGATTGCAGTGCTGTTGGGAAGGAAGATTAAGGTTACCAGAAACAAAAAATGATGACAAATTTAGCATGTCATCAGTCTGGCATCGGGCCGTCATGTTTAATAACCCAACATGCGAGATGTCTCGGCATGGAGTTGTGGAGGTTCCTAAGGGTGTCCTGTGATAATCCATCCCATGCAGCTTGAATATTCTCACACAGTTCCTGCAGATGGTGCGGTAGGGGTGGAGGTGGAGCGACACCAGGCCTTCTGGGCATGTGACACATAACTACAAACCGTTCATCTTGGTGCTGACCGCGGGGCTTCCACACACTGATTCGTTGATCGTCTCTACCAAAACAAAAGAGGGGCTTGTCACTGAAGATGAACTGCTGCCATTCTGAGTCACTCCATGACAGTCTGTCACGACACTATTGCAGTCTTTGGCGATGTTGACGTGGTGTTAAGGGCAGTGCATGTAGTCCTGTGTCATGCAGCCGTCTGCCAATGGTGCTGGCACCGACAGGATGACTCATGGAGGTCATCACTGCTTGGTGAATGTCCCCAATGCTGGGTCAGTCAGGTACAGTGAGTCTGTCCTTGTTTATGTCACATGCGCGCCCGAGAGTGAAACTTGAATCATTCGCATGCCTCAGGATGTCCAACCTACCCACCAGCAGCTATCTGTGCAACTATGCTCGCTGATGTCAGCTAATCACACAAGCACAAGCTGTATGTCTAACAGGGTAATCAAACGTCATCTCTTGACAGATACAAACTTAGGATTAAATGCAAGTTTTACCAAAATGAAAATTCAGTGTGCTATTAATGCACAAAACCAACAGTGCTATGCCTAGCATCCTGGGAAAAAGTTTAACCTAATTCAGTTTGGGTACTGGTAGATTACTAAATGACTAAATGCATGATCACCACACTGCCTACTGAAGGGGTCTGGGCCCAGATCGCTGTAAACAAAATGTTTCAAAATGTGCTTTAAAAATAAAAGTAAAGTGGATAAAACTGAAGCATCACCAAATTCACCATTAACCTGCGACATTAAGCTTGCATGGGACACTGAATAAAAACATTGTCTTGCCTTTTGTGAGAAACCCTGTGGAGGTTCAGCGGTTGTAGGTGAGGCAGGCCTGCTTTACCTCGTCAACAGAGAGCAGAATACAACCTGCCAATAAAGACAAGATGACATGAAAAGAGAAAAGGGGGCAGGCACGGTTCCGAGGCACGGAGCGCATTCAGATATGGAGACTACACATGGCTACTTTGTTTCGTCCCATGGCGTAATTTACATAACTTGTGCCATGCATTAAAAAAAACCCTGAATAGTTTATTCAAATAAAGCAGGCCTTTTAATGCCCGTGCCTGACAAATGGCATTGAGTAAAAGGAGCCGTCGCCTGAGCAGGGAAAGATGGGCTGCTGCCAAATATTTTTGAAATGGCTTGTGCCGAGGCAATCTGAAGATTAAAAAACATCTCTTGAATTACAATGACACATCACAAAATAAAATTAATGCAGTATTTTCATTAGAAGGATTGAGTCCCGGAGTGTTTTGCTATCCATTAGGTAAAGGGGGGATGGGGCGGGGGGACACAGGAGAGTACAATGATTCTAGTGTTGAAGACCTTTTAGGCAAATACACAGCATCACACTATTGCCCTCTCTAGCGCGGCCTCGCTGTGTGTCCTCGAACGAGTCAGGACGTGGAATACTAAAGACGGAGAGGAAAAGTGATGATCTTGCAGAAAACTTTTAGAATGAAGTGATCTGTTTAGTGGGCTACAGTTCAGTATCAGGGTTTTTATGATAATCTGATCAGCCTGTGGTGTATCTCGGAGTGTTAACATGTTGTTACCTGCCCACTGGTGCACAGTGATGAAATCAAAAACAAGACACTCTATAGGAAGCTCCAAGACAAAGTTTTTGTCTTTTAAATAAGGAGATAATAAATTGTGCTAAATACGACCAGGGACAAAAACTAACAAGGAAAAAGGCTCCTATTGACTTTAATGGTACCCTAAACTGGCACGAACACAGAATTATTATTTCCATAATACAGTGTGAAAACAGAATTTTATTCCCACAATATTACGTAAAAAAATATATATTATTTTTTCCAAAAAAAGGATCAGTGTTTTTATTATAATGCTGGCTTCAGGTCTACCATCACCCGTGGCCTGACAGCCATATCATCCTGTGGTATATCTCAGAGTGAAACAGGGTCAGGGAGTATAATGATCGGTGGGACTGGTAGGGGGGCATATTAAACATGTTGTTATTGGCTGATATTTTACCCTGCCCACTGGTGCACAGTGATGAAATCAAAAATCAGAATACATTCTATAGGCAAGAAAAGTCAATACACTTGAATTAAAATCAAAAGTAAAATAATTAATTTTAAAAAATTTCCTTTAAATATGATATCATATATAATACATTGTGCTAAATATGACCAGGGCCAAAAACTAACACAGCATATATATACATTGTTGGTAATACAATTATAAACTATAATTATATTACCAACAATTGTGGAAAAAGAATGACTGTACTATCAAACAGTGTGAAAAGAGAATTACAGAAATTCTAAATTGATTAGAATTTGCACCTTTAAAGAAACTGTGGTATAAAAGTATGAACCTCTCCTCCTTTTCCTAGGGAATGTAGAGAATAATCGCCTTTGATTCTTCTGTTGATGCCATTTCTAATTGTTATCGTAATTTAAATTTTCATGAAAAAGGTTTAATCCAATACATCAGTAATTTCATGTTTTTTCACTACTGAGTCCTCCAGTAGCCGGATCTGCTGCGTCCTGCTGAGTGAAGTCAGTTTTAAGCAGTTCTTGCATAGATTAATGAACATCTGGCAACAAGGTGTTCGGAGCCTGAGAAGGGGAAAAATTTCTATTAGTCTTCTTGAAATGTTTCACTTTTCTCTCAGCACTGTTAGAACTAATCGGAGAATGTAACCTCATTAATAGGCTTTCTAATGAATGCAGTTAGCGCTGCATCCTCACTTAATCTAACAGTTCGCTTTACAGAAGAACTCAGATCGCTTTGATCTACACACTGCAATTTATTAATGGTAAAAATGTTTATTAGGTTAAATTATTAGTAAAGGACATAACAGATTGTGAAACATATTGCCATCCAATAATAATAATAATAATAATAATAATAATAATGCTCGTTCTTTTAAATGATAACCAGCTATTAGAGATATGTGTGATATATGAAAAAGATAGTGTTGGGTATTAAAACTATTTACAACTGTTCCCATTTTTGAAATCCTCTATCACTTTCAGAAACACAACATACAGATAATGTGGTACATGGTGAATAAGTGCACAGGCTATGTTAGCTTTAACAACATTCTAGAAAGATGTTTAGATATAGACTTTAGATTTGTGTATAGTCCAGGAAAACACACTTCCCCACGTTTTAGAGGGACATCTAGGGCTGCAGCTGTGTCTCCCCCTTGTGGCTAATAACACAACAAGGTCTGTTATATTTCAAGTTGATACGTTGATATGATAGTTGGTTAGGAGAATATACTAGAAACACACAGTTATAAAAAACTGTCTATAACACACACTACACACACACACACACACACACATACATACATACATACATACACACACACACACACACACACACACACACACACACACACACACACACACACACACACACACTGGTTACTTCAGGGAGTTGAGCAGAAGTAAAATTAACTACAAAACGTCTAAAATAGATTTAGCTGAAAACGCTCCAGGACGGAGTGGGCTGTCCTCCAGAACTGCAGTGAGATTCAGTTCAGCTAGCATGTAACAACATATAAGATTCTTTCTTCTATCTAAAACATGATACACCTAGAAGATATTATTTAGCATTGTTCACTGGTGCACAGTATAATGGTGACAATTATAAGCTTCAGTTATAAATAAAAAAGTTGGGGGTGGGACTAGGTCAGCAACAAACAATGCTTTAATAGTCAAATAATCTATTGATTTTTTAAATAAATGATTGATTATTCAGGATTTTTTAATTTAGCTTTTATGCATCACACAAAGACCTACTTAAAAATGTACTGTTTTAATGAACTTTCTTGCAAATACTGAAAATAAATAAAACTATGATATGTATCCCTTCAGATTTAAAACCAAAAATTTGCAAAGCAGCAGCAGCAGAACAAAACAACAATAATAGAACAATAGAACAAAACCCAATCAAGTAAATAAAAATGACAAGTTTCATTTTAAACAGTGCATTTTACTGTGTCTACACTCTGTTAAAACTAAATTCTACAATCATAGAAATATGGTATCTGGATGCAAATACTTTGCAGTCTGCCAAATACACAGTCAAAATTTATAAATAACAAGTAAAGTATTTGAGGATGTAAAAATGGAGGGACGGTGTAAAAATGGCTGTAATTCTAAAGAGCTAATCCAGTATTCTAGTTAATCCCTTCAAATTAAAGCTGAAGGTCTACACTTCAATCACATCATGACTGCTTCATTTTAGATCCACTGCGGTGGTGCACTAATGACAAAATTACACAAAAATGTCTCACTATGCAAAAGGGAAAAATGTGATGTAGAACAGTGGCTAAAAACTCCTGTGTAAACAGTTTTTAGAGCATGTTGCAGTCATTACATTTGAAGTGTGTATATATTTACCAAAAACCACAATAATGCACTAATAATTGTTTTCTGTATTTTTTAGCACCTCACATACTGTCCTGACGTAGGCCATGATTGGTTCCTATGCGCACAGAGATGCCTGCTCGGAGCTATGAAGAGTTTTCAGTTCAAAGCAAAAGTGAAAACCCTCATGTTCACTGTAGATTACTGTTTTCTCTAATTAGTGTGTTTTCCTTAATAAGCTGCCTGCACAAACCCCTGATACGTTGCATAAACCAACCCATACGAGGTTAATAAAGCAGTGTGGCGTGCAGATCTAAGACAAACTATGATTTACTGAAGACATTTGATCTTTAAAAAGCTCTTTCTGCTGGTTTTTGGGGCTTTAAAAAAGAAATTAAAATAAAAAAAAACAGTGAGGCCCTGTGGACACGTCTCACTCTCTGCAGTAATCAGCATCCAGACATAGTTGGATTATATGTAATGTTTTAGTTGTTTAGTCATAACATTTAATCTGGGACTAGCAAGAGTTTATGGAGGTGAACCTGAACTAAAGACTTAGATTAGATCTAAATGATTTAATTTTCTTCCTACAAATAAACATACTTAAACAAAGGTAGGGATCATACAGAGATCAGTCAACAAAACATGCAATTTTAAAATTACTTTAAAGAGTGTAGTTAGTACATCTTCTCCATGCCAGAGGTCATCAGCTTACGTGGCTACAGGGCTGGTGTGGTTCCAATGAAGTAAAAGCCCACCCGGTTCTGTTTGTTTAATCTGTTGGTCTCAGTCTTTAAACACCTGATAGTTGATATGGTATGTGTTCCTGCAGTCAGACCAGTCCACCGAATAGGACTGGGGCCCCTGCTACATGCTGTAAATCATAGCATGGTAAAGTGTTTAACATTAGAGTGTTATCTGCAGATTAAGAGTGCAAGGGAAGGCAAATGTAATGTGTTACTGTGCTTGTAACACATTACAGTGTTTTGATTCTTTGAATAGACATCAGTGTCAGACTAATTAATGACCTTCTATTTAAAGATAGGTGGACCAAGTGTGAGACTAGAATCTTGATTTGATTATGAATCTTGTTCCAGAAATGATAATAGGACATTAGAGCCATAATAAGTCATACTACTTTTACTTTCCATACTTAAGCACATTTGAAGGTAAATACTTTAGTACTTTTACCCAAGTGGAGGTCTAAAGGGAGGAACTTCTACTTTTACTGGAGGAATATTTTACCCTGGGAATCTCTAGTTTACCTCAACTACATGGTCTGTGTATTTCATCCACCAACTTGGCAGAAAATAAAAAGAAGACACTTTTCAATGTTACTTCAAATGTTTTCTCCTTCAGATGTGTGGTCTACATCTCCTGCATTATAGCACCATCTACTGTTCAGAAGTCGTGAGTGGGCCATTTCATATGCTAGATTTAACAAGTCATTTCCTTTAAACATGTTTCTGTGTTTTCAGTCCCATTAGCATCGCCTGTATTTGTACAGCTCATGCCACAACATTTGCTGTGAAGGTAGTCTTCAACACGGGCTACACACATGAACAATGATGGCCAAGAGGTTCTCAAACACAGGATTTCTCATTTAGCCAGATAACCAAAACTCAAAGTTCAGGCATGTCCAATAGGAATGTTCCTCAGCTTTTTTCCAATTAGACAAGCTTAACTTTAGACTCAAGTTATCTGGCTAAACTGGAAAATCCTAGGTTGTCAGGCCGGTAGCTTTTTGTTGGTATAGTCAAACGTTTTATAGACCAGTGATGCTAAATGCCAATTTGGGAGAATGATATTAACATTTACTGTCACAGGCCCACGTTAGTCATTTTGATAAGATAACATTGACAAAATATTTAGTTAACAGTGGAGAGTTTCAGTTAATTGCACCATATTTCAGGAAGTTTCTGAGATTTCATTTCACCACTCCTTTTCTAGATAGTGGTCTGAAGTAAAATGAGAAATATTTTATTTTCCTAATGATTACAACAACAACAACAACAACAATACTAAGTACTAACTTAAAATATTGCAAATAAAATATAGTTTTNTATTATTATTATTATTATTATTATTATTATTATTATTATCATCATCATCATCACCATCATCATCATTATTTGTCACTGTTGTTGTTTTTACCACATTCAGGTACAAAACACCTGCTAACAATAATGACTCAAAACAAAAACAAAGAAACAAACAAAAGCTAAATAAGGATAAATAATAAGGTCTCTGATTAAATATTTATAGGGGTCAACAAAACAAAAAAATCTTGAAAAATTTTTTTAGGCTCAACAAAAGTCTCTCCGCGGTCTCACGTGGCGTTTCCTATACAAAGAGCACATAGAGATATAAACCCACCCTAAAACAAGACACTCCGAGAGAGCTCTCATATCAGCATGTGCATATAAGCTGTGCATGGACCAACCTGAGCCGAACTGAAAGACCCCCGAAGAGCAGGCGGTCCGCGCGCTGCAGGTTTAAGTTAATCAGTGATCATCTGCAGCACCTGTTTCTATCCGAACCCGACAGGAGACTCTGGTGCTTCATGCTCGTGCTCGCGGACGCGCTGAGTTCTGAAGCTGTGTGCGCCGTTTTACCGCCTGGTTTTTCCGCCATGCAGAAGAACCCCAAGAAGTACTTCGTGAACATGGACGACTATCTGTCCAGCATCGGTCTGTACAGGAAAATGATGGCCCGAGACGCGTCCTGCCTGTTCCGAGCTGTTTCAGAGCAGGTGGGGTGTTTGTTTATCTGACCGGACACTGAGAAAGAGGAGTGTTTGGTTTGGTTTCTTTGACTGTGTGTGAGGCGGTTTCCGGTGTGTGGAATAACTGTTGGGGTGTCTGTGTGTTTCTGTGTTAGCTTTATTTCTCCCAGAACTACCACCAGAAAATAAGGAAGGACTGCGTGGACTTCATGAGGGCCAACAGATGCAACTTCGAGCCTGTGAGTAAAATTCTGCTGCTGGACTTAATTAGCCAGAGTAATCTCCAGGTTCTCGTTGGGTTTCTAAGATTAGCTTTGTTGTTGTTGTTTCCTGCAGTTCGTTGAAGGTTTTTTTGAGAAGTATTTGGAGCGTTTGGAGGATCCTAAGGTCAGTGTGCTTGGGCTTGAGGGACAGTCTGTCTGTCTGTCTGTCTAGGTTTCTAACTGTTAATCCCTCTCTGTTCTCAGGAAACTGCAGGCCAAGTGGAGATAAAGGCTTTGTCTCTGCTGTACAGGTAGCCTATGATTTGTCCTTTACAGTTCAGGCTAATCGGGGTAAGGTTTGCCTGCCAACTCCATTTTGAAGACTATTTGTCCATCTACAGTACACATTCACACTGTTTATTTATTCAGAGGTTTGATTAAAAAAAGCCCCATTAGTGCCACACTTAGAACGTACTGTCTACAAGTATAAGCACTATGATTTAAACAGTCTCTGTGCTTAGGAGCCCCCAGACATTGGTGTCTAAGTAGTGACAGTACACACAGTGCTCAAAAAATAAACCCACCTGCCACTTCATTAGGTCCACCTACTTGTATCTACACCCTTTGTCCATTATCAGCTCTACTGACCATGTAGATGCACTTTGTAGTTCTAAAGTTACAGACTGTAGTCCATCTGTTTCTGTGTATACTTTGTTACCCTGTTCTACAATGGTCAGGACCACCACAGAGCAGGTATTGCGTGGATGATGGATCATTCTCAGCACTGCAGTGACACTGACAAGGTGTCGGTCGTGTGTTAGTGTGTGTTGTGCTGGCGTGGATCATACACAGCAGTGCTGCTGAACACCTCCATGTCACTGCTGGGCTGAGAATG
This sequence comes from Semaprochilodus insignis, assembly GCA_034552555.1. Classification (NCBI taxonomy): domain Eukaryota; kingdom Metazoa; phylum Chordata; class Actinopteri; order Characiformes; family Prochilodontidae; genus Semaprochilodus; species Semaprochilodus insignis. Next base: position 16,258,255 of record CM067487.1, on the reverse strand, counting down.
GTCCACCAACCAGCCAACATCATCCTGTGGGCAGCGTGCTGTGACCACTGATGAAGGACTAGAGAATGACCAACACAAACTGTGCAGCAGCAGATGAGCTGTCGTGTCTGACTTTACATCTACGAGGTTCACCAGCCAGGTAGGAGTGTCTAATGGAGTGGACAGTGAGTGTCATCTACAAGGTGGACCAGCAAGGTAGGAGTGTCTAATAGAGTGGACACACTCTGATCCACTCACACCAGCACAACACACACTAATGTGATGTGTTACTGCACTGCTGAGAATGATCCACCACCCAAATAATAACTGCTCAGTGGTGGTCCTGAGGGGTCTTGACCATTGAAGAACAGGATAGCAAAGTATACAGAGAAATAGATGGACTACGGTCTGTAATTCCTATATGTGCTCCTATATGGTCAGTGGAGCTGATAAAATGGACAGTGGGTGTAGATGCAAGGAGGTAGGCCTAATGAAGGGACTGGTGGGTGTCAATTGTAACTTGTCACAATAAAATATGATCAAATTGCCCACCACTAAGCCCAACTGTAGTGCTCAGGCACATTGACATTCCTTATTTAGTACATAATCAGAAACTATATTTGAAGGTTCATTTGAAGGTTAAACAGCTTTAAATACTGTCCAGATGGTTAAATACACAAACACAATCAGGACAGTCAGGCTGTGTTCTCTGATTAGCTGATAGAACAGAAAGTCTGAGAGGTGAGATTGAAAAGATGTATCTTTACTAATGCATCTTCATGTCACTTGGGAGACAGAAACAAGTAATATGTTCCCCCAGTAACAATAATGGATTATTATAGCACAAAATGTTTTCAGTTTCAAGCTCTGCAGTGGCTTGTTTCTCACATGGCGTTATCTTTTGTCCATGTACATTACTCGCACAGAATGTTGGGGTGAAACTAATAACTTTAATCTGGAGCATAGTTTTTTTTCCACTGGTTTGGCTTGACGGAACAGTGTAGTAGTAAACAGAGATGTGAGCTGTTGAAGTTCTCAGGATTCAGAGGGTGCTAGAATAACTCCTTTGTGTGTAAAGTGTCTGTTTTTTTTTGTTTTTTTTTTCCCTTTTCCTCCATGAATCTTAATGTAATGTAAATATACAATGCCTTGTGCAGGAGGTGCTTCGTCATTTACAGATACCCTGGGAAGCCACCAACCGAGATTGGGGAAGATACCAGTTTGCCGAAGGTAAGGAAAGGGTTAACTGAAGTCTTCCATGTATTCAGCTTATTGAAATGGTTAGTGTGACAGCTCCATAGCCAAGTCCTTGGTGTGCCTGATGATTGGCAAGAAGTTAAAACACATCTCTTCTTTATGCTTCCACCACCAGATGGTGCTTTTTTTTTGTGAAGGTGACAGTAGGGCTGCAGCATTTTTTAATTTTTTTTTTGACCTGCGTAAACTTTTTTTTTTTTTTTTTTTTTTTTTAATAAGCAGACACCTAGCTTAATCTGAAACTTCCCCAACTTCAGTAGAATCCTCAGTTAGATGTGTAATATGGACTAAATGTGTTCTTGCATCTTAGAAAAGACCCACTTGACCATGCACAGAATCATTTGTGCACTCAGAAGGTTGTTTCAGTATTTAGGGTTCTGTGTATAGTCTTTACTGAAGAGTTTTTTAAATGCATTTTTCTGTTTAGGACGACAGATAAATGTCACCAGTTGTGCTTTTAACTAGCAGCACACTAGGCTGGAACAGCACAGAATTGCTTGTAGCGCAACAAAACAAAAGTGAATGCGTATGTGATAAATGTCATGGAGATCAGTAATAATTGTAACTTTTTTTTTTTCCTCAGTAGATCATGCTGCAGGTTTTGTTGTGTAGCTGTATTTGATATAGGAAACTTTTGATTTGTAAAGAGCCATTGTTTTTTCTGCAACAACATTAACTTCTGTTAGCCTTTCTTTCATGCTTTTGGTGCATGTTATGTACATTCACATATCCAAACAGATTTTATTTATACATATGGCAGGATATGCATGGAACGTTCTTTCTTTGTATCTTAACTAATTTAAAGCTGCATTCTTCAGTAAGAAGTACATTTTGTGAACGATGCATGTTCACAGATTCTCTGCTGTGGGTTTAACTGAATATGACCTGTTTTTTGTATAACTGATGTAGGTAACTGTATTCCTTCCTGTGGCTTTGTAGGACGTTTGCTAACCTGCTTTTACACGGCCGTTTTAAAGGAGCATGATCTTATGTAAGATTTTCAGTTTAAAACATACAAACATTAACTAAAATCCTCAAACAAAAGTGAAAAAACACCAATTGTGATGGTGTCAGACATGTATGGTGTTGCAGAGATTTCTACTGAAGTTATCGTGCTAACAAGCTAGCCATGGCCCATCCTGTCTCGTAATACCACTTTATACCTGAAGAGGCAATAGTGAGTAACTATCGTGGAGTGGAATCAGCATGAGAGGATGAAGAAGTAGCGCTGCTGCCCTGACGACGTATTCTGTATTCTAATCTCTTAACAATCATGTTGAAGGTGCTTCTCCTGGAGACACCCTTTGAGAGGAAAGCCTGGTTCATTCCTACCGCTGATGTGTCACGGGGTGTGTGGCCCAAGTGACATAAGTGAAAACGAAATGGCCGGTTGGGGGAGGGAGAGAACGTATTCCACAAGCTGTTGTGTGTACAGTCGGTATTTTGTTTAATGCGTAATGTACCATGCTGCCCTAACAAGCCTATACTAACGTAAAGTATATATAATGTGTTCCAGATTTTGCTGTGTTGCTCAAGCAATGGCCATTATGATGTGGTCTACTCGAGGGCCTATCCAGTGGATGCAGCAATATGCCAGTGTGAGTTTTGCTGAAACCCGTGAATCTCATGTTCCGCAAGTCTCCAACCTGGGCTGTTCTTTCTGACAGGGTTATTAAGTAGTTGCAATATTTGAAAGTAGTTACTACAGTTAGTTAGTTAGTTACTGCACTGATGTATATTATAATTATTCTGTCATGTTCATGTGCATATATCTAGTGTGCAAGTGGAAGGACGATTGAAGGGTGAATGATGAGGGGGAGGTAATGGTGATTTAATTATATTTGTTTGCAGCCCTTCTGTATGAATTGTTGTACACGTGCGTTCTGGGCATTGAAGAGGAGGATCTGCATATGGCTCTGGATGGGTTCCGTGGAGGGGGGCGCCGCTACAGGAACAGCCTGTCTGTGTGCAGTGAGGAAGCTGGTTACGATACCCCTGAAGATAGGGGTCTGAGGTCTGCACATACACAAACAGGAGTTCAAGGCTATGTATTTCTGTTTGACGGAAGATGCATTGTTTTGTTGCTGTACTTTCATTTTTCTATTAGTCTAAAACATAAATTGGTTCTGAGTCAGTCCACACGGTCGGTCGGTTGGTTGGTTGGTTGTTTTATTTTATGTTATGTAATGTAGTTGAAGCCTTGCATTGCCTTTGTAGGGAGGAGTGGGAGCTTGGTGGTTATAATCACTGTGAGGATAAAACCAAATTTGGAGAAGACCAAAAGGTGATAAGCCCAAAAATTAAAGGCCAAGAGATTCTGCCATTTATCATATTTTTGTGTGACAAGTATGTCTGTTTTACTTTAGGCTCTAGATGGACCAGCAAAGCTTGCTCTTCCCTACAAGGTTCTGAAAGCCTTGGAGCCTGAAATGTACCGCAATGTGGAGTTTGATGTCTGGCAGGACTGCCGCAAAGGTGAGTTGAATGCAGGTCATGGGTTCATTCTGTTTCACTGATGTTATGTTGCTTTGAAAGTGAGTTTGATCAAATGGCAACTTGAATCAGTTCCAGTAAACCACTGTTAATGACCAAAAGAGCACTGGTTCTTGAACTGGTTCTGTTTCAGGCTTCTTAGAACCTTGGTGCTACTCGGGGAACCAGTCTGTGTTTGCATTAGTTTTTATTGGAACCAAGGAATGTCAAAAGATATGTCATCAGTGTCAACTTGGGGCCCTTGCACAGCAGTAGTAAACGGTAGTAATGGCAGAGCGTATAAATGGCATGCAAGCATTTGTGCTGTTACTCCAGATGTTTGTTTATATCCAGAAAGCAGGCATGGATCAACTACTGGAGATAAGATGTAGAAGAGGTTCTTCAGCAGACCGGGTGTCAGCATTCTTGCCTCCTTCTTCCTCAACTGGAAGGCTGATATGCCCACGGATGTCATCACAGTTTATGCTGAAGAAACTACTCTTCTTTGGTTCTAGTTGGGAACAAATTCTCGGGTCCTGAGCCTATTTATTTATTTTTTGGTGAAAAGTAGTCTAAATTAGGTGCACGAACTGGACAGAACGTATTTCACGTTGATGGACAAGGGCTAAATGTAAATAGATGGTTCCATGTGACCAAATGGGAGCAATATTTATTTATATTAAAAATGTTCTTATTTGATCAACAGTAATGTTTCAGTTTTGCTCAAGGGAAGAATGTTGTGTAGCGTTGGTTGTGCTTGGGACCTCCACAAGTAGATGAATCTGATGTGTGCCCACTATTTTAGTGCCTTTTTCTTTTTTGCTACATACTAAATGGTTCTACTTTTGAACAGAATATTACATAGTGCTGCTCTTAAAAAAAAATAAAATAAAATAAAATAAAATTTTTATCATGAATTACGCTTTCACTATTAATCATATTTCTTTCTAATTTATTTGTTTTTGGTTTTGTTTGGCCTTTCAGAACTCCAGAAGACTGATTACATGGTGTTTGCTGGCAGGCAGTATTTCTTAGGAGATAAGTGTCAGGTATGAGAGTGTGGGTGGTATGTTTTTGTAGTGTTTAGAGTGCTTTTGGGACCCTCTTCCATACTGTTATGTTCCCTGTGTGTTGGTTTAGTAATCTTGCATGTTTCTGTTTAATCATACTGGAGTGTTTTTGTTGTTCAGGTGCGTTTGGATCCTAAAGGGAAGTACTACAATGCTTTCATCCAGGAAGTAGGGACTCATCCCAGCGCTGTGACTGTGTTTATTGAAGAGCTGGGAGAAAAGTGAGCTCCATACACACGTCTCTGCAGGTTTAATGACAAACTTGATATGTAACTTGTTTATTGAAAACTATACATTTACATTTACGGCATTTAGCAGACGCTCTTATCCAGAGCGACTTACAACCGTGCTTAGTGTTCCATTGGATAATATTCCAGCTAGTACAGGATACCATATACCATAGGGGTCGACGGACAGTAAACATTTAAGTAAACATTTAAGAATTCGGAGTCTGCTGTTTACATGACCACTTGAATAAGCAACAAATAACAGTACGTACAGTCGTCTCAAAATATTTGATTTGAGAAAGAAATGTGTTTATATGCAGTCTGAACACAGCCTAGGAGCATCGACTAGAGCAGGCTTGCCCAGTTCTGGTCCTGGCAGCCTACCACTTTGGAGAGTTCAGCACAGCTGGCAGTAAAATTCAGATGTCCCCTGAAGACCCTCATTACAGGGTGTGTTTAATTAGGATCAGAAATGTGCTGATGGTAGCACATTTGGTAGATCTCCAGGCCCAGGATTGGTCCCCTCTGGACTAGATGAATTTAAGACTTGAAGAGGGGCATACCCTAGTTGATGGCAGATTTAGCCACAGTCCAGCACCAAAGGCTGACCCCAAATGTGTATTCAGACTATGCTCCCCGTGAGCAGTACTGGGGTATCTGTTCTTAAAGCCAAATTCAGCTTGTGAAGAAGGTTAAGTTGAAGGTGTGTAATAGGGAAGAATTCTAAACTACTGTGTCATGCCGGGAGGGGAGTCTGACAAAGAAAAAAAATGCTCCTGACTGTTGTCTTCTGTGTTCTAGGCACTTGGTGTCTTTGACTAACCTGAAGCCGGTGAATCCAGTCCCAGCATGGAACATAACACCAAGCCGAAAGGGCAGCTCCTACAGCCATGCTGAGCATTATTCTGGAGAACTAGGTGTTTTCTCTCTTCCTCTACCAAATACCGATCATATTTCATTAAAAAAGTGATTCTTCTAGGAGATATTTGGTTTGCATTGTTATTTTAAAGGGCCCATATCGCTTTTTTAAATGAAAGAGTGATGTAGAAGATGTGCGTTTGAGGCACAGAACAGAGCTTATGCTCATACACTGCTCTTAAAGGCAAAGTAACAAAACCTTGTTTTGGATTAAGAGAGGTTGGAAAATGGGCATGTAAAAACAAATTATGACCATTTTCAGTACATAACATGAATGTTAAGTGGACCTCAGAGGCCAAAAAGTAAAGTAGATGATGTAGGATATGGGCCCTTTTAATGTACTATAAGTTACAGTGTGTGGTATAGCATGTTGTATAGCCGTTTGAGATTATTAGTATCGAAGGTCATCAGTAGGATGAGTGTTTTCATACTGTGTTAGTGTGTCCTATGTTTTTTACTTAACGTGCATCATCTGTTTCAGACCCAGATTTGCGCGGGCGGCGCAGATTCCTGAAGAAAACACGGGGTAAAGAGATGCTGATGGCTATATCTTATGGACGGCCTCAGCCTGGCCTGCCCCCCCGGTTGCAGCCCTGCCCAGGGAACCTGGCCCCTGTGCGTGCGCCTGGAATGCATGGTCCTGCTCCACCCCCACCAGGCCTCACTTATGACCACTACCGCCCACACCCTGCCCCAAGACCACCTCGTGGATATGGACCACCCAGGTCTGACACCCGTTGTTGCTTTTCCTAGAGTGTTGTACTATTCATGTTCCAATACATTTGCAACAGTAGGAAAAACATAATGGGATATTACAGTAATGGCCTTGTGTTTGGTTGAAAGCAGTACAATGACATGTGTTTGGTTGAAAGCAGTACAAAGTCATTTAGGGTTTCAATTCATTGTTGTGGTGGGTTTTATTTTTTTATTTTATTTTATTTTATTTTGTTTTGTTTGCAAAAAAAAAAAAAGTTAAGTTGGGCCAGGGGTGTGTTTACCACTGTGTCACATCAACTTTCCTTTTAGCAATCTTCAGTGATTGGATAGGAACTGCGGACACGGATTGTTGTATTTGTGAAAGTCATATCACTCTTCATAAAGCATCATGTGTGGTGTGTGGGTGGTTTTTTATTATTATTATTATTATTATTATTATTATTATTATTATGGGAGGCACATCTAGGCTGCAGACAGGCAGTGGTGTTGTAGTCAGAGACTATAGCTCATCTGCTGCTGCATAGTTTGTCTTGGTTAGTTGGTCGTCCTCTATTCCTTCATCAGTGGCCAGAGGATGCTGCCCACAGGACGCTGTTGGCTGGATAGTTTTGCTTGGTGAACAATTCTCAGTCCAGCAGCGACACTGAGGTGTCCAGCAAAACTGCTGTGTCTGATCCACTTACACCAGCACAACACACACCAACACACCACCACCACATCAGTGTCACTGCAGTGCTGAGAATGATCTACAACCCACGTAATACCTGCCTCTTGGTGGTCCTGTGGGGATCCTGACCATTGAAGAACAGGGTAACAAAGTATACAGAGAAACAATTGGACTACAGTATGTAGTCCTATAGAACTACGAAGTTCCCCTATATGGTCAGTGGAGCTGATGAGGTGGGTTAAATATTCTGATATGACCGTGTAGGTTTTAGTTTGATTGAAATCCCAAAAATTCTTGCAGCTGTTGGGAAACATTCTTAAACTAGCTATTTACTCAGTGGCGAACCTCATCTTTCCTCGTAGTTTATTGGTTCTTTGTTAAAGGCTTCTTTTTCAAGATTCAAGCGTTTGTCATATGCACAGAGAAACAAGCAGTTGCACTGTACAATGAAATTCTTACTCTGCAGTAGCTCCTGGACTACAAGTACTAAATAAGAAAAAAAAGACTAGAGAGAAGAAGGAAAAAAAAAAAAAAAAAAAAAATTATATATTTTATATGTATATGTGAAAATGTCCAATATATGCTGTCTGAAAGGTATAGGAGCAGATGACAGTACTGTGCAATAGCAGCCAAATATAGATTCAAGTATCCTTATTAAGTATACATGTATCATACACACAATGTACATATGCAGTATAAACAGAATAATTCTGGTGCTTATATAGAAGTGATGCACTTATCAGTTTACCTGACCCCCCCCCACACACACACACACACACACATTTTCCTCATTGAAACTGTGCTACTAAATTCTGTGTAGGCCAGTGACCTAACAATTACAGACAGCTTTGCAAACAATTACCTGTCTGTTCAGCTTTGTAGCCTTGGTGATATTTTGCTGTCTGTGTCTGTCTTGCTCTGTTTGTATACTGGTGCCTGTTTGTGTTTTGTTTCCTGCCATCTCCATGCCTTCACTGTTCTTGTCAGAAGCTCAGCACGTTTCCTGAATAGGCACCATATCGTTGGACCAGAGGTGGCTTACTATCCCAGCCCTGGCAAACGCTGCTACCAGAGCTTTGACAATTATTCCTTTAAGTCACGGTAAGGGATCTTTACTAGGAAACTGTGACTGAAGCCTAAGTGGTTTAAGTTGAAGGCCACCTTGCCTGGAATTTGGTCACAGAGTGTTTCTTTTAAGATTTCTTTTTTTTTTGGAAATTGGAACTCAAGTTTAAATGATGCAGAACCTTCAGGGTCATGGTCAGTTACTACAGTTGATGACTGAATTGTTGTAAGGCATGTTGCAGAATGTTGTGGTGCTGTCCTGTTAAGTGTCTTGTGTCCAACTGTAAGTGTATTTGTTGTACAGTAGAAGCAGGCGTCAGATGCATACTGTGAACAAGGAGTGTCAGTTCAGCTTTGTTCCTGAGCCTGGAGATGATGCCCAGGACATGGAAGGAACCATGACCTTCTACGAGATGGAGGAAGCAGATGAAAATGCCTTCTCTCCCATAACAGTTTGTCTCAGTTTTACATAGTTCAGACTTTTAAGGAAATGCTCAGCTGTGCTTCAGCTGGCCACACCTGTAGAGTATAGTCGATTACCACAGACAGTTTCCTGTTACTTGGTAAAAGAGCAGAATATGCAGTGACTTGGAGTGTACCTGTAATAGCAGCTAAGTATAAACCCATCTTTATCTTCATATACCGCTTATTCCAGACTAGTGTCGCTGCTGCAGTACGGAAAGCAGAGAAACCCAGACAGCTCTGTCCCTCGCTACTTCCTCCAGCTTGTTCTGGGGAATCCCAAACCGTTGCCAGCAGGCCAGCTGGGGGGAGATAATTCTTACAGTGGGTCCTGGGATGGACCTCTGGGTCTTGTCAGGTACACTTACAACGGGAGGCAACCGGGGACATGGGAATCAGTTGACCTACGACCTCAACTGGCTCGTTGCAGTGTGATGGAATAGTGGTTCTACTTCGAGCTCCTCCTGGATGACTGAGCTCCTCACCTTTTTAAGTAGAGTGTGGCCCACCACCCTGTGAAGAAAGTTTATTTCTGATGCTTTTATCTGTGATCTCATTATTTCGGTCATTACCCAAAGCTCATGACCACAGGTAAGGATTGGGATGTAGACCAACTTGTAAACAGAGAGCTTTGCCTTATGGCTCAACTCTCTTCACCTCTCCAGTCCAGTACAGCAGGCAGCTGATATTACGGTCACTCTTGAACAAGACCACAATATACTTAAACTCCTCCACATGAACACAGATTGTCTGTGGTAAATGACTACTCCGGGTAGATATACATTAGGACAAAATGCTTAAGCATCGTTTTGAATATCTGGATTTCTCTGCAGGGACAAACTGTTACCAGCACTATGGTACCTGGTGCTGCTACTTACTGGGTGCCAAGAGGCCCAAGCCCTATTCCATCTGGCAAACAGCCTGTAACATCATCTGAGGAGGACCCTGAAGAAAGGAGCACCGCTGGAGACCATGGTAGCTTCGTTGCCTATGGCATGTAAATGCACATGTTTATGCTGGAATGTGCTGGAATTTTAAATATGTCCTTTTCTGCAGGTGAATACTCGGAGGAGTATATATTCACTGCTTCAGGTCAGTCTGTTTATATAACATACCTCGCTGCTGTATGCCCGCTTTAGTGTTTTTGTTTTCCTTTAATGGTATTTAATCTATTGTGCATCAGTGTTTTGGTTTTTTTTTTTTAGATGCAGGATTTCCAAGCCCGTCTGTTTATGCTGCTGCAGAGTCTACCACTAACCTGGTACTGCACAGTGCTTGTATACAGATCCATTAGAATTCAGCTAAGCTCTGGATGGTTTGACTTGATTGTGCCTTATATTGCTGCCTGTACAGTCAGATGGCCATGAAAATCAGTTACACTGGCAATAAACATGTCTGATATTGCACAATGTAAATGTGAAAAGTACCATTAATGTGCTTAAGTTATTTCCTGCATTTAGACTATTCAAGAGGGAGGCTCTCGTGCTGGGTCACCACAAGATGGCGTAGCTACCTACAGTTACTCTCAACAGGCATGCTCTCTATTTGCTACAGTTTACACATGCTCATGGGGGGTGGGTGGTGGTGGATGGATATCTGTTTAATGTGTTGCATTTCTGTGTTTTTGCTTCTTGACTGTCTTTGATGTACACTGTCTTCCAGGTGGTGGTAAAGTCAGCAGTCCTGTCTTCCTCTCAGCCAGTCAACTCTGCCCCTGCTGCCATCTTTACCTCTAACTCTTCTCCTTCTTCCTCAGCTGGGAGCTCTCATAGCCCCCCAAATCCCTTACAGCCTTCCAACATCACGCCCGGGCAACCCCCACCTCTCCACACGCTGGGGAGGCCAGGTTTGTCAATCCCTAAAGGGAAATTCAAAATCATAGACAAATCAAGATTTAAAAAGAGTAAGGCAGAAAGCTCTGTTCTAGAGAAACTAGCAGGTCATTGCAGTGGTGATAGGAACCAGACGTCCTAAGCATTTATCGCCTCTAAAAGCAAAAGGTTTGGCCCAAAATTTGAGCCATTAATAATGGAGATGTAAATATACAGTGTTGTGAGCTACAGTGGTACTTAAAGAAATCTTTATTATAAATATCTTTAGCTTATTTTTAGCCAACATTACACTTAACTTGTGAAGGTTTAGTGGTTGTTTGGATAGTAAATAAAATTGTGTTGTGGGGACCTATGTGGACTATGTTCCTGTCCAGTGTATCATTTAACATAAACCCCTCTGAATTACTTTGTGTACAAGTAGATACTAATTATTCCAGTAAATTCTGAAAAGAAAAATGTTGATATTCATCTTCAGCACAAACCCTTTTTCTAGAAAATCTGGAACNCAGGTGAATTAATAACAGGTTAAGGGATCACACGCTCCACCAAAAGCTCAGTCTCTGCAAGCACAGTGGTTCACCAGTTTGTGCCACGTTTAATAAATCATTCAAAAGAAAATTTTTCTTAATGCTAAATTTAAAAGAATTGGGTCATTTGTTGTCGAACATGCTGTAGCGTCACACTGTTGGTTTGTGTGACTGTGGATGTGCAAGGGCTGAAGGGAAGCTCACAGTAATTCACATTACGGGGAAACTTGTTAACAGTTGTGACTGTGTAGATATTATGCAGTAGAGGCAGTGTTGGTGTCTGCCATGTACAGGAGATGTGAACACGACAAAAGAAGCTTCATCTGAAGTACCATGTCTTCATGCCGATGGTCTGTGTAGAGCTCAGAAACCACTGTTGAATGTGGGTAACCTTCATGTCCTCAGATGGCACTGCTTAGGGAACTGTCATGCTACTGTGTTAAAAAAATGGCCCAAATGGGCTCAGGGAAACATTCGAAAACCATTGTAACTAGACACTGCCTCAAGAAATGCAACTTGCATTGCAAGGCCAAAAAAAAAAAACACAGCTCTATGCAGAAATGCTCCAGAGTTCTGCGTCCAAGCTCACCTCAGATGGTCTGAAAGACTGTGCGTGTGTTGTGGTCAGATGAGTCCACGTTTTGGCTGAATGCATGTTGAGTTCGTTGAGACAAAAAGGACCATCTGGCATGGTATGTGGCTGCGTCCGTACACACAGCATGAATAACTTGCATATGTGTTCGGTAGCACTAACATGGAGGTGTATATTGGGATCATGCACTGACCTGAACAGCGTGACTTCATAGACACAGAGTGTGTCTGCTTGCCTGGCCTGCCTGCAGTCCATATTTGTCTTCTATTCACATATTCAAGATGAAGATGTGAATTGTATGACTATGACAATAGATTGTTGAGCAGCTGAAGTTTTGTATTAAGCAGGAACAGACTGGCTTGCACAGAGCCATGCCTTCAACGTCATCCAGCACCTTTGGGACAAACTGGATTGCTGATGGTGAGCCACCTTATTGCACATCATCAGTTCCTGACCTCACTCTGGTGGCTGAATAGGAGTGAACCCCTGTAGTCGCACTTCAAAAGGTGCTGCAGATTTCAGATTTGAGAATTGTAATGGGTGGAACTCGGTAACTCGCATAGTAATGCCCACAACTGCACATGCGCTTAATCAGCATTTATTTTTCAAGGTTCTTGGGTTCTTGTGATGCATAGTCAGCAACTCTGTAGGCTTCAGTTTTGATCCAGTGTTCATTAAATCTTGATTATGGTCCAAGGTGAACGGTAGAAACCGTTGATTACAGTGTCAGGGTTGCTGGTGTTATTAAAAACAATAGATTAATTCAGACAAGGAACATTATTTGTAATTCCTGTTCTGCACACTCTCTGGCTCTCTAGTTGTATCCATGCAGTTTCCACCAGCATCTCCATGGTTTGTAAACGAGATGGGCGAACCGGTCACTGTGGCTCCACCTCCACCATACTCCTATGACCCCAATGGCAGTGACCTGCCTAGAGGTCAGAGCAAGTCAGCAATGTGTTATTCATAATGGTTCTCTACCATGTAGTAAAAAATTGTTTTTGATTAAACACAGTATTTTATTTCCACAGATTGCAAGGTTCTCCAGTATTTCTTCAACTTGGGGGTGCAGGTATGTTATATAACAGGATTTTTTAAGCATCTCATTTCTGGTTACACAGAGTGCTTTTTCATCCGTGACACCTTATAAATACACAGTATTTGTTTGACACTGATATCTTTAAGCTATAACTCATGTCTGGTTTGGCAAGCAAGCTCTTCAGCCAGATGTTGGTGGGTTAGAATGCAATATTGGATAATGGACAACGATGGACAATCTCTTTCTCATTGGCATGTGTCTGCCTGTAGGCTTACCAGCAGAGTTACTGGCATTCTGTGGTGCACATGCAGCAGGTATACCAGCAGCCTGGTATGGGTGGGGAGCCTCCGTTCCAGGCTTATCCACCTCCTGCTGCAGCGGCCAGCCCAGACCACACTGTCCCTCAGCCTTACCCCGAGCCTGCTCGTTCATGCCCCCACCCTCAAGTTGAGCCGGCCAACAACGGTCAGCTCTTCTCCATCACCTCTGCAAACCTCCATTCTCTCACCTGGCACATAAGCCTTGAGCTTGTCGCATAGTCTCCTGTCATCTTGTCCACGTCACTACCTCACAAGTCTTCTCACCCTCACCTCCCTTCTCCCTTGCCTCCTCCCTTCCAGGCACTCCACTGGCTATGGAGCCCCCCACTGCGGCAGTCCCCGGCACAGTGTTCTTCCCCCTGGTGCAGGAGCAGTGCAGCCAGCCCCCACTCCACCCCACCTACGAGCCCTACGTTCCTGTGCTCTCTACCACCTACCACTACCTCACACCCTGGACACCTGGGCCTCTACCGCATCCACGTTTCCACCATACCTCTTACTGTCCCTCATCCCACCCTCATGTTAACTACATTACCACCCCAACCCACCCCACTCACTTTGTGCCACCCAGTATGTAACTAATCACTGATTGAGAGGAGCTTGATCCTCAACTTTAGCACTACCTCACCAGCACTGTTCCCTTTAATTATTTATTTATTTATTTATTTTTAAATTCCTTTTTTTACACTGCTTTGCTTTTCTCACTTCGTTTGTATTGTTTTGGAAGACTGTTAAATATATTGTTTTGATGTTTTCTTAATAAAGAGTTTCCCAATACGCTGCTCTTGTTTTTGCTGTGGTTCTTTTTACACTTTGAATAAAGCTGTTTCTTATTTGGTACTATTAAGAGGGATTATGTCAAATATTGTTGTTCGAGGTGCACTGTTGTGTGAGAAATTGTGCTCACGTTTCTAACTATGTGGATAAAGTATTCCATTTGGATTCCATAGAAGATGGATAATGGGTCTCCCCCCCCCCAGCCTTATGCAGCATCTTTCAGACAGCGTTTTATAAAGAAACTAATAGAACTGGACAAAAAAAAAAAAGCACTTGAAGAGTCCAGGCAGTCACAGGCCCTGATCTTGATGGAGATTCTCACTGGAGGCAGTCAGGCTGGAAGCACACTAGCAGTGATGTGCAGGCCCAAAGACCTGCCTGCTGAATTGTAGAATCTCTCAAAGTCCCTAAAGACTCTTTCTGTTGGGAGTTTTCCTGTCTGTGTGATTTAGGAAGGTAATATATTTATTTACAGTGGGACATAATTGGGGATTGATCACACATGAATGTATGCGTTAGGGTTTCTGATGTTCCGGGGCTTTTGTGATTGATAACACCATGATGAAAATAAATACCAACACTGTTAGTGTTAACATGATATATTTGGATGTTCTGAAGCGAAATGTTAACAGCTTTGACAATTGTAAAATTTAAATTTTTACCAACAAACTTATATTTCTAAATAGTGCTATTCATGCAAATCAAATTGGATATAAAAAATAACCTGTTTTCCTTTTTATTTCATTCACATTGTCAGCTGACTTCACGACCAGTTAATACGCATTCTTCCATTCTTGTATACTACAGTGTATCAGTATAGAAATTCGTACCAAAGCAACGTTTCTGTAAATCAAGGTAAAAAAAATCCCTCACCTGGAGACGTAAGCTAAGCGTAACAAAATCCTATCTTATACCAGAAAAAAATTTAGAAAAATAATTTTATACAAAAACAAAGTTATTATTGGTGAAGTTCCCAAAACAAAAAGATGAGCTGAGCATTATCGGTTCAACTTATTTGTATAAATATGGTTAATACTGGGTATTACTGAACCATAACAGGAAAAATTTGGCTGACACCTTTTAAAAGTGAGAAATTAGAATGCATGACATCCTGTTAATACACTTCACAATCGTAGTTAATACACAAGCCAGCTTTCTGGACACAAATGAAGCCTAGTTTAGGGTTGACTTATTTGTGTTTTTGTGCCGACACATCTGCAACAGCTGCTTCTTAATCCAGATCTACAAAACCAGCTCAGGTTTCAAAATAGACAAACACCAATAGCAGCCATTCATCAGAGACTAACCACTTTACCCCTCAGCTGAAACATCCAGATTTCCTCTGTAAACACCTTGATGACATCATGGAGTACATGCACATGGAATTATTGTTCAAATGCATATTTCTTAATGGGACACTTTGCATGGAATTTCAGTGCAGTTTTCAGTGCGTTTTAATTAGAAATTTGGCTCATTCTCATCTCTTGTGATGTGAAAATGGCTGAAATTTAACCGCAAGCTCTTCTTAGTATTTAGGAGTTATTTACGCCTGGGAAGAATCAAAGAGTGAAACGTACATGTTACTTTTGAGCACACCTTAATGGTGTCACTGCCTGAACCCTTAATGCTAAGCTTGCTTTCAAACCCCTAAAAGCACTTGTTTGAGACAATTTAGAAGAAGCCAGGAGAACATTAAAATCAGTAGCATAAGAGCTATACTGTATGTGGCTAATAGTAGTAAGTCTTTGCTGCAAAGGAATTGTATGAAATTTGGTGTGTGTTTGTAATGTGTATACAAAAAATAAGATTGCATTAGAGGTGTGTCATCGATGCAAACGCACTCCCATATTGCAGAAGACATAAATGTTAACATTCCCGATATTGTACACAGTATTTAAAGAACTACTTATTTGCTAATTATAGTTTTCAGTAATAAAAGCATATTGAGTATTGGATGTACGAGTATTGTCCATTGCCAGTATTGTTAATACACAGCCATTTTAGGATAGGAACAGTCATAGTGGGAGCCCCTCCGTCAACGTGGTCTACACTTGAGCAGCCAATGAATGTCTGTGCCTAAAGCTGAGTTGTGACAGACTCTTCCTGCTCCCAGTAGGAAGAACCCAGGCTGTCACAGGGTCCGACCCAACCCTGACAAAGGTCCTCATTGGATGACAGCAGGCGGGAGCTGGAGGCAGTCAGGCTGGAAGCACAGTGCAGGGGAGGCAGCGAAGAGTGGCCGGGGGGCCTTAGTATGAGACTGTCCCTGCCATTTGCCTGCTGAGATGTGGACTGCATTGGGTTTGGATCTCTCTCACCGGATCCCACTCCCAGTGTGTGCAAGTGCAGCTCGCTCCTTGTCACCCGGTCCTCCGGCAGGGCCTGTGGATCCTGCCAGGAGGTCTGAGGCTGTAAAACTCTGTCTGAGATGCTGTAGGCGGACTGCTGCTGAGGTTCATCACCGTGGTTCCGTGTGTGTGCCTCTGGCATATGTCCGTTCATGCGATGGAACAGTAAGCCCAAACGACGCAAGGAGTCCTTCTTGGAGCGTGAGAAGCGCTGTAGGCGACTGCTTGTTCTCACGAATGAGGAGGGTGACCACTTGCTCTTCCTCAAGCCATTGCTCTTTGGTCTATCGTCAAGCGCCTCCTCCATGCCTGCCATGGAGCGAAAAAGGGCTGACACACTGTACTGACCCTCACGGTTCCTCCTGTCCACCTGGGCGAAGGAAACAGAGCCCCTGATCCTGGACGACTCAGCGCCCTCTCCATAGTTCTCGTCCCTGTCCTGCCTCTCCTCTTCCTGCTCAGCATCGGCCATGTCGTCCTGCTGTGTGGCCTCGCTGCTAGAGGAGTAGGTGCGACGTGGAGGCTTGCGGTTGCCCAGCAGGTCCAGAACCTCATAGCGGAAACTGGAGATGTCCTGCTTGAGCTCCTTAATGGACCACAAAGAGACAGGAATTCAATTAAGTCACAGCAAACCACACAAACCCACAGCACTCAATTACAGGAAATATTTGTCACTGAAATCTAATGGAAGGAATGAGGTTTGGAGGTTAACAGGGCTGCCAGAACACTTGCAGATGAAGGCTCTTTTGCTTCAGTCGTGAGCGAGCATAAGGTGTCTCTTAGTCTGGTGCCTGAGGCCTGCTTAAGGGTTTGCATTCTGCCTTTGAGGCAAAAATCTATCTAAGAGACTTAACCTGGAAAATTTGATAACACAAGTAAAGCTCTTAATAAATGAACCAGAAACTGCTTTAAATGGGAAATAAAACTTAACTGACTTTAATTTACTATTGGAAATTTCAATATCTCAAAATTTTGAAGAGATTTTGTGAAAAGTGAGCTCCTGAAGTTAATAGATATATATAAAATACATATAATAAAATTATTGTAATATATTTAATATATATATAACATAAAAGAATAATACAAATGACAATCTATATTTAAAATATATATATAACAAATACACACACACACACATATATACATATATATAACATAAATAACAGAAATAAATAAATACATACATACATACATACATACATGTGCAACCCTCCCTTCCCCACTTTCTACAAGGCATAGAGCAAATTGGTTTCAAAATGGCTATACACAACATCAGCATTAGCGATAATTTGTTATTTATCCCCCCACAGCAATTTTTAGTTTTTGTTATTTAATACATTAACACATACCTATTCATGCATCACCTATCGCAGTGCTTACTGGGTCGAGGGCAGGAAACACCCTGGCCAGGTATTCAACTATTACTCTGACTAAAGTAAATCTAAATGCCCTAATAATTTGATTCCGGACGAGGCCCCGGTTTTTAGGGATTTAAGACTAACTATAGTTATTGTCTGCATTATGTTCATTCAAAGCATCTAGGCTAAGTGCAGGTACCGTGACAGTCAGTATGAAACTACCTCCACTACCAGGCCAGCCTAAGCACGGTCCTTTGAGGACAACAAGAACAAGCGTGCCAGGAATGTTGATATGTTTTAAAGGTGGGTAGCTGGAACAAAATCCAAACAGAAATCCAGCAGAGCAGCATGGCAGTCGGCGCCCACTTCAAACACGGCGCCACTACTCCGTAATCGTCACGGCGCATCGCGCAGCACTACTTCGGGACTTTCATGCCTCCAAAATTACCTGGAGGCAAACTAGTGATCCCCAGTGGATGAAGTGTGAATTTGACTGTGTACTGTCTAACTTTGTGCACCCTATCTATCCAAACAATTTGGGAAGCTGGAAATATTAGTGTGATTGCTTTAAGGTCAAAAATACAGGACGAACCTTGAAGTTTTCCTCCGTCAAACCCTCGTCCGTTTTGGTTCTGCGGATCATGGCTGCCACGTATCGCTTCACCAGATTCCTGATCACCTCCTAAAATAAGCAACCACAAAAGCATTACTGTGATAGAAAGTTTGCACAGAATATTACAGCCTTAAAATGATCACTGTGTCCCCTCACGGAACATAATCAGAGAATTTACAATGTTCTTTTTGGTGGCAGAGTGCAATTCCAGTTTATTAAGGAAGAAAAACAGTTTTGGGCATATTCATGACATATGGGTTGGCTGGAGGTGAAAATCTGGACCTGCATGTATTAGCATTTATTTGCATATTCAATAAAGGACGAGTCAGCAGTGGCTCCACAAGACAGTCCCATTCACAAAGCCTGAACTTGCTTAGGAATAAATAAAACCAATCACGCCATGTCTGAGTGTGGGGAATAATTTCTGACTGCATCATAGATGAAGGACTAGTGGCACAAGACAGGTCACTCCTAAAGCTGTCCCTGGCTATCATGTGGTCTGCACCTTCAGCAGTGAAAGCGTGACCTTGATATTGTGCAATCATTTAGGAACTGGAAAATGGAAAAAATGGATAATGGATAGTGACTATCCAACTAGAGGGTGCAGACATCGCCCTAGCTGTACATTAGTATTGTCACGCCGCCTGTCTCTGCTGGTGAGTCCGCTCCGCCTGGGAACTACGTTCCCCAGAATCCCCTAGCGGATGACGTCACCACCACGTGTCCTCCCGCAGCCTATCGATCTCCGTCACCAGAATATTAACTTCACCTGTTCGTAATCACCGATGTATATGCGAGGTTTTGTAATTCGTCTATTGCATCTCTGAGCCTTCTTCCTTTTTGCCTTTCTTGTGTTCGACCCCTTCTTTGTTCTTTGACTTCGATTTTGCTCTGTCCTATGACCTTGTCGTTTTCCTTTACTGTTCTGACCCTGCCCGTCACTACGACCATCCCTCCAGTATTCCCCAATAAAACCCACAATTATTTTACTCTCCTCGTGCGTCGATTCTGTCAAAGGCGCCTAACAAGTATTAGTATCAGTACACAGAGCATCAGTAGGGAAAGGATGGACTCAGCTATTATGGGTCACTGGATAACAGTGGGCATTCAAAAAATAATAGGCCACTTTAATTTAAAATAAACTTTTAAAGTGAAATTAAGGAAATAGCTTTATCTTTCAAAGCCCACAAATGCTATTTCCACTCTGCGTCTTACTTTAACCTAAGAACTGGATCATTATGTTTAATGCATGCTGTCAATCAAGAGGTCATGAATACATCGGGGTTCATACCCACACATGACATAAAACCACAATGACTGTCTGGACATGGACATACCATGTCAACTCCCAACAAGTCTCAACAAACAGTGCTTCTGTACAGCTGTAAGTAAAGTATGTTTCATAGTTTTGATCTCATGCTCCTCATCTGCCTCTTTCAACAACAAGCTCTGTAGCAAAGTGAAAATCATATCCAAGGCTTATGTCACATGGTATCAAGAGTTATCAGATGTTAGTATAGAGTCGATACCTGATACCAGTATCAAGAAATCATTTGGACCAACAGCGTTCACACTGTAAAACACCTCTCCACTGTGTCAGGACATTACTGTACACTGAGCCACTAACAGGACCGGCTCACTGAACACCTCATGGACTTACAAAATCTCTCTACTCATATCACTATGCACTCCCAGTTTGTCTATTCATCTATACTTAATGAACATACTAAACATCTATTAACATATCTATTCACACACTCTCACTCATTCACTCACTCACTCATTCTAAAACACTTTATCGCTCTGGGTCGCAGAGGGTGCTGGTGCTAATTCCAGCATTTAGTGGGGGGAAAGCTGGTGGGGGTGCTGGATACAATAGACAGGCCGCTGATCCCAACACAGGACTCTATTCATATATGCTATTTTTATTACCGTATTATTGTTTACAGTGCACAGTTACTCAATTTGTGTGAGTTTAAGTGCTGGACGTTTTTAGATTATTCATTGGATGTGATAATGCATCACTGCACTGGTGCCTGCATAGTACTTGCTTATTTACTGAACATTATACTTAGTGCGTTAGTTTTGTTATAGTCTGATGATATATCTATGATACTGGTATCAGGTAGAAGGAAAAGCAAGTTTAACCTAATTACACCGAATATATGGATTGAGGTTCTCTAAGCATTTAATAATAACAGTGTTCAATTATCCAGACACGTATAACCTCTCTGTAGAGCACTGCAAGTACACAAATCAATGGGAAGCAAAGAACTGTGGCCCTTGCAGGAATTCTCTGTATCAAAAATGAGCTTACAATGCCAAACTGCCCTTATCAGATTTAATCAAAACCTCATCCAGCAAGAATGGATTTGTGATAATAAAAGATGATTAATAATTCACACCTATAGATTAAACAAAAGAAGAAGAGAACAAAAAGAAACAGGTGTATTTCATGCTTAAAGATTTTGGGGGGAAAAAACTGCCTTACTGCACTTAGCACCTTAGCAACTAAGGAATGACAATCACTCATAGGTTTTGGATAAAACCTGCCCTTTGTAGTTGTCTTGGCTTTGCTGGTGTTGTGTGGCTGTCCAGTATGTATGTGGGAATTCCCTATTGAGCACTCTCCCTGCACTGTTATTGTTTTATCCTATGGAAAATGCTTTTACCAAACCTTGTTAAACACAATATATACTATACCTTACATATGTACATGATGATGTCATAACTGCATTAGAGCAGGACGTGCTTTTCTAATCTGCTTTGCTGATGCTAATGTCTCTTTACAGTGGAGACTCGAGATGGTTAATGAGAGCATCATGTTGATCTTTTCCTTCTGAGGAATAATCCTCACATACTCATTCTGGGGCCAAAGCAGCACTGGCCATTGTAAAAAGGAGTAGAACATAGAACTATCCATTAGATCACAGTGAAAGACGGCATAATTTACTTTTAAATTATCAATCATAAGGAGCTAAAGATAATAGAGTATATAAAAAGAGGTATATACTCTTACTGAGTACTTAATTAGGAACACTATACAGTGCTGAAACTGGGTACAGACTCCCTTTACTCTTAAAGCAGCCCTTGTTCTTAGTGGCAGGGATTCCATAAAATGTTGAAAATATTAATCTGAGATTCTGGTCCATGTTGACATAACTACATTCTGTAATTCCTGGAGATTTTCCGGTGAACTTTCATGCTGTGAATCTCTGGTTCATTTGAATGTGTTCCAGATCCAGTGATTGTGAAGGTCACTAAAGAGTGCTGAACTTATTCATGAAAGCAGTTTGAGACAACCTCTGCTTTGTGATATGGTGCATTATCATGCTGGAGGAAGGATCTTCGTTAGAAAATGGATAAATTCTGGCCATGAAGGGACACACATGGTCAGCAACAATACTCAAAAAGGCTGTGGTCATTCAAGCAATGGTTAATTGGTAACAGGCTCAAAGTGTTTTAAGGAACCTCCACTGGCTGATAAGGCAGTGTTGCCCACAGCAGCCTCAGGTTTCTGTTCTTGGCTAGCAGAAGTTGAACCTCAATGTTAAACATGTTCTGCATTCGGATGCTTTTCTGCTTAGCACAGCTATACAGAGTGGTTAGAGTTAGCCAGTCTTTCAGTCAGTCAGCGCAGTCTAGTGATTGATGTGTGTGAAAATCCCAGGAGATCAGCAGTTATAGAAATATTCCAATCAGGCCATCTACCAAAAACAATAAAACAGGTCAAAATCACTAAGGTCAAGTATCCCGCCTTAAAAACAGGGCTTAAAAATCACCATCATCCAGTACTGGTTCTGGTTCTTGTCCCTTGCATACAGATTTTCTCTGGATTCCCTGGATGTTTTAATCATAGTATGTAGTGTAGATGGTGACCATCTCCAAAAATTGACGAATTGGCTTATTGAAGAGGTGGCATCCTGTGACAATGCAACACTGAAAATGATTGAGGTCCTTAGCATGACCACATTCTACTGACAACAAGTGCACTTTTAGGGGTGTTGCACTACTTTACCCATTATCTAGTACTGTATATGTGTAAACATGAAACAAGTCCTGTTAGTGATGTTAAAACTAGCACTACTTTGGCTACAACCGCCATCGCACAAAACTGCCTCATGTAAACAAAGGAGAAATAAAGAAGACAATGGCGCACAATCAATGTTACAAGCCAAAAACTGTGTTTTCCACGTTTATACGACAACACTGAAAACAGAGTTTCTTAAAATCTTCAGCCTGAAAGGAGTTTTGCAAAAGCTCAGTTTTCAGTGACCTAAACTGCTGTTTGCATGTGGACGAGAGATCAAAATACACAGAAAAAGTTATGTTTTCAAAAATACTCATGTACGTGTAGACAAGGCCCTAGACTGGGTTCCTCTAGTGTGGTTTGCACCACTGAGCAGCAAGTGTTCTCCAGTGGATCCAGTCAGCTTTAGCGATTTTGGCTTCATCCCATGAAACCTTGATAGTTTTAAGATCTATAATGAGTTTTTGGGCAATTCTTTTTGTGATTTTGAAAGTTTTGCTGGCGTATATGGCAGCTGGGCAACAATAATTTGCGGATAAATCTTCATTGCCATATTCATTGGTGCTGTAAACCGGATCAGGCACAGATCCAATCCTGCAGTAAACATTCTTTTCAGGATGACTGCCAAGACAGTCAAACTAACCAACCTGCATGGTCTTTGTCATATCTGAATTAATGTGTAATAAAGTTTTTTTTTCCTGCTTCTTGTTTGAGGCTTGTGGTTAGATGCTGCAGTATGGTGGTTTGGTTGGTTTGGTTCCTGATGGTAATGCAATGTCATCAGCAGTTGAGAACTGTAAATCAATAATGAAGGTGATAAGTGAATGCTGAAACTGCTGCAGTACTATGATGCAGTAGACCTTGCAGAGGACTGAGATCAGTGTGATGCCTTTTCAGTTGTTACAGTTGGAGATGTTGCCCTTCTTCAGTATCACCTTTCCTCCAGAACACTGGGAACACATTGAGCATGCCACCACTCGCTGAACAATTTCATTAGCATGGTCACAACAATGTTTCCACCTTTCTTCAGCATTCCTGGTCCAGTCTTGGAGTCTTATTGCTCTTCAGTATTTCTATTGCCTTCTTTGCTTCCTCCACTGCAATTGCTTACAATTTCCATGTCACAGTTGGGGTGTTTCCCTTCAAATTGCTTAATCCAGTTGTTGTGCAGGGCCGTTGCATGTTTGTTACTGATGGGGTTGCTGGAATCACATCTAGCTCCTGCTAGATAACAGACAATGCAACAGGGTGTCTTGGTGTAATTCCTCTTTGCAGCCTACTGCTCTTCGGGCTTCTTTGCATTCTAGCCAATTATTTTTTTGTTAGCCCAGCAGCTTGTTTGACCCTCTTTTCCAATTCTTGGAACTTCATTATGAGCTCCTTCTTCTACTCTTCTGACTTGAGCCTTGTTTCATTGGCAGGTTTCAGGTCCAGTCTTGAATCCATCATTCTCTCTGTGTCCCTTAATGTTCAGTCACTTCCTTCGCACCTTCTGTAACTGCTTGCTTGACTGTTCTCCACTGATCCTTGGTGTCAATTTCATTGTGCAGTATTTGGAACTCAAATAGCCAAGTTCCATAAATTTATATATAGGTCCACATACTTTTGCCCATTATTTTAGATCTGAAGGGGCTGTATAAATTTGTATTTTATATTTACTGTGTTTAATCAGCTGTTCCAACATTGAGAAATGTTGTTTATTGTATATTATATAGTAAGTTATCATTTTGATATTAAGTCAAGTCAAGTTTTACATATTGTCAATACTTCAATATGTACAAGAAATACAGAGGATTGAAATTGCGTAGTACAGTGTAGCAATAAATATTTAACGCTAAATAGATTACAACTAAAACGAGTATATAGAATGTAATAAACAATAAACATAAAATAGACTGACTCAAGACATACGATATAAAATAAAATAAGGGCCCTGAGATAGACATAAAAGAGACAATAAGACACTGAAGAGAATAAGGACGATAAAGTGACATGTGCACTAGCAGAATTAAGATGTAGGATTAAAGTGGATACGACAGTGCCAGTATAAACAGTAGTGCAAGTTGAATAACATTAAGGCCGTTTTAAAGTGATGTAAGTATGTGATACCACACCAGTGGCGATTTCTCTAAGACTGCAAGGGAAGCTCAGCTTCCCCTAAAACGCAAAAAATTAAATGGTCAAATATGTACAGTTGTGTTAACATTTCATTGACTACAAATGCGTTAGAACGCGTTCGTCTCGAAGACGAGTTCGTTCAGAATCAGTTACTTATCACAAATCGACTGACTCGATTTTGTTAACTTCTCATACATTCCCGTAGCATCAATGCATTTGCCCGTAGAAGCTGAGCGTCTCTTCACTTCAACGGGACTGCATGCAACGGTTTTTTTCACTGCTCGAAACTCGCCGGTCATTGGATAAACGCCACGATTTTGTCCCGCCCCCGGACGCTGAGCGTCTCTGGGGGTGAATGGAGCTGTGGGCGGGTCTGGACGCGGAGCTTCTGCAAGATGATTGGAGGACCAGTCGAAAGGCCGAATCCCGTTTTGATTGACAGCTATTTTGAGCTCTACACCGTCACTTAATCACTGGGAGCTACAGGCCCATCGCAGATTTTGCGGGTGACGTCGAAAGAAAAAGTGCAACCCATTTCTTGGTATTTGCTTGGTGAAATTACTTGACCGTTTCCATTGTTCATTGTGTAAATAAAACACACTCATAGTATTTCCTTGTTTCAGTTTAACATAATTTCAACATTTCCTTGTTCGAGTTTAATATCGTTTCGTTAGTTCGTTCAATCAATCATTCATACTGTTGGCTAGGTCGGAGTGAACTAGCCAGCTAGCAAGGTGCACACGATGGCAGGCAATGCTAATATTGTCGACCTGATTTTGGACAAAGCCATTTGATAGTCTTCCTTACGAGGAGAAAGTTAGAATTAAACAGCAGGGCAGATCAACACCTAAGATTGATTTGGTGCAAAAAGTAGGGAAAAGTAACAGGTCTGTTCACCCCCCCATGGTATGACAAAGTTTGCTGGCTGACTGGAAGTGCTGTGACAAAGATGTACTGTTGGCCATGCCTCTTGATGAAATCATCTCAGGGATCATGTCTTGTCTGGTCAAAATTGAGTTTTGGGGATCTGTCTAACTTTGACCGGGCATATAAAAGGCATGAAAAGAGCATGAAATGAACATGTGAGTGCATGTGCAAGGTTAAGTTGCCTGGGCAGGGTCAGGGTTGAACATGCAATTAATGAAGGTGCTCTCATTCAAGTGGCAAAACATAATGAAACAGTCAAACAAAACAGGGCCATCATTTAGGGGGCCTGATGAGAGTAGTGAATCATCCAACAAGGGGAATTACAGGGAGTTCACAGAAACATTATCTAAATATGACTCTGTCCTGGCCACACAATTCCAGCTACCAGCTGTGTTTTCTGGTATGTCTCATTCTATACAAAATGACTTGATCTCTGCTCTTGCAGCCACTGTTTCTGATGAGATCAGAGATGATATTCAGGCTGCTCCCTTTTTTGGATGGCAGGTGGATGAAACAACTGATATTGCTTGCCGTGCCCAACTTTCTGTCATTGTTCGCTATGTTGATAGTGCAGGTAAAATTCAGTAGCGCTTTATTGGGTTTTTTGATGTTTCAGAGGGGGCAAAATGCTCAGTCTGTTGAAGTATTAAATGAAAACATGCAGGGCTACAATTTCAGGGATAAACTTGTGGCACAGACATACGATGGGGCTGCTGTCATGGCTTCAGCCCTCAATGGTCTGCAGGCCAAAGGAAAGGCAATTGCCCCCAGTGCAATGTTTGTGCATTGCTATGCACACAGACTTAATCTGGTGCTGTCACAGGGGGCTAAATGCTTGTCTGAGTGCAGAATATTTTTTGCATCACTCTCTGGGTTTGCCACATTTTTCTCCAAATCCACAAAGAGGACATCTTTTTTGGAGTCTGCAGGCTGTTCAAGGTTGCCCAGAAACGCTCCTACTCAATGGAATTTCACATCACGGATAGTGAGTACTGTGGCAAACAACTATGATGGCCTCCCGCAGACTTTTTATAACATCATTGCAGACAAGACACTGGATGATGACACATTGGATTGTGCCAAGGGTTTTGTAATGAAACTGGAGGATTTTGAATTTGTTTTCATGTTGTACACATATGAACAAATCTTCTCAGAGACTGATGTGGTCTTTGATATCGTCCAGCAGAGGGCCATGGATGTTCTCTGCTGCAAGAAAAGAATTGAGTCTCTTATTGCTTTTGTCAAAGAGAAGAGTTCAGAGGGGGCTTTCCAAGCTGTTTATGCCAAAGCAGCAGGTCTCACATCAGACCCACGAGATGAGCCCACGAGAAAGCGCCGTCTCTCTCAATTCCAGGATCCCCAGGAGCGCTACAGAAATCTGTACATGGCCATCCTTGATAATCTCACGAAGCAGATTCCTCTGCGTTTTTCAAATTTGGAAAGTTTGCGCTTCTTAGAATTAATCGATCCAGGGAAGTTTGATGACATGAGAGAAGTGTTTCCAGAGGAGGCATTCCAGAGCATCCTGAAAACAACTACTTTGATTCAGGGAGACTGAGGTCTGAACTTCAAGTCCTGTATTCAAATCAGGACTTACAGGGTAACAGGGGAAAGCTGTGTGATTTTTTGTTTTTTCTAAAAGACATGGAGTTGGACAGTGCAATGCCTCAGCTCTACAAACTGTTATCGTTAGTGGCAACAATTGGAGCTACATCTGCGGGTGTAGAAAGGAGCTTCTCCTGTTTAAAAAGGCTTAAGTCTTACACCCGCAACACAATGGGCCGAGGCCGTCTAAGCAGCCTATCTCTGCTGGCCATTGAGAGGACACTGGTCAAGTCCCTGGAAAAGACACTTACTTGGTACGATAGGATCACAGGCCATTTTCTTGAAAAGGAAAGGAAGGCAAAATTTATGTATAAATAAATTGACAAATTTTATGACGTAAGCCGACAATGAGCTTCCCCTCTTTGAAAGACCAGCAGCCGCCACTGTGCTACACATGGTACATTTACACTCATGCATTTGGCAAGTGCTTTTATCCAGGAAAAACTTGGATTGTTAAGAGTCTTGCGCAGTGACTCTTCATTGGTACAGCATGGCATCAAACCCCAGTCTGATACATGGAGAGCCCATTATCCATTTATCCACACATTCTTATTCAGTACAATTTGCAATGGCAATCATATAACAGAGGTACACAAATGTAACATTAGAACTTTTGCCAAGTTCCAAGTCAGAATTGTGATAATCAAATCTAAAACTTGAATAAACAAGACTCTTAATTTCACCCGATGTTACACAGCAAAGGATTTAAGAAAACCCAAAAACATATAGTGGGAGGATAATAAAAGCTACACATGCACTGCCTCTGTTTTCAAACTCACTACAGCATGAGGGCAAGCACAACACATTATTTATATTCCCTGTCAATAATCAAGTGAGTCAGAAACATTCACATGATCAGAGCACTCTGACAAAGCTTTCTGTCATGAGAGGATTATCCACTGAATGCTGTTATCTGAGTCTGATACTCAGCCTACAATACATGATGTAACACATTTCTATATTTTTACAACAGAGCCTGGAAGTGCAGTACTCAACTGGAGCAAATGCTGCTATTGCAAACTCTATAACCACAAAAATGACTGAACATTATGCAAATCTTAATGCTACTCAATGCTCTCTACAGACAGTTCAGTAGTAATGCTTAAATACACCCACCAGACATTTAATTACGTAGACTTTCTTGTCTCTGCACTCAGTGTCCATTTTATCAGCTCCATCATATATGACCATATAGGAGCACTTTGTAGTTGTACAGTTACAGACTGTAGTCCATCTGTTTCTCTGTATACTTTGTTATCCTGTTCTTCAATGGTCAGGACCCCCACAGGACCACCACAGAACAGGTATTATGTGGGTGGTAGATCATTCTCAGCACTGCAGTGACACTGACATGACGGTGTGTTAGTGTGTGTTGTGCTACTGTGAGTGGATCAGACCCAGCAGTGCTGCTGGACACCTCAGTGTCACTGCTGGACTGAGAATAGTCCACCAAGCAAAACTATCCAGCCAACAGTGTCCTGTAAGCAGTGTCCTGTAACCACTGATAAAGGACTAGAGGATGACCAACACAAACTGTGTAACAGCAAATGAGCTATCGTCTGTGATTGTACATCTACCATTGATATACAGAGAAACAGATAAACTACAGGAGGTGTGCCTAATAAAGTGGTGGGTGGGTGGAGGCTGAAAACACTGAGAAAGAAAGATAATAATACATATAATAACACATGCAATTCTGAAACCCTGCAGTATATCCTCAATTCATTCTTAAATCTATAGGCTTCATGTGAAGCCTTTCTAATGCGTCTCTCACCCTTGCATGTTTGCTCATTTGGTTGTCAGCTGTTAACGTGTGTTAACACTAACTCTAACATCAGCCTCCAAAGAGAATCCGTGATGTAGCGTGGTGAGAGGGAGGCACATGTTAGTGTAAACTGTCACTTTATAATGGAAACAGTTAAATTACCTGATAGTGCTGGTTCTGAATGAGGTTGTCAGCATGCCGCTCCTGTACAAAACAAACAGAGAGAGCAGCGTTCATCACCATTGCCATTTAACAGTTCAATTCCGTTCAATAATCAGCATAGGCACATTTGTGTTGTTCTCTGCTTTGCTGCATACATCATGATGCAGCATGTGTTACTGGCAGAGTGGATGCACATCAACTGAAAAGGAATAAGCAATGTGCAGACTAAACAATCCTGAAGTGCAAACTATTTGACCTATATAGAGGCTGGTATGCTATTCCCATTTGTAATGACAGTTACTTGATTTCCCAGCTCAGGGTATAGTACACAAACACATTCAGCTGTGCAGTTTTGGAATAGCTGCATTACAGCTACAGGCAGGGTTGAAAGAGTCATCGTTTTTATATTGAAATCAAAATTTAAGACCGCAATATTTAACAAAACCCCCCTTTTTTAAATACAGCCTACACCATAGGTTCTCAACCCTTTCCACTTCATGGCCCACCTGATAACAAGGAATAGGGGTCCACCAGAAAACTAAAGTCAACTTTAAAAATATAAAAAAAAATCCATGAAATTTGGTTAAGGAAAACTGAAGATGTATACTTAGCCTGCTACTGTAATGTGTTTATTTGTACATGTATACTCATCTTTAAAAAAAAATGGTTGCACCCAGAAGGAAGTGTTGGATTGCAAAGCTATTGGGAAGAAAAGTAAAGATTACCAGGAACAATAAATTATGGTAAATTTAGACTGATTTGGGCAATATTTATTGAGCTACATATACTCTCAGTATGGTGTCAGCTAATGCAACATGCCAGATGTCTCGGCATTATACATTAATATACATATATTTATATTAATATAGTTAATATAACACTAATATGGTTATATATGATGTTACTGGCCCACTACAAAATACTGCCTCCCCTCGACTACAGGCCCATGAACCAGGAAGGGTGCTTCAGGCCTGCAGGTTAAGAAAACATGGCCTACTCTATCAGTCATGGTGGGGAAATTTAGAGCTAGAAGAAGGTTTTTATATCAAAACTGCAATTTGAGGGAATGCAAATTTGCAAATTTCATGAGCCTTCATTATCTACTATGTTGTTTTAGAAAATCAGAAGTGGGAAAATTAAGCTACTTTTCTAATAACACAGTTTTCTAATAACACAGAGCTTGTGAACCACCTGTATGTAGATGATGAATTAGAGCAATCAGAAATGACACATGTAGCTACTGTGTACATGTACACAACCATAATTCCTCTCATAAGTCCTCTCAGCCTAAAAAGGTCTCAATTAATAGATAATGATCATAATTATAATCACAATTGCATCATTGTTCTGAAAAATCACAATTAAATATTATGTCCAGATCGTTCGGCCCTTGTGCAATAAGTTCTACCAGCAGAAAAGAGCTGGAGCTCCTTTGCTCACTTTGAAAGCACCACTCACATTCTACTCGCTACAACGCCAGTTCAGAATTTAGAAATAAACTCCAGCAGTTTCACTACGCTGTGTGTGGGAGAACGTGGGTGAGCGAGTTTGCAGGAGAGTTTGCAGGCATAAAAAAAAAAGAAAAAGGAAGGAAAAAAAAAACCTAGTGGAGCCCAGCTCGCTGAGAAGTTCAACTGATGGGAAGACGTCAGGGGAATTGGCATGGTTGAAGCGCGGTTGCCTAGCAACCAACATTGGCCTACAGCAACTTGAGGCTGGACAAGCAACGTGCACCGTCTCCTAGCAAAAACCCCCTCTAACCATGTTCAGAGAAGGTGGTCTTCATCTTTGGATTATTTTCCTCGTCATTTTCCCATAATTCAAACACAAACATCTCTCTTTTATAAAAGGCCATATGGCAGGGGACACCACATAGGGGCTGTAAACTGTACGTAGAGACTTGGGGTGTGTGCAGCAGGCCAGTACGCCGACAGACAACTCTCACTGTGCTTTAACTTATCTACATCACCGGAAATATGAGCTAATTTACTCATAATTTACTATCGTTAGTCAAATACATGGACACACACTCCTGTCTAATGTCTGTCCAGCTCAAGCTCAAAATGCTTACACTGCAAAAAATGAGCTCCCGGCAAGTGTAATAATCTCATATGTAGTTCATATATTTTACATTTATTTATTATTACTGTTTCAAGCTAAATGTAAGACCTTTGAACTTATTTCAAGACATTTTTTACAATAATCTTAGTTTAAAATAACCTCAAAATGAGAATGTTAAGATATATCAGCTAAGATGATTTTACTTGCCAAGATCATCTACAGATTTTGGCATGTGAAATGACCCTATATCTAGTTGACATAACTGATAATCTTACAAGATTGTTGTAGGCTTATTTTAAGATTATTTCACTTATTTCTAGACATTTTAGTAAGGCCACTTTTCTCACTGTACAATAAAGTAAGACAATTTGCTTACTTTAGTGAGGACATTTGGCTTATTAAAATACACGAAATCCAGTAAAACAAATCTTGAAATAAGTTAAATAATATTCAAATCAAAATGAGAATTTTAAGATCTTATATGGACTACATGTAACATCATTTTACTTGCTAAAATCTCATTTTTTTTGCAGTGTAATCTGTTGACCAGCATGTGGTATGATTTTGTTTGGGTCTAATTGATGCAGATAACCACCACAAATCTGCCTAGCAACTAATAAAGCCCAGCTGAATTGAGCTACCAACTAAAGCTGGCACAAACCCTGCAAAAAACTTGAGATTTTGGCCAGTAATATTATCTTATATCCAGTATATATATTATAATATTCCTATTTTCAAACTGTTGTAAGCTAATTTAAAGGTCATTCACTTATTTCTAGATGTTTTTTTTTTCAGCAATGTACAATTTTTGTTTCCCGGATACAAGTAAACAATATTACAATATATTACATTACAGTATATATTTACTCCAATGATGTTTTCATTTTATTGTCTTGCTCACAGAAACAAAGTTTGTGATGGATATAGCGGTTTCTGTTTACATTTTACTCATAAGCAATTGAAATATATAAAATTCTAAAATAAAATTCTAATTAGTTTAAGCTTCAACATTAAACATGTTTGTTACAGTGAAAGGGTACAAAACGTTCAAAAAGGGTGCTAAAATATTCTGCAACCACACATCCTGCAGATGTATCCCTCAAATACAATAAGATGTAGTTTTAACAGTAAAAGCATTGAATTGAGTGACGCAGTGCCACTGTCTACCGTGTTTGGTGAACAGAAGGCTTGTTATTGTAACCTAAGCAATATTCAATAATGTTTTCACAGGCCCACTTCTTCTATTTGGATGTTAATGATATTAGCATGTTAAAGCTATTGATTGGTTTAAAGTAATATGCACTTTTTTTTCTGCTTATCCAAAATATAGTCTATTAGCTGATACATACTTGGTGTTTGCATACTGATTCTTTTGTTTCATACTGGAGCGTTAAGGCTAATATTCGAGCCAGTCCATACCGTGAACTCCTTGAGGTTCTCATGTTTGTGTTGCTCCTCAGGCTTGGGCTGGCCTTGGCCACAGAGGCGGTTGTGCAGCCACACACAAAGGTACCACACCGACTTTGGACTGGGAATGATGTTAAAGGGCGGGGGGAGTGTCCCTCCTTCATCAAAGTAGCTCATCCACAGCTTGGTGCGGGCAAACTTCCACTCAATGTCAGCATGGTCCTACATGGGGATGGAAAAGGGCAGCATTTAAAACCAGACGAGGGACAGCATCTAGTGCAGCAAGCCACACAAGATGACGCTCAAAGGCTGGATTTTGTCCCTTAACTCTTGAGCTGGATCTAAACCTCTTCAGCTCTTGATGGGATCATATATGGATGATTATGCGCATGATTCTGTTTGTTTACCCAGCTACTGTAATAGCTCCCATCTGAGACATATTAGGGGTGAGAGAGGCGATCTAAGTCCATCTTACATAAGCTCTCCCAAAACACTTCCCGGCAGGGGATAGATGTGAGCCTGCTTAACGGCTCATGCTGCCTGTTTGAGCCGAGACAGTGATAGAAAACATGCAGAACACCTTACTGTGATTCACAGACAATCATGATTACATTTTAATAGGCTTTCTGAGTCATGGCATGTACTATTTATAATAAAGGTAAACAAAATATCAGCAAAGTATATTTAAGCTGGGATGGAGAGTCTACAGTGGGCCTAATACAGTGAAGCGTTCCTTGTGGTTTACATAATTTCATTGTAGGGGCATGTTCAATTAGGGATGTGCATTCTGGCTAATTCTGATCTATGAATACCTGTAACAAATCAGTATTCGATTAATAACGAGGAAATCAACAATGTGAACAAATGTACAGTACATGGTCATGTCAGAATATGACCACCTCCCTAATATTGGGAATGACCACCCCTGGCTCTGATTGCACTAGCGAGAAGTCATGGCATGGACTGTATTAGGTGACAAAAGTTATCCGGTTGCACATTCCAACTGCAGCAGAGCAATGAAGTCCCTTAAATTGTGTGATTGTGGGTCAGCACGGTGAAGCTGACTATCCAAGTATTCCCAAATCTGCTCCAATGGATTGATTCACTGTCACTACCAAATTCACTGTCATGCTCCTGATACCACTCATGTACCACCTAGCGCGGTGAGGTGGGGCGTTTTACTGCTGAAAAGTAGTATTACCATCAGGAAAGAATGTCAGCATGTACAGGTGTACATGATTTGCTAGCATTGCCCGTTAGTGTTCAGAGACTCACGCAATGGTATTAGTGGTCCAAGATCATGCCAGGAAAACATCCCCCAGACATGTACAGTGCCACCACCACCCTGTGTATGGCCCACAGTTGTATACTGGAGGCAGTTCTCATGTGTTTGGCAGGGTATACACCACCGTCCATCCACTGTATGCAGCACGGACCTGGATATGTCTGAGAAGGCATTGTTTTTCCAATCCTCCAGTGTCCAAGTATGGCACTCCTGTGCAAACTGGAGACAACATTGATAATGAACCTTGATTAACGCTGGCACTTTAACCACTTTGGTGGTGCTGCTTTGAAGGCCCAAGTGTTTGCTCAATAGTGATCGCTGACACTTTCCTCTGTGTTCCTGTGGTCATTATAGATGATAACCCCCAGTGTTTCCCTCTGGCATCAATGGTTCATGGAATGCCACTGTTATGTTCTTGGGAGGCACTCAATGTGCATGAAGTGCATTCTCGGTACACCTTCACTACAGCGGCTCTTGAACATCCCCCAAGATGCTCAAGATGCTCCTACTCTTCACCCAGTACCTTATTATCATGCCCTTTTGGACACCGGCCAGATTGCATCCTATACCCATGACTTTAGTTTTGCACTCTGCTACATCCTGGTGTGCTCGCTTATTTATATGCACAGCAAACCCTGTCACGCGGCATCTGTGATGTCCCAGTCTGCTTTCATTCGTAAAGAGGGGTGATCATAATGTTCTGATATGATTGTGCATATGAAAACCTGTTCCAGTACTCAAAAATTGGCAAGGGAAATCTTTCTGTCACCGTGTTTGGGTAATGGAGGCTGCCCCTTCAGATGAGTTAATGAGCCAAAGACAGAACTTACAGCGATAAGCTGATACGAGTTGTTCATCATAGCGATGAGCATGTTGAGCAGCACCACCAGCGATATGACATTGTAGGTGCCGAACATGGTGGCTCCCACAAACTCTGTGAACTCATGCCGAGCCTTCACGTTGGTCACGTACAGGTTGAGCAGACCGAACACGGACCAGAAGAGAGACTGGAGGGTTTCAAATAACCTGAGAGAGAAAGAGTGAGAGACGAGAAGAGAGAGAGAAAGTCATGCTTGTCAGTTCTCATTCTCCAAATAGAAACATTAAGACACAGACGGTTCCATACTGTTCCCTTCACGCACAAATGTACTGAACAATTTGAGCACACCAGCCATAGTTCTGTGGAAGAGAGATCAAACTCTTCTTTTCGATTCAATTATTGAATACCGCAGGGCACTATTCATATTCTCTCTGCTCTGAACACACACTCGTACATGCACACACACACACTGGACCTCTTTTTGAGAGGAAAGCTCATAATAATGTTATTGATGGAAATACTGCAGTGCACAGAGAATCCATACTGGGAATCCTTCTCCTGAAGGGATGCGCCCTTTTGATTCTACTGCACCTCAGTGCATCGCTGACGAGTGACAGGACAAGATGCATCTGTGTTATAGAGAATAGTTAGCAGTGATCACAGAAAGGGCACACTGCTGGTCACATGTCTGTGCACACAGGGAATGGAGACTTTAGTTACCTAGGGGAGGTATGAAGGAAATAGAGAGAGAGACAGAGAGGGAGAGAGAGAGAGAGAGATGTGCCTCCTCATACAAACACGGCAAACACGAAGCAGCAGATAAAATTTGTCCTCAGCTTACACAGCATCATTATTCACTGAAGGCTGATGGAAAGAGATGAAAAGAAAAGATGGAGAGGGGAGGTTTCTTCATAGTCATTGTTTATAACAAATCAAATATGCTGGCCTCCCATGATAGACCATGCATTCCGTCTGCACTGAAATCTCCTACATATATATATATATATATGTGTGAGTATGTGTGTGTGTGTGTGTGTGTGTGTATAAGAGTAATTTTACAAATTGGCCAGAATACATTTTTGGTGCTTCAAAATATTTAGCGAATTACACTTATACATACCGACATTTTGTTAAAAATGTTAATAAGCAGTTTATCATGTGTGTTGCCTCATTTTGAGAAGTATTTTCAGGAAAGAATCTTATTTTAGAGTTTTAATTAGTTTTAAACACAATAATCTTCCTAACATAGAGCTTGAAGCTTCTTATTTCCACCAAATTTGTACCAAATGAGGTTTTAAGAAAATGGTTACAACAACATTTATTTGATTATTATTAATATGAGCTTTTGCTAATCTTAGCTTAATATTTGATGACATCAGATCAAATTAGTATTACTTATATCTAGCCACAATGGCTTAAACTAGTGACATATTTACTGATTCTAAGCCTAAACAATAGTTTACAGATGTTTTACAAATAGTAATAGATTTTATAGATTTATAGAATCTTAGATAGATTTTTTTTTCTCATTTTAAGAAATCATTTTAAGTGCTTGATTTAGCCAACATTACCATGTTCTCAGCCATACCTTCACAGCCTCTTTACTTAAAAGGAACAACAATGACTGCATTTCCTGCGAAGACTCAAAAAAACTGGCATGCCAGCCAGAATTCGGAGGAACAGGTGCATAATTGAAAGTATTCTCACCAGCTCCATCACAGTCTGGTTTGGAAACTGCTCCGCCCAGGACCGCAAGTGTCTGCAACGGGTGGTCAAGACAGCCCTGTCAATCACAGGAATGGCCCTTTCACCACTAGAGGACATTTACCACTCCAGAATCCTCAGGAGGGCCCACAAGATCATCAAGGACAAAGCTCATCCTCAACACAACCTCTTCACACTTCTCCCATCTGGCAGATGATACAGGAGCATGAAATCAAGGACCACCAGATTACAGAACAGTTCCTAACCCCCAGGCCATCAGAGCTCTGAACACCTCGCTTCCTCCAACAACCATTCTACCTCATGCTCCTCTGCCACAAGCATCTGACCAGTCCTGAGTAGTCCATGCTCAGTCCTCTGTCCTACGAGATGACCACCAGAACAGACTGCAGACTGCTTAACTGCTTAACTTTTTACAGACTGCATAACTGCACAGACTGCACTTTTTTGCACATACCCTGGTGATTCAGTTTATCACTTCTATATAAGGACCAGTGTTGATTCTGTTGATACTGCAAATGTACACTGTGTGTATGATACATGTATACTTAATAAGGAATATATATAGGAATCTATATTTGGCTGCTATTGCACAGTTCTGTCATTTGCTCTAAAACGAGATTTGGACCCACATTGTATACATAGCTTTATAGTGCACTTTATGTCCAAACATTTGTAGACACCTGCTCATCCAGCATTTCTTATTAAATTGAGATTTAAATTGAAATTTAAAGGCAGAAACAGCCACGTTTTTAAGAGATCCTGGAAGCTTGTACTGTTTCAAGATGATCTCCACACTCACGTAGAGAAGGCGTTATTCTGCTTCTCACAGCGGATCCCCTTGCAGTGGCTGGGCTCATCCGCTGCCTCAGTCTCGTAGTAGAAGTAGAGCTGGTTAAGGCCGTTGGCGAAGGCCAACAGCACCAGGCAGTAGATGAAAAGGAACTTAAGGATGTCCAGAAGCATGCGGCCCAGTGAGATCTGCAGAGGGCCCAGGTGCGAGTTAGCCGTGAAGAGCGAGATGAGCCGCAGGGAACTGAAGATGTTAGCGATGGCGAACAATGCCTCGGCAATCAGCGTAGGGTGCCACATCTCCCACTCCTCTCGAGGACGGGAGCTGTTGTACTGTCAAAGTGGCAAGAAGAGAGAGGGGCATGTGATAAAGCTGCAGATTTCTGTGAAGACAGAGAGGTATGAGCTCATCTCAGATTTGCAATTGTCAGAGGAACCTACTTTAAAATAGGCCACCATTTTGAGGGATATGGTGGCCAGGTAGAGGGAGTTCATGGCAAAGTCCATCAGGTTCCACCAGTCATGGACATACTCAGTAAATCCTCCATCCCACATCTCTTTGATCTCAGCCCAAATGAAACCTGCAAAGATCAGAGTAAGAAATCCACCATGAATCGGCCTTTAGGCATATCGACGAGAAAGAAATGAACAAGGCCACGGATAATATTCCAACCTGAGGACAGCTCTTGGGAAAGCTATATTTCACCTGTCATGCAGGAATAATAGGAGTTCTGATAACATGCATCAAGCCTGCACTTGAATCTACTTCTGCAGCACAGAGAATCCTCAGTGAACCTCAAAACATTGTGACTGAGCTTTGATTAAATCAATTCATTGTGATATGAAGCTTGAGATGTAATTTTCTCCACATTCGTCTTCAAAATAATACATTATGATATCAATAATTCATGAGTAAGTATTTGCTTCATCAAAGTGATAAAGCTCTAGCCATCTATTTCCTGCACACAGAGTCTGGGCTTTATTGATGGAGAAATGTGACGCACCATTTGAATTACAGTAAATGAACATCAAGCTGTCACGCATATATTTATTCTGGCTTGACACACACACACACACTCACACTCACACACACACACACATACGGTGGACGTGCTTACCAAGTACCCACGGTAGGATCATCCATTCCACGATGGTGGGTGGTGGCCCTTGCACATGCAGGTCAGTTCGCACTATGTGCTGTGAGGCCAAAAGCAGCAGGAAGAGGAAGGTCAGGTACGAAGCAGTGTGGCAGATAAATTTGATGAAGGGTTTCTTGATGAAGAGGCCTAGCGTGCTCTTTGGGGCCAGCAGGTAGATGATGGAGAAGATGGGGAACAGCAGACCAATGGTGAAGCAGGTCACCAGCTTCACCACCCAGTGACGTCGCCTCCAGCCTGGGAAACCGTCATACCACAGTGTGGCTAGGAGCTGCTGGCAGTTTGGCTGAGCCACAAACTGTATTTGAAGAAGACAAAAAGGCTAGTTAGCACCAACAGAATTCGCTTCAACAGCTAAGCACTGAAAGCCCCACTGTAGGGTTGAGCAGTCTTTCCCCTAACGTTATACTGGTCAGGCTGGAAAAACTTGTGTGCCGTCTGATTTTGAGGAGATTTGCAGATTTGATCTGTGGTTTCCTTCATACACACATTGTTTAAACAAAATAAAATTCCCTTTCTAAGCTCCCTGAAATTAAAATTTGTCACCCTGCACGTTTAAGGTGGTAGTAACTTCAGTCTCCTGCAGATGGTGCTGCACAAGGATGATGAGGCTATAAATTCCTGTGGGGTGTGAGTGATGGGATTTATAGATTGAAAAGAGGTGGTACAGTGCAGTGAATGTCTCGTTCTAGGTGTGGAAAATGGGTCCAAAGCAGATGTTAATGATTGGCAAAAACGACTGATTGTAAGTATGAAGGAAGTACCTGAATTTGCAGGTATAAGGAAGCGTCATATGGGTCTTCCAGCAGTGGCAATAATCCCAGTCTACAGGAAATTCTCATCAGAATTTTACCAAGGATGGCATCCACCAAATCTGACATGACTGCACAATTCTATAATGCAAGAGTGACCGACATCCAGAGACTTGTCCAGTACATGCCAAATCCAATCACCGCAAGGTGGATTGTGCCGAAGGTGTAGCGTCTAGCCAGTCTCTAGCCTTTCAACATACCTCTTATTGCTTAAAGAAACAAAGTGTCTGACCAACCAGAAATATACATTTTGGGTCATCTTGCTGAAATATGGGGTTAATTAAAGATGTGAAACCAAAGCATAATGATTCAATAATCATTCAAACACCAGCGAGAGCTCCCCCTTCTGTATGTTTGTGGATGCAAGCGATCAACTTTGTATTCCATTCTTCAAGAACTATTAATTAAACGCAGATCTATTGGGGTGTATTGACTGTGCTAACAGTATTCCATCTGTATTCTGGCAGGAGTTTGGGACTTCGGTACTGAACAGTTTGGTAACTGTTTTACTCAAGACCTGATTCAGTTCATCAGCTCATTGCCTGAGTTAACTTACTTTGTGTGCTAGAGGAGGGAAATCACCTAACTGTGCTGGACCTAACACTATATTTATACACTTCTACAGAAAATATATACAAGCTATTCTTGAAATACAAACCTCTTTTCCTGAAAAGTTGGGACATTTTGTAAAATGTAATAAATCTAGAATCTGTGATCTGTTAATTCTTCGGAACCTGTATATTTAACTTTTCTTTTATTCAATATTTCCAGTGTTTTTATTGAACTGAACTGTAACTTGCTTGAGTCTATTGCAATCATTGGGTGGAAGGTAAGAAACACCCTGGACAGGTCACCAGTCCATCACAGGGCATATACACAGACACACTCCCACCTAGGGGTGGCAACTTAGCATCTCCAGTTCACCTGACTGCACGTGTTTGGACTGTGGGAGGAAACCGGAGCACCTGGAGGAAACCCGCACAAATCCGAGAAGAACATGCACACTCCACACAGAAAGGACCCCGGACGCCCCAGCTAGGAATCAAAGCCAGATCATTCTTACTGTGAGAGGACAGCGCCACCCACTGCACCACTGTTGTTGTTGATGAAATATTTGATGACTTGAAGAAATTAGTTTGCCTGTGCATGTGTGTAGTATACATTGAAAAAATGGTATCTTGTCAAGTGAAATGATGTTAAATCTAGGCAATATATCTATAATAATATCTGCATCTAATATTTCTCATTTTAACATTGTGTCGGCTTATATCTAGACTTTTTACCTGTTTTAAGAGAGTTTAATAAGTCAAATGGCCAGCCAGTGCAGTGAGATAATTTGGCTTACTAAAATCAAACTTTAAACACATAGAAATGTCTGGAAATAAGTGAAATAGTCCTATAATAAACCCACAACAATCTCAAAGTGATAAATATTAGATAGATTGACTAGATTTAAGATAATTTCACTTAACAAGACACCGTTGTTTGCTGTGTATATCCCGTGAAACACTAATATTTGATTCTAAGCCGTTGTCATTGCCAGACATTTCAGCTATTTTTTATTAGTCATGTGTTATAGTTCATGTGAATATGCCCACAAAGCAAACTCATATTAACTGAAGTGCACTGCAAAAAGCTGACCTCACTGGAGTACTAGGGTATGCTGCAATGAAATTGAGTGCAAATTAATGCTCTCAGTGGCCCATTTGTCCTTGCCA
Organism: Semaprochilodus insignis; assembly: GCA_034552555.1. NCBI lineage: Eukaryota > Metazoa > Chordata > Actinopteri > Characiformes > Prochilodontidae > Semaprochilodus > Semaprochilodus insignis. The sequence goes on along the minus strand of CM067487.1, from coordinate 16,217,634 downwards.
GGTCTTAGTAGATTACCATCAGTCTTTTTATCATTCATTAAGGTGACCATTTAAAGTCATAGTGTCAGTGTCAATGATCCGATCAGGTCTGGCCATAAGTTATGTAAATACCTTTAGATGAGCAGAAAAGCATTGTGCAGTCCCAGTCATCGAAGCAGGCAGTACAAGTGAAGTGTGTGTGTGTGTGTGTGTGTGTGTGTGTGTGTGTGTGTGTGTGCTCTGAATAAAGGAAGCTAGAGTAAATGCCTGTGGCACTGTGGAACAAAGAACCATCTGAAAGTACAGCACTAAAATAAGCTGAATGATCTGCTGGATGACCAGAATTACATATTGAGCTGTTTTGTACACTGTCTGTGTAGAAAACACTTCCTCTTTACCAGTACCTTCTTCTGGCTTTTGCCTCCTGAATGAAATCCACGTCCCTTCTTCTGTACCCCTTTTCATATGCTTTTTGTGCAGGTCTCTTTCATAACAGATCTGAATATGACATTCTGTGCTTTAGGAAACGCAGATGTCTAACTGAGATACTGCAGCAGTAATGACAAGCTTTAAGCATTATTACTCATGAAGGCCCTTGAAAACATATCACCTAGATCACCAGAGCAAAACATGACCTTTGTCAGAGGTACAGCACTTAGAGGCTGGAGGTTTTTAAAGGAAGAAATGCAGTTAATATGTAAAATGACTTTTTTGTGGTGCTGTCACAGTTGTGAACTCTTTTGTAAGAGGGATTTGGAATCCTGAGAGGAATTCTGATGTTGGTTTATTCGTTAGGTCAACACAATTTCCTCTTCTGAGCATTAGAGCTATTACAAGAAACATACTCTGTGCATTTCAGCATTCTCATAGTGCTGCTAATGGCAGTGAAAGGCTCCCTTTAAGTTGTACATTTGCTGTTTTGCTATTCAGCTGCATTTTCACTGCATTACATCAGCCACTAACAATCGTTTAGAAACCTCTCTGAGGTCTGAGGAGTGAAGCACACAGGACCTTCCTTCCTTTGCTAAATTTGTCATGTACCTGTTGAGACCCATCTTATAACGCTTCCACATTTTACTGACCTCCTTCTGGTGGTACTTAATAGCCAACTTGAGCTTGGCCAGGTCTCTGCACTCGCGGGGGTCCAGCTCCTCGCTGTGGTCATCGCGGTGGTTGAGGATAGTCTCAAGTTCACGGGAGCTGCGTGCCTGGTCCAGCAGGTCCTTGGCAAAGAGCTTGCACTGCTGGGAAAGCTCCTCATACTCCTGCCGGAACTCGTTCTCAACCTTACTGAGCTCCTTCAGTTCCCAGCCCAGCCTGAATGCAGTGAGAATGGGGTCCTCGCTGGACAAAGCGATGAGAGAGGGGCTAGCCAGGGTTTTGTAGATGTTGAGTCGTGAGCGGGAGTGCCTCAAGCTGTCCACTTCGGAACTGGACACACATTCCACACAGTCGCATCGGATCTGGTGGGGTCGGGGGATGGTCACTTTGCGCTGTACCAGGAGCTTGATGATTTCGTAGTTGTTGGTGTGGGCAGCCAGCATGATTGGTGTGATGTCGGGAGTGAACTCCGAGAACTGTGTATCCATCATCAGAGCAGGTACCTAATAATGAGGAAAGAAAAAGAACAAGGGTTATTACTGTATTCCCAAATAAGACAGGAATGCTAAATAATGAAATATCTATATCTATATCTGTGTGTATATTCCCTGAGCCATTCCTTGGGACTGACAAAAAGCGCCCTTCATGAACCCAGACTTGCCACAGTTGAAATCAAGTCACATACATGACTGTTTGAATAAAATAAATGTCTTTAATATTGTAAAATCTATTTGGTTGCAAAGGATAACATCATTCTAATATGCTAACTCAGTGCTCCACATGTTTAAATCATTTATAGGAAGCGTTAAAAATTAAAGAAAATGTAGATGCGTCCAGAATGATGAACAGAGCAATAGATATGATTCAAAGCACGCAGTTAACCCCTACAAACCTGCTGCCCTACTAAGCCAATCCAGATCCTGAGCACAGTATAGACTTACATACCAAAAGTTGTGAGATATCAGTATGTAAACTGATTAGGGTCCTGAAAGGGTCCTCAGGACACGGCTTGGGGTTGCCCACACCTGTAAATCTTGAAAGTGAGGCTGAACACTGGTCAGCCTGCTCATGCCAAGGAGACGTGAATTATCTGAGCTTGAATGAGGCATGATAGTGGACCGGTGGACCTAACACATGCCATGAGAAAACATCCCACACGAGTATGGAACCACCACCAGCCTTTACAGTGCCTTGCTGACAACTGGGGTCCATGGCTTCATGGGGTCTGCACCACACACAAACCCTACCATCAGAAACAAACAATTTTTTTTTGTTGCCAGCCCTCTAGGCTCCAGTTAGCGAACTCACGAGCCCAGAAATAGAATGTCCTATTATTTTGGCCCCCACTATCATGCATTGTTCAAACAAACCAAAGTCTCCTTGCCATGAGCACACAGGACAATGTTTTAGACTTGACTATATCAAACTCTAATCTCTAATCTTCCCTTCATATCAAAAATTTTGGAAAAAGCTGTAGCGCAACAACAGAGAGATTACATACATAAAAAACTTAGGTCTGAGTTGATCACATCTACAAGGTGGACCAGCAGGTTAGGAGTGTCTAATAGAGTGGACAGTGAGCGGACATAGTTTAAACCTTCCAGCAGCACTGCTGTGTCTGATCCACTCACACCAGCACAATGCCTTGTTCTATACTATCAGGCATGTATCGAGGCTTGCCACTTGTCAAAAATGCACCATAAAAAATACAGCAGTTAAAATATGTATTATTATTATTATTATTATTATTATTATTATTATTATTATTATTGTACCACTTTCGAATACGACCACCCTTATAAAATATTTATGACTGGATTAAAATTAGTTTAATTATCATTATTAGGTAGGTCAAAACATTCTTTAATACACATTAACACATTAATAAAATGGAAAATAGCAAGCTGTTCTATCTGATGACTATGTATATTTGATTACACTGACAGGTTATTAACTGCCTATTAATGATATTAAGGTGTTTATGACCTAATTAATAACCATCTATATGGTTATATGGCTAATGCATTTTAAACCATTCAGAGACCCTTTATAAGTGTAGCCCTATTCAAAACTCCTTTATAAGGGTAGCCTAATTCCGAAGTGCTACTATTATTCTTAACTGCCATCAGGCTTCTGAATGGCTGGTTCTGTCCATCTTCTTCCTCTTCTTCCTATTTTATATTCAACTCTTTCTTTTCTAATAAATTGAGTATTCTCATATCTCCAAAATAAGCTTCAGTTTGGTTATCCAGGCTGTGACGTGAGACTTGATTTGTTCGAGGGTCTACTTGTGAATTAGACCATCATGGCTACTTGCAGGACAGCTTACTTCCACCTTCAAAATATACTAAGGGTGGAGAAAATTGTTCACATTAATCACACAGAGATTAGTTTATTACAGTACTGTTTTATCTGCACTCCCAAAGACCTGCTGCCAGGGTTCTGACTACACGAGAAATAGGGACCACAATAAATCTGCACTCCGGTCACTGCACTGGCTACCTGTTAGTTTTAGAATAGATTTTAAGGTTCTAGTAAAAGTAAGTCATGCTTCTCTTTACTTCCTGGAAATGATTGTTAGATATGTTTCAGCTAGGGCTCATATGTCTGTCCATAGTAATCTACTGGTAGCTCCCAGAACTCCCAGGCTGGTGAGGCTGCCTTCAGCCATTCTGGTCCAGAGCTGTGGAACTCTCTTCCTGCAGAGCTCTGAACCATTTCATCACTGAATACTTTCAAAAAGAGCCTAAAAACATTTGTCTTTAAATTAGCATTCCTGTAACTTTCCTCTTAAAAAACAAACAACGTTTGTTGTCTTTGTGTCTACATTGTTTTCTCTTTGTTTTTAGAAAGCATACTGAGTTGCATTGCATATGAATGGTGCTATACAAATAATGATGATGATGATGATGATTATTATTATGATTATGATTATTATTATTATTATTATTTCTATTATTATTATTATTATTAGTAGTAGTAGTGGAAGTATCTTTATTATTATTATTATTATTATTATTATTATTTGTTGTCCAAATAAAATACTGTGCTTTTGTATCACTTTTGGTTTAATACAGGTCGAACAACATTTGCTAACTTTTATTGGCATTTTTTATTACTGTATTTTTAGGAACTGGGTTCATATTTATTTAAAACAACAGATATACGTGATAAGTCCGTGGAATGTTTTGACAGAACCCATGTTGCTAGCAGCATCACTGTCAATCATTCAGACTCAAAGTGTGCATCTGAATATTCAGTACAGTGAGGATTTTTAAATGCACTGTAGGTCTGGGCCTCTTTTGCAGGACTTTGATTTCTGAATACTTAGTCAAAATGTATGGCGGTTGCCCTTTTACACTGACTTCAAAGGCTACTTTATGACATTCTCCCTGATCTCTGAGCCTTTTCACTCGACTTTAAAGAACCCTGCAAATGAATTTCAGGACATCTGCCAGAAGGACCATGCATTACCAAAAAACGCCTGAAAAAAAAGGAAAGCCTGAGAAGGGAAAGGCAAGCAAATTGATTTGGAGATTTTCAAAGAGCACCGTCCAGTGTTCCACATTCACAGAGCAGAAAACGTTACAATAGATGAGTTTTTCCGAGGACGGAGGAGTCTTCTGATATTGAACTCCTTTACAGTTTTTCATTTTTCTCCTGCTGCGCCCTAGGACTGACAGCATTATGGATATAAACTCGACTAGATGGCCGGTCAGCTTTGCCGGTGAGCGCCTGTTTCATCATCTCATAAGGCTGGATCCTTTCTGCTGCATGGCTGCAATAGAACAGATGGCATCACTATCCATCATTTGCACACTGATGCATGCTGTTACTCGCCTGCTTCTCACCGCTGGGTTTCCTGTAGGACAGCAGTAACTCCACTGCTCCCACCACCTCCTTGCGGATAGCGTAGAGCAGTGCGTCGCCCACGTGGACACCATGACTCAGCAGCAGCTCCATCACCTCCAGGTTCTCGTTCTCGATAGCAATGAGGAGCGCACTGCGTCCCAAGGGGTCCAGGCAGTTGATGTTGATGTTGTAGTAGATCTCGGCCTCCTGAAGGGCCATCTTGACCCCAGCATAGTCGCCTTTCTCCACTGCAGTCAGGTAGGCCCGCTCCTCGGCCGACAGCTCGGCCTCTGCCCGCACGATCTGCAGCGGGATGCGGTCGCGGTAAGGCGAGTAGCTCGCCTTCTTGTAGTATAGCTGGGCCATGGGGTTCATGAGGACTCACTGACGCCGGCTTATACAAGGTCACAGGAAGCTAGGGAGAGGACAAATAAAGAGAGTGTTAGACGTGTGAATAGGAAAGAACTACTGGTTACACTTTACTCAAGCCCTGCAATATAATACTAATATAACCACGCCGTAAACATGTAATGGCAGATAAGCTGTCAGGGGGATTTTCTTCAGTATGCTACTATTGCTGATGACTGTCAACATGTGCAACATAAGCTGTGGCGTCAAACATAATGTCATCTGCTATGACAATTACTATCTATGTTAACAGGACATCATTACACTTATGATATCAACTATAGCATGTTTATGTCATGGTTTTGTCATTGTTATGTAGCAAGCAAAGTGCCACCAAAGGATTTGAAGGTTTACCTGCAGTTTTTATATTAAATAAATGGACATTTCAGAAGTTCATTATGGTACAACTATTATGGTACCCTTATAAAGGGCTTATGAGTGGATTAAAGTTAGTGGATTAAGGTTATTAAGTAGGTAAGATTAAGGTTATTAAGTAGGTCAAAAACACTTTGAAAACAATTAAAAATCAGTTAACATATTAATAAAAGGGTAAACAGTGAGCTGTTCTGTTTGACTATATATAATCACAATAAGATCACACAATAAGATCAGTAAACATCAAAATCTGAGCTTTAACAGTATAAACCATTCATAGCCCTATTCATGAACCTCTATAAGGGTAGCCCTATTCAAAAAACCCTTTATAAGGGTAGCCCTAGTCATAAAACTTTTATAGGGTAGCCCTATTTCAAAACCCTTTATAATGGTAGCCCTAGTCATAAACCTTTTATAGGGGTAGCCCTATTTCAAAACTCTTTATAAGGGTAACCCTATTCATAAACCCTTTACAAAGGTAGCTCTGTTCAAAAACCCTTTATATGGGTAGCCTTATTCATCAACCCTTCATAAGAGTACCATCTTTATGCCATCAAGTAATTGCCAACCCCTGGTATAGATGGTGTTTGACTTCCTCAGTCTTTTGAATAAATGGATGTTTCAGAAGTCGTTCCATTGTCACCCCAATATTAAATCAAGCCCTTGATGAATGACCAGTATGTCCTCAAACAGGTCATCCAGAATCCAGAAACTAAAGATAAATAACGAACAGCCATTTGGATCTGCACTGATACGAGTCCAAGAACAAATGTTACATTATCCAGCTCACTTGTGCACTTCTTCAGCTCTCCCCATTTGACGTCTCCACCCAGAAGGCTGAATTCATCAGACAGATAAACGTTTGATGGAGTAATGTGTTTGATCCCAGTAAGCATGCTGGCCCCCTCTCTTTCTCCCCCTCTAAGAACCTGACAGAAGAACAAAAGGGCACTCTGGGCAATGGATCTATGAGGTCTTCTTGCCTCCTGCTTCATGGTTCTCTCCTGTGGAACTCCATATTCCTCAACGGGGCTCTTCCTGTCTCTAGAGTTCAGCTCCTGATGACCTTAAGAAGCATATCCATATTTATGATGTATGCCTGACTTCAAATGGATGCCTAGGGTAGGGTGCTCCACCAATCTCCCAACCACCATGTGCTTTGCTCCTACCAGGACACACAGAACTGAGTGCAGGAAGATGGCAGATGCTGGGCTGGTGCTGGCCTGTCAAACTGACATGCAGAAGAGAGAGTTTTTCTCAGGGCCTGATCAGGCATGAATATGTGGTGTTTCTGTTGGAGGACCGTCCCCTGGAGGTGAGGAAGACTGGTGACAGACTTCTAAACCGTTTTGTTTTTACAACAAGCCCCTCGCTGGCCCTTCTACTTGTGGTTACTGACCATTCTAGGCAAGAGAAGGTAGACCTTGCCTAAATACACTCTGGTCATGTGATGCTGTCCCTCCAATCTCAGCCATTGCAGAGGCAGAAGGAGGAGCAGACAGACTCAGACTGTCTTTAAGAAAGAAAAACAAGCTCAATCTCACAAATGCATGCATGGTTGCAGCTGTAGGAGAAAAACGTTTTAGAATTGCTAAACCAATAGTTGGTTTGATTTTATAAGTTCTAAGTTTATAACCATATTATGCCGCAGCATTAGTGTAGCTGGGCTGAGGTCATCTACACACAGCTCTCTGTATGGAGTAGGGGGGCTCGCTCTGGGCCTGGTGTTATCAGCTCGGCTCTGCTCCAGATGGAGATGCTCATTAAAAAGAACAGCAGTGCAGTAAACTGGGATGTTCTATATAGATCCAGAAGCATTAGAGCTATAATTATATATAAGATGCTTTAATGAATATAAATAATCAAAAAAGGGAAAATAAAATATGTGGACTGATGTAATCAGGTTCTTGAGGACAGAGTATGTGAATATGGAATAAAATATTTTATAACCAGTAGTGCGGTCTAGAGGCCCAGGTCTATGGCCAATGTGATTATTCTTAAGTGTTGGTCATCATCAGAACCAAACTGTAGTTAGGACTATAACTTCCATTGTTCACTGTGTGACTAAGCAGCAGTGAGAATCTATAACTAAATCATAATCTATAAGTATTATACTTTATAAATGTGCAGAACACCAGACGTTTGATAACAAGAGGAATAAATGAAGGAGCCTTTGTGAATTGAAAAGCTTGTTGTTGGGAAAATAAGGGGAGATACTTTGCCTAGGAGATGTGGATGGTCAACACCGGAAAACCTCCAAACAGGAATGATCTCATAGGAGGTGGTTCATGTTGGTTGGCAATCAAATTTGAAATTTATGATTTTAATAAATGAAGAGTTTTGACGGAATGAGTAAAGATAAATTGGTATAGAAGGGTAAAAAAGGGGTGAAACTGATATTTCCTTTGTTCAATTGTTGCTGCTGGCACAACTCAAGATTAACACTTGTTATGCCTTAATCTTTAATAAAAGAAGTCTTACCCTTGTTACTACCAACCCTGATTCTTGTGATAACTTGTGATAACATTGTTTTTAAGTAAACTATTTATTTAATGTGTTGAATTTGTCACAACACAGTCCCAAACACGCAAATCCATTAATATTCAGAGTTGGGTGTTAAGTTGAAATATTGATTGAAATATTCACTGTGAAGGTGCAAAATACAAATCCCTGTTTCATGCTCCATTTGTCAAGTCTTTTGGCAAAAGTCTATTAGCCATTAGCTTAATTTACTTACATCATAGTAAATCTGATATTGAGGAAATTAGAATTATCATTGCAGGTTTGATAAAGGCTACTAAGAGAATAAAACTTTTCATATGTCATGAGACACGCAATACGCAATTTAATGGTCTTACACTGCACATACTATGCCTTATTTTCCAAATATTATGTTCCGTATATCTCTTTAAAGATATAGTTAAACATAAAAAGAAAAAAACAGTCATGATATCATACACGGCGATAAAAGTGTGGCCAGATATTGTGATTTCTTTTATTGGTACAAGTCTAATTAACACAAATAAACACTGTGTTTACTGGAGAATGTTTAGTCATTCTGTTTTTAATATCCCAACAGCGCAGTCTAAAAGGACCCTGTGGTTTTTCCATGCCAGTGTCTATATATATTTTTAGCTGGAATAATTAACTTTTTAAAGTCATGCTTATGTTAATTCACGAACATACAACTGCAGTTCTAAATTCTGCCTTTCTGTTTATTTTCTTTCACATCTATTTGAAGCATTAGAGAAGAAGCAATCAAGGCAACTGCTTTAAACAGCATTTACATAAATTATTCACAATAATCAAAACCAATCTATCCAACTGCGTAAGCAGTAAAGTTTACACTGAATTATCTGTTAAATAATTGTTCTCTAGCAGAATTAGACAGTAGAGATTCCAGTTATTTTTCCTTATATGATTAACTGGGGATCTCATGCCAACCATTCTGTTGCTTTCAGTAAAATAAAACAAAGAAATGAGTTCCATAAATGTAACAGAATTACTGTAAGATGGTGTTAAACTGTAAGTTGAAGTCTATTTTATTAAGTAAACTTAGAGTTGAAGTATATTTCCTAAGTACACTTTATTAAGTAAACAGTAGAGTTGAAGAATATTTCCTAAGTACACTTTATTAAGTAAACAGTAGAGTTGAAGAATATTTCCTGAATATACTTGATGTAGTAAGCATACTAATATCAGTGTACAAATAGCAATTTCTAATTGTAATATTTCAATTTCAATATTTCGTAAATTGGCCATTTTTTAGTTTATGAAAGAACACTTTAAGTGTACTTTAGGTGTAAGAGTAGTAAACTTTGAGTACACAACTAGTTTACATGCACGTTTTATTTTGTACTGCAGCTATACTAAAAGTAAACTTATACATATACAGTTTGTTTATTAGTTATATACTTCTATTCCACTTTTTAGTTTATGAAAGTACACTTTTAAGTATACTCTCAGTAAACTACTAGAATAGCAGTTTTTATACTACAAGTATACTGGTATGTTTTCTTTAAGTGAACTTAATATAATACTTTAATAATAATTTACAACTACTATACTAATATACTTAGACTTTCAATATAAACCGAGTATACATGAGTATAAATGTATTGTGTATATCACTCATAATAAATAAATAGTAAATAGACAATAGCCAAAAATAGACAACAATAAACAGTATTCAGTTAAAAAAGAAGAAACTAATAGCACATTGGAGTAAACTTCTTTTTGTATGTTTGTAGATGCTGCTTGGATTAATCAGTTTACAGCCACTTCATTTCAGAAAAATGTGTATAATTTCAAGATTTCTTCAGTTGTTGGTCTGTCACGATCATGACATTTTAGCTGACAGTTTATAAACTGACAGTGTATAAATGATTGCAATAAACAATTAAATATAGCATCTATTAATAAAGTACATAGAGTAGTTTCTAACTGTGACACAGTTCAAGCTCAAATAAATAAACTTTACTTGCTGCCTTCTGTAGATGTTATAGCACCTAATCAGAAGTCATATCTTTAGCTGTTTTCATAAGAGCCCTGAAGTGCTGCAATATTTACCTGTATTTACCTCAACCCCACAGATGAAACTGCAACCACATCCAGATTCTGTTAGTTGCAATGTCAGCATATGATTGTGGAAGCCAACAACTGTGGAACTAATTGAGATCAGCTGATTATGTAGTAATTGTGACATGCCTATTCAGCTGAGGGTTATGGCCTGATATAAGCCCATAACTTCCTGCCACTGAATCACTTTCAATATGGATATCAGACTTTAATATCCACATTCAAATTTCTCCTCTTAGTAAAACAAATACTGCCACTGGAAGCCTGTTTCAGTGTTTAACTGCTCTTGGCTGGGCTCTGTGCTCGAGCGTGCCAAAAGCCAAACAGCCGAGAGCCCGGTTTTACTGTGACCTTCTGTCAGTGGCATCATCGTAAACTTTTATTGGACACTGTGTTGTTTGACAAATCGGTGTTGGTCTGTGTTTGAGAACTGAATAATCCATGAACGAGCAGAGAAACTGTTAATAGCAGTGTGTTAGCGCATTTCCTCTGTTTGCCGTGTCTTACATCCCTCTGTGTCTCATAAAAGCCCAACAAGACCTCTGCAGGGAATCATGGGCCCATGTTTTATTCAGCGTGTTTGTACGACTGGACTGACACCTGGGTTCGTTAGTGAGGTCAGAGAACTAATGCATACAAACGTGCGCGTGCACACACACTTGAGCACACACACACTAATACTTGAATCCAGCCGATTCTGCTGTTTACTGTTATAAATAGCTGTCGGTATTGCAAGCAGGCTGCAAATGTTTCTTGAATACAGAGTACAGTGTTGTGTGGGCCTGACCTGTATCCCTGACATGATGGTTGGTAATGCGTTTTGCCACCAGCATTAAAATATGTATTGATCACTTTTCTGCTTGTATGGATCGTATGCGCTGAGCTGTGAAATACAGATGAAAATGAAGGCCGTTTTGGTGCCACTGGCGATACAGGTGAACCACTACTGTCAACAAGATGTGATTATAGTGTTTACTTAGGTTGCTTGCTGAATTGCCGAACCTGTGCTTTTGGTTCTGATCAGCTGCTGGAGGAACTGCTCTGAACTTTCCAGAGTGTATTCTTAGTCAAGTTAAGTGTTTAGTAGGTGAATTGCGCTTCAAGGGTGCCATGCCGCTTACTCGTNGGGGGGGGGGGGGGGGCCACTTTGAGAAAAGTGGGGAAAGCGGTTGTCTACAAGTATAAGTAAGCTAAGCTGTGTGCTATACATACATATATATATATACACATTTTACTTAACTAGTACTTCAGTGCTTTAGTAATTTGCAATCAAGGTAAATACTACCTGGATTACCTGTACTCGAAATGTACTTTATTATGTACTTCAATATGTACTATAATAAGTATATCTAGGTGCATATATTAAGTATATTTTAAAAGCACTAATGATTATATTAAGCATACTAAGTACATAGTATATACAAATAGCATACTTTCAGTACATTAATCATGAGTGTAAGGAAGTATAATATGTATACTTAAATTTACTTCAGGGTACTTTTTTTTACACCTGGGAAGATTATGTACAACACCAGGTAACGTTATGAGTTGCTTTGTGGAGAACATTGAGGCCATTCTGTTTTTTAGTTTTTAAGGCTAGCAGTGAATGCAATGGATTTGCAAGACTTTTACTGTGGTGGTGTGGCATCTTACATCAAAGGACATTGGTAAGATGGCAGACGTAGCGGGTCCGAGATTATGTGGATACTACGCACTCACATACTGAAAGAGCTGACTTCTGTACCGGTCTAGCAGTGTACACTGGGTCTAGTACGTCATTTAGGCAAGTAAGTAGGCAATTTAGTACGTAATGTCTAAGTATGTGATTGGATGCAGCCAAAGATGTTGGGTGCATTTTCTGGTTCTAAAGACCCCAGTCCCAACACAGCCAATGATGTTAAGGTGTAGAGGTGTAGGATGGAGTGGTCAGTCCATCATTCTGGGAACTTTAGCAGCTTCTATTTCTTTGTTTCTCATGAATGTCACATCCCTTCAGTTCCATACCACTGAGTTGTCTTCTCATGTAGGAGAATAGACAGTAGTGACTGTGAAATGTTTTAAAGCCAAAATGAGGGTGGAGCTTGATTTTTAAAGTACTGTTATTTTCTGGCGGTGTTAGATTTGGTGATCTGCCAGGTTACACACATTGTTAAGAGCCCCATTATCTTTCTAACTAAATATTTTAAGCTGCAGTTTTAGAAAACTCTTGTTTATTCACTTATTATTATTTTTGTACTTTCTTTTTAAGTGGATTACATCTAATCCTAGAAATCTATCATGAAAACTGATTAGCTTGATTAAATACATGATGGGTGATTTTACACAATTTTGTATGTGCATGTAAATAAGACCCCTGTGACTGAAACGTACCTAAAAGTGTGTAATACCTCCACAAGCGCAAAAAACAGCTGTGATTTGGCATGTACTAGATAAGTTTCTGGATGTAGGCCACATCAATGGTCAGACACTCTTGAATCAAAGGATTGCACAGTTGGGTTAGATTTGGTGGATGCCTTCCCTGGCACAACTCTTGAGGAGAATTTCCTGTACTGGACTGGGATTTTTGCCACTGCCGTTAGACCCGTATGACCATATGCTTCCATAGACCTGCAAATTCAGCTACTTCCTTCACACTATGGTCTTTGGCACACTCAAATGCAGTCACTCCTTTTAGCCAATCAATAACACCTGCTTTGAGACCCATTGTCCACACATGGAATGAGACATTCACTGCACTGTACCACCTCTTCTCAATCTATGAATCCCGTCACACAACCTGCAGGTATTTATAGCCCCATCATACTTGTGCAGCGCCATCTGCAGGAGCCTGAAGTTACTACCACGTTAAACTCATTTTTTTATCCAGGGAGCTTATATTAGTTTATATACTTCATTAAATGACCTCTGTTTCCCTCATATTATTGATCAGATTTTAGGCTACAGTAACAACATCTCAATATGCCAATTGTGACTACCATTTCTCTGCTCATGCTACAGTGGAATAGAAATTGATCCGACATTTTTTGCTAAACAAAAATGCTACTAGTATATGTTCTTTTTTGTTTAAAAATAAAGATATACATTTTCGAAGCACCATGCAGTGCACTGTAATAAGCCATGAGCTTAGGAAAGCGTGGGCAGTGTGGATCTGATACAGGGTAAGGGTTAACATGACTGATTCAGTGCACTTGTGAAGATATCCTGGACACAGCGCGAGGACCAGTGCACTAAGAGCAGCGTATGTGTGGGTAGAGCAATGCCGCTGCATGTGTTTCAACTAGAGGAATTACTCATTTGACGGAAAGGAACAGCAAACCCCCCTGTGAGCCATACAGGCCTCTGCTTGGGGCCATAAGCGGTGGCTGAGGAACGTTACTTTGTGAGAAGAGAGATAGATCGCGGCATAGTGTTTTCCCTTTGTCAGAGAAGGACTGAGTGTGAAAGGAGACATATCACACGGCACCACCCAGCAAAACAGGGACATATGCATTCATCGATTAACTCATGTAATCTCATGCTGTTTGGTGGAACATACACAGAAGATCGCATTGATTCTGCAGGCTGATATTCATTTTTCCTCTTTGTCTTGCCTCTCGGCAGTGGAATGCTACGGCTCCCTGACAAGAGGGGAAGATTAATAATGTAGGGCCTCCATGTGCTGCTCTCTTTTGGGCCTGGCTACTCGCTGCTGTTCTCTCCAAGTTAATTGTTACTTTGACTTCATTTCTTTAAGATGTAAACAATGTCATTCAGCGTGGTTTGATGTGAAACATGCCATTCTAGAGAAACGTACAGAGCCAGAATTGTCCTTATCTAGTTGTCCTTGTCTAGTAGTGATGGGAACCAGACGTCTGAAGAATGTGATGCCTTTATTCAAGGTACTCAACAAAATGTTATAAATATATACTCTGATGCCTGAGACGCTGTTTTACTATAGTTTTGCTAAAAAACACACAAAAAAATAGTTGCACCCAGAAGGAATCAACCGACAGGAATGAAACTTGGTGTGCAGGGTTAACATCGTGACACATGCAAATGATTCAAGTTCATCCTGTACCTGACTGACCCAACAGCCACGATTGCAGACATTCAGCGAGCAGTGATGCCCTCCATGAGTCATCCTGTCAGCACCAGCACAACGCAGGACTACATGCACACAGACTGTTACGAGGACTGCCCTTAACGCCACGTCAATGTTACCAAAGACTGCAATGCTGTCGTGCCAGACTGTCATGGCACTGTCATGTGACTAAGAACTCCCGCTTTTGTCTTGGTGGAGACGACCAGAAATCTGTGTGTGGGATGTAGCAGCACATGTAGTCATTGCTCGGAAACTTGTTGTCTGTCTCCAAAACCAATCCAGCTTGAATAGGACTCAATACTGATATATATATATATATATATATATATATATATATATATATATATATATATATATATATATATATATATATTTCTACATCANATATATATATATATATATATATATATATATATATATATATATATATATATATATATATATATATGTAAATTATCTCTGTTCTGATTGGCTAACCTGCATTGTGTCTCATTCAAAAAACAGTCTGGGCAGAAACACTCTTTAAGTCTTCATCATGAATGTATGGGACTAAACTGCTGTAGGCTGGATATACACTGACATGCCAAAAGTCATGGGACAAGTGTTGGGTACCATGACTCATCGGACCACGCCTTATATTGCCATTTACCACGGGTCCATTTAGCAACCTCATGAGCCCAGGTGAGGCGCTGTGTCCGGTGTTCAGTTTTCAACCTTACTCACAAGAAAACACCTCACAACTTACAGGCTTGGGTGTTCCTAAGCCACTTCATAATCAATTTACATATAAATATATCCACATCAAACTGTTTTATTATAATATAAAAATGTGACGTGAGCCCTTTAAAAGCGATGTATTGAAGATTTTTTATATTTGAGATTTGAGATTTGTATATTGTATCTGCATCTGTATATCACTTCTGTATATTGTGCTTGTCATACACAGCTCTCAAATCAATTCCACTGAGTCACTGATAGGTATTTGGCATCCAGTGCAGTTTCTCAAAGCTCCTTTCAGAAGTCCTGTGCCTGCTTTGGCTTGTTTCCAGTATAAGTAACTTTTTTGATTAGCTTTTTGCTTGTTTGCTTGCTTGCTTGCTTGTTTGTTGTTGGGGAAAAGGCTAGTTTATATACCAAAATAAAGACCTCATTAAGGCATCCAACACTCTGTGGATGTGCCATCCCAAAGAAATGAATTCCACTAGAGACCTGCTTCACTGCTGATAGCTTTCATCAAATCTGCACCAAATGTGGGGTCGCTGAGAAATAGGACAAGTCAGGCAGAGAATGCTGGGGTAGGTAGTCTTAAGCAAAACCTACAAGGCAGCTGCAGAGCTGCCAGTACCTTCCAAACACATGGTGCAGGCACTCAGTTCGAGACGCTAATTAGGTAGTGGCAGCTGTTTACTAGAGCACAGGGGAGCCAGCCAGCAAACGTGATGTGGAGGGGGGGATTTTTTTTCTGTCTCTTTCTGTTGTTGTCTTTTTTTTTAAAACCCAACACTGTCAAACCTGTAGAACTCCAGACCTGTAACACAATCCCTTCCAGAGCACCAGCGATGGGGGACAGGATGGATCGTTGAACGGCTGTTTACATAAAACCTACCCGCTGCTCTTTCTAAATGACTCATGGTGAGTGATTACAAGTACACAGCTAATGCTGCTCACCACAGAGCCGCATCATTAGCCAGACTGGCCTCATCACTCCTGCTGACAGACAAACCCTGCATGTGCCGCTTAAGGCCACATTAGCATTTTGCCTTAGACTACACCTTGCAAGGTGATGTCAGGAGAAGACCATCTTGGCTGTAAAACTGATCACCAGAGATGACCATCACATATTCAGAAACTAGCATCAGGACTAGAATTGTTGACATACTCCATGCTTTGAAGAAGAGACTGAAGCAGTAAACACCAAGTGCTGGCAGTGATTCATCTAAGGTGCTGGTGCCGGTCGACAGTCAGGGTGCGCGCCCCAGTCATCCTTCATCCTCTTGCCATAAAGGACACTAAGCAGTTAGTCTGTACGGCACCTGTATTGAGCTCTGGGTATATCTAAAGCATACACCTACTGCACTCTTGCGCCCTCCAGGTATTTGTCATTCTACACCACCTGACACAGTGGATGTTTCTGGCCTCTGTAGATAGCACAATTGGAAGTGTCAGATATGGCTGTGAAAGAGGACCATTTTAATGTGCAGCCAACACAGCATACACTGTTAATGCTAATGATCCTTTTATCAAAAGCACTCAGAGTGATAATTGAGTATTTCAGTTTCACTCTGCTCTGATTTCGCTCCCCTGAGATGTTTCCAAATATCTGCAGATACTCTAAAGGTGCTAATGGAAACGTAGCATGAAAACAAGCCAGGTTTCTATCATGGTTTATGGTTTCCTTTGAGTCTGGATAATGACCAAGATGAAGAGTGGATTGTAGCATCATA
The DNA here is from genome assembly GCA_034552555.1 of Semaprochilodus insignis. NCBI lineage: Eukaryota > Metazoa > Chordata > Actinopteri > Characiformes > Prochilodontidae > Semaprochilodus > Semaprochilodus insignis. The sequence goes on along the minus strand of CM067487.1, from coordinate 16,200,816 downwards.
TCTCTTCCTTCAGTAATGATGGCTGACCTCGCTTTGATGATTCCGCCATTCTGCCCTGGCGCGCCATCCAATGCCATTCCAAGTGCCTCGCATCCTAAGCAGAGGAGAATTACCAACGCTACCTCCACATGTGACTGTGTGCACACATGAGCATATGGTGTGGCAACGGAGGCCTGTATGGGCCTGTATCAGGTGTGTAGTTCAACCATGAGGAAAGACTATAGCCCACAACCAATTCTCGTGCAGTTGCGCAACTGTTCACATGCCACATACAGTCACTGCTGTAAATCAGCATTTAACAGCTGCGCTCAGTCAACCTATTTACGTATTACGCCTCTAAACACTCATGCTTTTTTCATGGCCATGGTTCCGCATGTGCACGGCTGTGATGGTACAATTTTGCATCTGTAGTGCTGCTAGCACATTTTAGCAGCACATTACTGGAACATTGCAGCATGATTTTCAATTTGCTGATTAAAACATTTTTTATGTTTTAGCAGATGCAAATAACACAGTAGTAGAATATGAAGGGTTTTATTCTATAATGCATTAAACCTTTTAATGAATTTGTTATTGGGACTGGGTTTAACACATACAAGACATACACTGCAAAAAAAATGATCTAGTAAAATTTTATCTTAAAACTATTTAAAAATCTTAAAACTAGTTGATATATTTGTATATCTATAGTTGAGATTGTCGTAAGATAATTTTAACATATTTCCATTTTTTTGTACATATTTTCAGTGATTTGTTAAACCAAATTTTCGTACTATATGTTTTGTTTAAGTAAAATTATCTGCCAAAATAGTGTGAAATTTTTGCTTACTAAAACATCTGGAAATAAGTTAAATAATCTTAAAATGTGTTCACAACAATCTCAAAATGAGAAAAGATATATCAACTAGATATAAGTTCAGTTTACATGCCATGATACCATTTCTTTGCAGTGTACCAATGCTATACCAAGATTAATACTACATTTACACAGCAAAAAATGAGATTATGGCAAGTAAAATGATCTTATATCTAATTGATCTATCTTGAATTTCTCATTTTGAGATCGTTGTAGGCTTATTATAAGATTATGTAACCTGTTTCGGGATATCTATAGCTTGTTTAAAGTAATTTTAGTAAGAAAAACTTTCTCACTATACTGGCAGATAATTTTAATAACTGTAAGAAACGTGCCTGAAACAAATCAAATTATCTGCCAGTATAGTGAGAAAAAGAAAATGTGGCTTACTAAAATCACTTAAAACAACTAAAACTGCCTGGAAATTAGATTTTTTTTTAAATCTTAAAATTAGATTACAACAGGTTCAAAATTAGTAGAGAATTAGAAGATATATCCACTAGATTTACGATCATTTGACCTGCTAATATCTCACTTTTCGCAGTACCACGCTTTATGACAGCAGTGGTCATTCTTTTTACATTTCCGTATATTACAGATCTACAGCATTTTGGAATAAAACTCTTCATGCACAGGGGCTATGGATTATGCAGGTTGATTAAAGAGGCCTGTATGCAAGAGCTAATCTTATTAGATGTGCTGATCTTTTAGAATAAGCTCCTTTTTATTCTTCAGCGTAAAATTGATTTTTAATTGCAGAATTGTATAACTGCACACTGTGCAGCCTGGATGTTCTATGAGGACTTCTTCAGGCAGCATTAATTGATTAAATGTATTGCAAATGAATGGAGAGGGGACTCATCTGTCCCATACACCTCCATAAATTTCAGCTCCAGCCTTTCTGGTGCCTGAGTGGTCTTTAGTCAATTCTGCTGTGGGAGATTCATTACACTGTTAATAACCTGTTGACAGTCACTGATAAGCACAGCACTTAATTGTGTTTGTTCTTTGAAAAGGTTGTGGACGAGTGCCGGTGTGAGAGGGGTCATCCGTTCCTGGCCAGGAATGGAGTAGAAAAACACAGTGGATGCAGAGGTTGCTTCTCAGTTTCTCAGCTTGCCCCCTGGGTTTGGTCTGATATGAGGATACATGAGGATGCAGTGTGCTGAAAGCTAAAATCTGAGTGAATCACATCAAATCCACCTTACTGCTGATGTACTTGGTTGTTCTATTTGCTCTATTTCCATTTTCATTCCACGCTTTTATGTTTTTTAAATGCCCCCTCTCATCTAATCAATCAGCATTCCCTACTGCCTCATTGGAGCTCATATATATTGATGCAGCTTGCTAAACAGTGTCAACTGATCTTAGAAATGAAATATTTACTGAAAAGCAAAGAGAGCCACATTTGAATACTGCACCAATGCATATTTAATCCCAGTTCTGGGAATGGCACATTTCATGTTGTGCAAAGACGGCAGACATGGCAAAAGGTTAGCAAAGTCAACTCACCTGATGCCCATTGGCTTTACATGGTTTATCTCTTAGGTTCCTCTGCCAATTTGCGGAGGACGAGTTGGTTTTCCATTTTGGGGAGCAGTAGTTCCGCTTGTTTGTTCCAAAAGGGAAACATGAGGGGGTCGGGATGGGGAGGTGTTTCAAGCCCACCTCAGAGACTCTATTGCTGGGTCAAGGTTGGAGGGTTTCCTGGGTACAGCTTCTCTGCATCTCTCCCCAACAATGAGAGGAGCACACCCTGAGAATCAGCAGTGAAGACAGCTCCATCCATTCAACCCCCACACCTCTTCATCATTCCAGAGGAAAAAAGCCAGGAATGCAGGAAAACAAGCCAAAAAAAACAACAACAACAAAAAAATCCACCACCAGTGGCTTGGGCTAAAAAGGATAGAGAATGGAGAAGTATCCGTTGGAGAAGGTTGTTTTTGGATGCTCTTGATGTTCCCTTCTGCTGGTTTTCGCAGTCTTCATTCTCCTTCCCACCGTATGCCGAGGTTCATAGCCCCCTCATTGGCGCCGGAGGAGGAGAGGGCTGGGGGCTCGCCGTGCGCTTGCCTTGGTTGTCATGGTTGCCGGATGGAGTGTGCTCTCTGTAGCGGCGTCTCTGGCTCCAGCTCTGTCTGTCTCAGTGCTGTTCCCTGCTGGCTCTCTTTTTCTCTTTCTCCTCCTTCTCTGAGTCCTTCTGTCTTTCTCTTCAGCTCTGTTGTCCTGCTCTCCTGCGCTTTCTTGCTTTTTCTCCCTTCTGCTTCACTCTCTCCTCCTACTCTCATTCCCTCCCCTACCCCCCCCCATTTCTCTCTCTCTCTCTTTCTGCCTCCCTCTATGCAGCATCCCCCCAGTACCCTCCCTCCTCCCACCCTCTGCTTCTCCACATCAGGTTGTTTTTTGCTCTTGTTGTCAGCTCGCTTTCTCTCTTAAAACCTTGTTGAATGTGACAGCGTCCGCTCCTCGTCTCTGAGGCACAGCTCCACCAGTGCACTGCCTGCCTCGCACGCACCCTTGAGATGCCGTTTCATCGAATTGCGCCCTAATTTTCCCCTGACACTCCTCTGATTGTGCAGCAAACGGGGTTCACATCAGAGCTGTCATTAGTGTGGTGTTTGTTTCATGTGCATCTCTTTCTCTCTGCTTTCTCTCGCTCCCCACTCACATGCACTTGTCTAATAGCAATGCGGTGAGAGGCTCAGTGGGTATGACTAGTGCAGGTGCGTGCCAGCTATCAACTCAGCCCTTCCAAAAAACAAGACAGGCGTGCAGCACTCGGCACTGTTCATCTGGCCATGCCTGATGTATGCGTGAGGGTGTGCGCATATGTTGTTGCTGCCGCCGCTGCACATGCACACAGAACAGCAGTCCTGGGAGACGCCCACCCTTAAAAACACACACAGGGGCCAAGATGATTAGGTGTCAGCTCATAACAGTTCTCTCCAGACACAGCAACAAACAACCATGTCTCTGTGACTCCATGTGTTTCTCTGCTTCACGTTTGTTTAAAAGTGGTGCAGATATTCTACCCTGCACATCTGCAGTCCAACTGTACAGGAACCAATAATGTATTCCTCCTAACACTACCAAATACAATGCATGCCACAATTAGTGACTGATACGATGTGGAGTTCTATTCTTCTTCTTCTTCTTCTTCTTCTTCTTCTTCTTCTTTTGGTCGAGAGATTTTTTGTCCACCAACTAGCCCTACAATTTGTGAGATTTATCACCGTTCAGAATGTTCAGTCTGATCAGAAATGGTTCGCTTGAGTACAGCTTTTTGATCCAACTTACGGTTTTCATAAAAAAGGTTATATTCCGAATTTTTTGCTATTGAGAATGAATGGGGTGGGTGGAAAAAAATCTACTGTACTTCTACTGTAGTTCTGCTTGACAGACAGACACCATTTAACGTACACTATCTCAGGGCAGACCGCAGAGTACAAATTCAATGTTAGTCTGACCCGTACTCGTCTGTTTGTCTTTTTTCTCCATCCCTTGTTTCTCCCATTGAGTTCCATTAATTTTTACTACCATTCAAACCCTATTGTTACCTTTAACCTACAGCCACCAAACTGCATGTACTCATTCAGGGCAGATCCAAAATCTGCAGACTTACTGACCCGCACTCCTCTATGTGTTGTTTATTCATGACTAGTTCCTCCCATAGACTCCTTTCATTTTTCACACCTTAGCAAGAAGCTTTTGCTCCACAATCACTCTGCATGTTATTCAGGAAATACACTTTTCTAATCATTTCTCAATGTTTTTATAGTATCAACACATCCAATATAAGGCAAAAACACAGACCATACAGCCCACCTCTTTACCCATCAGCTCACTGAATTCCAAGGACACTACTGAACATGGTTCTCTGTTTAGTGGCTTTTTGACTAAATGTGGTATTTTAGGATGAGGCCTTTATTTGTTGCATGCTCTTCTTGCTTTTCAATTAATAATGCATACTTATTTAATGACTATGATGACTTATTTAATGACAGTGGTTTGGTGTGAAACTGTGGATTGTAGCGCACGGATGTCTTTACAGTGGTGGTGACAGGAAACAGGGTTCACAGTGTCTACAATGCATATATAGCCATTTTATTTATTAACCAAATGGGCCAGTGAACCTTCTGAGTTATCATGCTGATAATGCAGATAGAGGTCTATCTGAAAAAACAAACAAACAAAAAATAGATAACACAATATGCCAGTTTATCGGGCAGCATATTTCTGATCACTTCATGTAATAACTTCCTGCAAGGCAGCAAGGTAGCTTTAATCATCATTGTCCGGTCACAGTTCTGACTCAGTGAGTTTTCTGTGGAATGGAGTATTTAATACCAGACCACTCTGAAGACCAGACCTGTCCCCCATTGCTGAGTTTTGTTTACATCTTAATGATCTAATTTTGATGATTATGATTATGAATTCAGTGGAACACCATGCTATTAAATAAGGATCCTCATAAAATGCCTAGTGGTAACCAAAGCACCAAGCTTGTTATCTCTGGTGGGTTCCTCATGTGGCCATGAGCTATGTCATTCATAATGTATAGAGCTGCTGTGTTGTTACATCTGCACTAATGGTTCCTGCACAGAGTGAACCCTCAGGGTCACTGTGTAGATTGATGCTGGACTCTTGGGAACCACCATGAGGACAAGTTATGGTGACTTCAAGCCTGGTGGACATTTTACTGAACTGTTTTGTTTATGGCATAGAGATTACATCTATGTTAGCAGTGCAGTGAGTAATAGTCCTGTTAAATCAGAGTCAGAACTAGAAAAGTGTATTTTCTGATGAAAGTGCAGCATGATTGCACAGCTAGCTGGTTGCTAAGGGGTTGCTAAAAATGAATGGGAGTCTATGGGAGGAACGAGGGATGAATAAACCACACATAGATGAATGCGGGTTAGAATTGCTGTGGATTAGAGTTTGGGGATTTGCCCTGAGTGAGTACATGCAGTTTGGTTTGAAAATGAATGTGACTCTATGGGAAGAGGAATGGGGAAAAATAAAGACAAGCAGACCAGTGCAGGTCAGACCAACATTGAATTTGCGCTTGAAGGTCTGTTCTGAGGCAGTGTATGTGAAATAGTGTCTGTCGGTCGATCAGAAGTACAGTAGATGGGTGAGTACTTTTCCACCCCTTTCATTCTTAATGGGAAAAAATCTGAATTTAATGTTTTTATGAAAACCATACGTCTAATCAGAAAGCTGTATACAAGCACACCATTGCTGATCAGATCAAACAAATAAAAAAATAAATCAGACCAAAAACTGCAAGACTTCTCTCAAGAAGAAGAAGAAGAAGAAGAAGAAGAAGTGGGAAAAGTGGTAGGAGAAGAAGAAGGAGAAGAAGAAGAAGAAGATGAAGAAGAAGAAGGGGGGGAGGAGAAGAGAGGAAGAAGAAGGAGACGAAGAAGAAGAAGAAGAAGAAGATAAATTGGATAATAACAGTGCTGCGCATCACTAATAAAGCCACTCAGAAATACAATGAGAGAAAAAAGAAAACACAGAAAAGCTTTCTAGCACCTGTTCCAAGGCCACAAAGCAAAGCTTAGGACACCATCAAGGAGGAAAACAAGGCTATTGAGTCACAGTGCTGAGTTTAAGTGGAGAGAGAGAAGGGAGACAGAAAGACATGAGAAGCTGCGCCCAGCAGTGACGGGCTGGGAATTGTAAAGGATTTGACACAGGCAGCACACTGCGACAATCGGCTTAGACTGTCACAGGCACGTCGGGAAATCTCTCGCTTTCGTCGCGCAGGCTCCGAGGACTCGTAGAGCCGAGGAATATCAAGCAGCCTCTGGCACAGAAACCTCAGACAGAGCGGCGCAGTCAAAAGAGTGTGTGTGTGGGGGGGGGGGGGATAAGGGCAGAAAGAAAATCTCAATGCTGAGCTTGGTGCGCTGCAGTGACTCCAGCATTGTCACTGAAAGGGGCTCGTGCTCACTGAATCACGAAGGTGTAGAAGGTGTTTGTGTCTGTATGACCTGCTCATGGAAATATAAGACCAGGAAGTCCCTGAACAACCATTCCGTTTCCGTTCATTTATATTTACACCAGGTGAGCTACCTGCTTTAACAAACACGTCAAGGTCATGACTAGACTAGATTCGTGCTTAGTCGAAGATCTAATTTCCTAGAATACTGATACCATTATAGATAGCAGAGGGTGAACATGTACACAATACCATGGAAACAAAAAGATCTTATATCCAGTTCGTATCTTAAAATTCTCATCATGAGATTGTTGTAAACCTCATTTCTAGGCAGTTTTTACCAGTTTTAAGTGATTTTAGTAAGTCAGTTTTTCTCAGTATTTTGGCAGATAATTTGGTCTGTTTCAAACATATTTCTTAGAGCACGTAAAATGATCTGCTGATATAGTGAGAAAATTTGGCTCACTAAAATCACTTAAACAAGCTAAAATGTCTAGAAATAAGTTAAATACTCTTACAATAAACCTACAATCTTAAAATGTAAAATATCACCTAGATCTAAGAAAATTTTACCTGCCAAGATGTCATTTCTTGTAGTATATTACTCTGTGACACAGAGCATAGGACACACTGCAAAAAATAAGCATTTGGCAAGTAAAATGATCTTAGATCTAGTTGATATATCTTTAAAAGGAAAGCTAATTTCAAGTACATTAAACTTGTTTTTAGACATTGTTTACTTGTTTTGATTTTAGTAAGCCAAATGTTCTCACTATATTGGCAGATAATTTTAAGAAAAATATAGCTTTTTTAAGAAATATATAGTGACGACAAAAACAAGTAAATCAGTTAAATAAGTTAAACAATCTTGAAATTGCTTACAACAAGTCCAAACCAAGAATTTTAAGATATATCTACTAGATATGAGATCATTTGTCAAGATTTGTGAAGATCTTATTTTTTGCAGTGTATAGTATAGTTGAAAACTATATAGGTCCCTTTGGTAGTCACATACAAAGACAAATACACACAATTTGGACAAAATGGTATTTTCCAGGTGTGTTATATACTGTGCATACGCTGTATTGTGCAAAACATTCATTCATTCCTAAGTGTGGGGAAGAAATATACTCTTACCAAAATATAACACCAATACCATATAATAATAATAATAATAATAATACAGGGCTTGCTAATGTGACAGTGTTTGCATTATTTAATGCAAATATATAGCATTATTTAAATGTGGAACTGCTATTGTCTGTTCCAACCAAACAGAAAAAATAACTACTGACATATTGTGCGATTAATTTTTGTTATATTTTTGCAGTATCGCTCAACTTTGGTATAATATAGGATGGTAATTAGTATATTAATTTAGTCCACTCTAATTTTGTGCACCTACTGCTGCTTTAACTTCTTCATCCTTCCAATCCTAAAACTAAAGGGTTTCAGGTGTGTCCTCCCAATAAAAGCTCTTCTCAGCTGTGACACTGACATAATGCCCACCTTCAAAGAGGTGCTAACATTCACACAAGCATCTACACAAACACACCATGGTATCTTTCTCATGTGCATCTATAATGGATAAATCAGACATTAGACATGATATTCCACTTGCATAAGGAAGGAATAAATGGGAGTGCTAACAACAATGCAATATATACAATTAAAACTGTCACTATATCAGATAAACAGTACCTAAAGCTTTCATCTCTGATGGAGAGGTAAGACAGGGTAAAGTTTACCCTCACCAATCACACAGCAAGAATGCATTCCAAACAGTCTCTCTGGGCTAAACAGCAGAGGCTAATTTGTGAACGAAAGCTAACCTAGGAGAGATAACCAAGCTAGGTCATCTATCTGTCTGCATGTCTATCATACATTTGTTGGTTTGATAATTCTTTTGTCCAATCGGACAAGTATTCCCTGGATGCACCTCCAGTAGTGAAGGCATCTTTAAGGCATCGCCACATGAAAGCTGGATGATGTTTTCAGTGAGGCATGAACACAGCAGGGTGGTCTACACTCTGCAACACCACATGAGTATGTAGTGCTCGTTTCACTCCATTCTCTTCACTTGAGATGCTAGATCTGCCTCTGGACATGCACAAGGCCGGGCTAAACTTACCTGAGCAACAGCCCATTTGCCCTTCTCAGTTCAGGATGAGATGATAATAAATATACTGTTTAAATAGAACATAACCAAAAAAAAAAAAAAATTTAAATCCATATTATTTCTGTTGATATTATATGAGTGCTTAATATGAGCCTATTCTACTCCACTCATCATCAAAAGAATAGTTGCACAAATAGCTGCACCCAGAAGGAATCAACCAACAGGAATGAAACTTGGTGGGTGGTTTCACGCTCGGCCGCGCATGTGCAGTAAGCAAGGATGGGCCTTATCGCTCTACCTGACTGACCCAACAGTGGGTATTCAGTGAGCAGTGATGCCCTCCATGAGTCATCCTGTTAGTGCCAGGTTAGTGCCAGCACCATTGGGAGATGGCTGCGTGACGTAGGACTACTTGCACACAGACTGTCACATTGACAGTCCTTAACACCAGATCAACGTAACCAAAGACTGCAATGGTGTTGTGCCACGTGATTAGAGTGATACAGTGGTAGCGGGTGATCTTTAGTGACATCATCTTCAGCTTTTGAGTTGGTTGAGACCAATGAAACCGTGTGTGGAGACATGTGGTCAGCGCCAAGATGAACGTTTTGTTGTCACGCATCACACATCCAGAAGGCCTGGTGTCACTCCACCTCCACCCCTACTGCAAAATCTGCAGGAACTGTGCTAGAATATGCAAGCTCCATAGGACGAATTATTGCAGGAAACTATTAGGATCCTCTACATATCCATGCTCAGACGTTTGGCGTGTTGTGATAGCAAACATGGCTGCCTGACGCCATACTGAGAGACACTACTTCTGTATGTGTAGCTCAATAAATATTGCCCATATCAATAGCATTCTGGGTGCAACTATTCTTTTGATCCTGAGTGTAGTATATTGATTTGTTGTTTAGTTAAGTGATTATATTCTACACTATTATATGCTGATGGGTGACACCTTAAGGGGGCAGGGCCTGTGGAATTTACACATTAATATCTGTGCACGCTCTTGGTTGGGTACAGGCAGGGAGTCTTGGACAGAGGGATACCAAACCATACAGCACTGAAAGAAGTACAACCTCTTTCCTTCTTTCACTCACCTCTCAGTTTTCCGCCAGACGTGACCATGATCTCAATTTGATCAGTGACAGATTCTTCGCTGTGTCATATCCTTTCTGGAACAGATTTATTGTGAATGCCGGGGCTTTTTATTGCATTGTGTTTGACCTTTCTGTATCCCTATTTTCATAGCATGCCCACTTATTGAAGTGTATTAAATGAGCAGAGCAACATGATTGTCTGTATATTTTATGGACCTTACACAAAACTAGCAGAACCATAAGAGCTGGATGCTATTTCTAAATTATAGTGGCATGTCTCATGAGAGACCTATCAGTTTAAAGACACTGCGCAAAGGCAAGAAGATATTGATGTACAGTGCAAAAAAAAAAAAAAACACGTGGAACAAGCAATCTCAAAGAAGGCAGCAGCTTTCGGATCCTCTCAGGCCATCGGAACGTGAGGATGCGGGGCTTGAGAAGAAATCAATATAAATGGCTCCCTGCCAGCTGAGAGATGGCAGACCAGGGAATACTTAGCCTCTCTTTTTCCAAACAACAACATGTTCTTAATTTGATTGCAAAGTACATGTACAGTCAATATCCAGGAAAACTCATCAGTGTGAGTGTGATTGAATCTCAGAATGCAGTTAGGCATTTTTTAGTATTCATCCACTCATGTACTGCAAACATAAAAGATTTCTGTGCCACCTTCACTACAAGCACATGTATAGTTATATAAACTCATATACCCTAAAGACCCAAACATGGGCCCACATGTCAGTTCCCATCAGAAAACTACAAAATTTACATATTAGATGAACAGAAGTGGCCAAATAATTCATAGTAGTTACGGCATATTTCTATTTTAAGATTATTAATTGACTAAGACTGTTGGTTTAAGAAGTCAATAAAGTGACCGTAGTCTTGTGCTAAGCATTCTTCCATTTAAGAAAGGAATCGGACCATTCACTATCTGGAATTTCAGTCGGGAAAGAACAAAAATGTGTGATACGAATACATTTACAACTAAATAAGAAGATGGGTATACCGAAGTTAAATCTAATTCAGTTAAACCGACTTGGCTTAACTTCTGAATACAGATTAGCTAATATAAATATTGCGGAAATTAAGTTTTTAAGATTTAAGATCACTGGACAAAAATGTGACTGAAACATACCGAATAGGGCATAATACCTTCACAAAAACGAAAAAAACGAACAGCTGTGATTGAATTTGGCATGTACTGGACAGGTTTCTGTATGTAGGCCATATCAATGTTCACAAGAATTGGGCACTTGGGCCAGATTTGGTGGATGCCTTCCCTGGCAGAATTCTGAGGAGAATTTCCTGTAGACTGGGATTTATGCCGCTGCTGGTAGACCCCTATGATCGTACGTATCCATACACCTGCAAATTCATCTACTTTCTTCGCACTATGGCCTGGTTTGGACCCATTTTCCACACAGTGAACAAGGCATTCACTGCACTGTACCACCTCTTCTCGATCTATGAATCCTGTCACACACCCCGCAGGTATTTATAGCACCATCATCCTTGTGCAGTGTCATCTGTAGGAACCTGAAGTTACAACCACCTTAAACATGCAAGATGACTCATTTGTTGTTCATTGAGCTTATATTTGAATAAAGGTATTACATAAAGAATAAAACCCAATGTCTTTTTCAGTTAAAATTAAAAACTGTGTAGTGAAATTCTGTGACACAATACACACACACACACACACAATCTCTGACATGCAGCTCTTATATTAACGGAGAACAACATTTAACGGTCAGTGTGAAGAAATGGAACAGTACTAAAACTCAGTTTATGCAACACTGTGCAACACTGTCATATCTCATTTATTTACACATTATTGTGCTTATTTTGGGAATATTTTTAACATGTACCTTGTTTGTTCCATGGAAGAGATTCCTTCCAGGACTGGCTTCAGACTCACGGTTATAGACAGTGATGAGATGCCTGGTACTTTTTAACTTTTTCAACTTTTTAGGTATATCACAGTAAATGTGCCAGTTGGGTTACAAGGTGCTTATTGGGGGTTTGTTTGCTCTACGTGGTGTTTCACACTGGCCAACAAATCATCTTCACCCACCAAACATCACAGTCTTCTGGATTTTCGTGCACTAATGATTACTGCAGTGTTCATTTGAAGGTAAGTATCAATATTATCATATCAGGATGAAGAGAAAAGGTATTAATCTTGACCATACCAGCTTTGGGGAGGGTGACGGGACACATCACCTCATTAACTTCGATTGATCTTCAACACTGACAGAGAGTCATTAGCAGTCACTGTAGGAGCACAGATAGTGATGCTCTGCTGCAGCTACTCAGAGCTCAGGCATGTGAGAGAATAAGACCTGTGCTTCATCTCCTGAGGAGAAAGAGAAAAAGAAAGAGAGAGAGACCTTCATTGCAAGCATGTGTGAAGTTTAATCCCATAAACCCTAAAGGCTCAAATCAGAAAACTACAAAATGTACTTGTAAAATGTATAGAAATGACCAAATAAGAGAGAGAGAGTGAGAGAGAGAAATAGTGCAGAATAGAGAGAAAGAGAGAGAGAGTGACAGAAAGAGAGAGAGGGAAAGAGAGAGAGAGAAAGGGAGAGAGAGTGATAGAGAGCAAGGGACATAAAGGGAGAGAGAGATGTAAAGAGACAAAAAAGAATGAGAGAGTGAGAGAGAGAGAAAGAAAGAAAAAAGAGAAAGATGGTGAGAGAAAGAACGGGAGAGAGAGAGACAGAGAGAGAGAGAGAAGGAGAGGAAGAGAAAGAGACAGAAAGGGAGAGACAGAGTGAGAGAGTAGATGAGAGAGCAATACAGAAAGGGAGAGACATATAAAGACATTTAATATAATATTAATTGAAATGTGAAATGTAAATCTGATGGTATGTGACTGATCAGTGCTTGGATGTGCAGTATGTTACAGCGACCTGCAGTTTGTGAGCTAAAGCAGATCGGTCTCAGGTGGTTTACATAATTTGTTCACTGAAAACAGGTAATTAAATGAGATGCTTTTATTACTGTTGCATAAATATAACAGCATTTTCAGTAGCGTTCTCAGTGTCAGTTCAAAAAGCACCGTATTGTTATTCCTCACACTTTTTCTTCTTCTTCTGTTCCACAAACTCCATCATGTAGAGAAGAACCCAAATCCAGAAACACCGCCACCACCTTCTCTGGACCCCAGCTCATTTAACATGGACTGAGATCTGAAATTCCTTTTGGAAATCATGGATTGTTTCATGCCCATGGCTAAAGAGGAGAAGGACCATCCAGCTTGTTCTAATCCAGCATCCATAATGTTGTGTGTGTGTGTGTGTTGGGGGTGGGTGACCTGTACATCTGTGAAGATCCATTAATGCTGAACGGTATATACGGGTTTTGGAGGAACATTCTGCCCGGGAGCTGAACTGACCTGCCTGCAGTCCAGACGGGTCACCCTCTGAAAACATCTGGAGCATTATGGAAGAAGAAACAAAGGAGAATCCGAACTGTGGAGCAGCTGCAATCCGATATCAGGCAAGAATGGAAACATTTCACCTTCAGAACTACAGCAATCATCTCCTCAGTTCCCAAACGCTTAAAGCATGCTGTTAAAAGAAGAGCTGATCAGCATCATCCCACACTAACTTTACAGATTTAAAATAGACATATGCAGTATTTTTCAAAACATAATAAAAATTCTCAGTTTACCATTTGATATGTGATCTTTGGGCTATTTTCAGTTACGTATGGAGTTTACATCATTGCAGGGGACCAAAACAAATGTACAAATTTCCAAAGTCAGGTCACTTCTGTCCTGGAAATGTAGGAAACACACACGCAACAATGGATACAACAAATTACAACAATAAAAATGAATACACAATGCTGAATTATATATTTATCTTGAAGTATTTATAATACATAGAACCAACTCATAAATCCATGTCCTGGCATTGTATTAAAACACACCTGTGTGTGTGTGTGTGTGTGTATGTGTGTCTGTGTAAGGCCCCTCAGGAGCAGTGGATGGGTCCAAAAGCAATCACGCAGGGTGATGACAGAGACTGGGCTGTGCTCAGGGTCTTGTGATCGATAAAGCCATTACACACACCCGGGCTGAGCTGCTGTGCTACGTTCTACACATCCTGCCTATAAACACACATACACACACCTCAGCCTAGCAAGCAGATCAGTGTGTGAGTGCGGGGGGGGGCGGTTTGATGGGGTAGTCCCCCAGTAATAGAAACTGAATCTATTCCAGCCTTGACCTCGTGGTACATCATCCGTGAGTATATGATTACAAAGAGTCATTCAGCCATTTTCACCTGTTCAGACTTGGCCACATATTTTTAACTACAGTAAAAATGAATGAATTCACACATTCGCGTCTACGTCTCCTATAGACTCTGATATATCATCCTCGGTGGATTAGAACCAAGGCACTGACACCCTGCAATCAACTGAAAACAATCTAGTGACAGATGATCACTCATGTGCTCTGGCTACTGGAGTGTGATGTTGATGGCTTACGCAGCAGCCTTGGCATACTGAATTGAGAGGTATGTGATTAGCATGCAGCGATGGGGGGTGATGTGGGAGGCCATGAACAGAGTCAGGAGTGATGTATAGGATTTGGGGAAAAAAGCCCGAAGAACCCAAAACCATAGCAACGACATGCAAACTAGCCCTCCGTGGCCACAGTGGTGATAATAAGTCCACCGTATCTGGGTGTGTTTGCTCTGGGCCTGTTACTGAGCACCACATAATGCATCACTGCTTATTCCTGTATTTAGATTGCAATGGTTGTAATGAATTAACCATAGGAGTGCTGTGATTGTGAAATGGAAGATATGAATGATATCTCACCATGTTTATATACATTATAGATATTTATACTCCAGCTGTATTTAACCTAATCACTGCGACTGTCTTTAGCTGGTAACTACACATTATAAGCAAGTTTGAAATTTATGGGGTTTCTGTTCTTAGTACTGGGTTAGGTTAAATTTTGTACTAAACTACTCTTAAAATTATTTAGATCTAAATTACTCTTCATTACAGACATGGCAGATAAAGCTTAAGCTGGAATATTCGACTGATGCAAATGTAAGAGTCCATTCTAGGTTATGGTTTATAATGAATACATAGTCCAACCATAGGACTGTGACAAATCAGAGACTGCCCTGCATTTATTTCCTTTTTGTCAGTCATTGTGCCACTGATGCTTGTTGCAGACCTTTTGCCAAGGTGTCACTAAAAAGGAATCTGTGGCTATGGGAGGAACAAGGGATGAATATATAACACATAGAGAAATGCGGGTCAGTATCGCTGTGGATTACAGTTTGGGGATCTGCCCTTTGTGAGTACATGCAGTTTGGTGTCTGTAGGTTAATGGAAACAATAGAGTTGGGTGAAAATGATTTGAACTCTATGGGAGGAACAAGTGATGGAGGAAAAAAGACAAACAGATGAGCAGATTAACAATGAATTTGTGCTTGGGGGGTCTGCCACAATTAGGAAACTGGGAAAACCAATGATAATATAAAGTTAAGTTAAAGTTTTTAAGAAATTTGTGTGACAAAAAGCTATACAGAAGCACACCATTCCCAACCAGACCTAACATTCTGGATTTGGATGGTGATGAAATTTAAAAAACATTGCACACTAATAATCCACTTCCATTAGGAATAGCGGAGAGTCAAAGGAAAATCAAAAAAGGAAAATTAATTTCCAGTCACTGGATTGAGTATGAAGGAAGAGCATCATAAAAGATAGGCTGAATGTGTTTGGTATAATGAGAAGCAGAACATTGTACCCAACTTCTGTGACTGAACTTTGGACAAATGGAAAACTAAAAGCAAATCTCAAAAGTCTAAAGTCTGGACACACTCAATGCTTCTTAGCACTGACCACGGTGCCTCCAGACACAGATTCATTGGTCCTGCATCGTGCAGCCATCTGCCAATGGTGCTGGCACTAACAGAATGACTCATTAAGGGCATCACTGCTCGCAGTCAGGTACAGCAATAAGGCCAGCCCTTGCTTATGACACATGCGCAGCCAAGCATGAAACTTAAATCATCCCCCTGCGTCATGATGTCAAACCTAGCCTCCAAGGTTTATTCCTGACGGTTGATTCCTTTTAGGTGCAACTATTTGTGCAACTAAACTGAGTGTATACATAAAGTCAATTAAGCAGTAAGTTCCGCTATTCTTCTCTTGTACTGAGAATGAAAAGTACCCGACACAGATGCTGATGCTTTATGTCTGACTGTTCCGAGAGTCTACCTTTGGTGTGATCTAACCTGAGCATGCATTGAAAATCTGCCACTAAGACATGAAGTGGTACTTGCGAAGGACTGCAGGACAACTGATCCTTTGTTACCCATCCTCCAAGGAGTCAGATCTGAGTCGAGGGTCTACCAGTACTCAAGCATACATTTCAATTACAATTCAGATAAAGACTGCCAGCTGAACCTTCCCTAATGGTGATCTGTTGAGCAGTTAATCATCTGCGTCTGTGGCCTGTGGTAAGTGGCAAGTATTACCGCACTAGTAATGATATTTATTGTTACTGACAAATGTGTGATGTGCACTAGCTGCTCTCTCAGCGTATCTACAGCCCAGACAGAACTTCTTTCAGAAATGAGAAATAAAAAGACTTGGACACAAAAGAAGACACATGACTTTCTGACACGGGAAATCTGTCATCCTATTTGGAGGCCTATTTGGAGGAAACATGTGCAGCGACGTCTGTCAGCATTACGGCTAAGCGGTGCTGCTAAGAGTTTCTCTGAAAGCAGTTTGAAATTGTTAAGAAGGGCTTAGCTGAAAGCACCATCCCTGTAAGCTTCCAAGCTCTCAGCAAAGCTCATTTTAAGCAGAAAACTGACATATTTCCACGGGATCACACCCCGTGTTCTTATCAAAGTAGTCCTCCCGCCGCATTCAATATTCATTTGCAGATCCCTATCTCAAACAGATAGGAGAAAGGTTCTATATTTTCTGGCCTACAGCGGAATCCGTCCTATGGAAGGTGGGAGAGGGATGATAAGATATTACTTAATGTGACACAGCGGTGCAGCCAGGAGCTTTGGAGGATGCATGATATTGAATTAAATTGAATTAAACTCTGCAGTGATGCTGATATTGGGTTGTGTCATTTATCATGTCTGTTGGATTTTCTTCACTCCTGCATTAAAATGAAAATTTGCAGTTTCTGTTTTTCCATAAAATCTCCATATCCTGTTTTGGCAGAATGATACATGTGCAATTTAGGTTGACAGATCGATCTAGGGTGTGTGTGTATGTGAGAGGGTTTTTGTGGCATATTTTGTCCTCGTTGTATTGCATATAGTTTACAGTGTCCTGCTTCACATTAATGTTCACTCAGTGCATGACGATCAGTGTGAAAGAAGACTAGATTTCTGGGTGCTTAACTAATTTGAAAACATCTATTACATGTGATACTGCACTGTGCAGAAGACAGAGACCACCCTCAGGACAAATAAGCAGAAAAAATATTTACCGCAAATCCTTTTCAGCAGACTAGATTTCAGTTTTCTTAAGACATCTGCAGGGATATAGTGTCTATTTGTGTCCACAAAAAAAAAATGAAAATTGTAATAAGTGAATGGTGGTTTCTTTTGCAGAGTACAGTATTTGATAAAGACAATGGAAAAAACACATTAGTCTTGCAGCCTTGCTGCCAGACTAATACAGATTGTAATACAGACTGTACAGAGAAGAATCCTTGTTATCGGTACACCTGCTGTATTTTATTTCATATCACTGTTTTAACCTCAAAATTACATTACTAAAATAGCATTACTAATAAAAACTAGCAGTGTTCTGCTTAGTTCAGACTGCTAAACTACGTTTACAGAAGCATAATGGGACCATTTAAGTTGGCACTAGGGCCATGGACAGCCTGCGCCATTTAACAGCTAACTTTGCATCCCTTTATAAAGACACGGTCAGGGCCATTTACGTCCCTTTTCAATCATACAAAAGGAGGCTTCTATGCCTTTTTCTGAAACCAGTCATCTGAACATTCAGCCCTTGAGTGCTACTGTTAAGTGTCTGATAGATGGTCTATTGCAGGGTCTTTCAACCCTGGTCCTGGAGGCCCCCGGTAGTGCACATTTTAGTGCTTTTCCCGCTTTAGTACAGCCACTTTAACTCAATAGCAGGCTGATAATAAGCTGATTAGTTGCATAAGGTGTGTTGGGAACAGGGAAAACACTAACAAAAAAGCAGGGCAGCGGACCTGGATCTTAACTGAAGGCGGGTCCTGGAAAAATGACAACAACCAATAAAACACCAGTTTGTCTACAAAGAATGGCTAAAGCAGAGAAAGTCATATTTTGAATTGGCTTAGTCAAGCCCAGATCTAGGAATGATGAAGCAGAACCTAAAGGTGTGCATACCTGCAAGAAAGTCCACCAACATAACAGAGATAAAGCAGTTCTTGGAACAAACCAGGATTCTGCAATTCTTTTAATCATGTAGGAAAGCTTGTTAACTGAAGAGAGAAAAAAGAGTGCAAATACACACACTTACTACAGAAGAGCACATACATGTTGTCATGACTCAATTACAATTTTAGACTGCCAAAAATGCTCACATATATGAGGTAGCATCAGTAAACTGTCTATAGCTGGATATGGTACCTTTCAAGCAGCACTGTATCAGTTTACTGTATCAATAGTCTAAAGCCGTGTCAGTTGGACATGGCCTGAATTCAACATGACTCAGAGTGTGTGAAACAGTTGGCCAGCTCATTCAACCGTCACATGACTGCATCCAGTATGTTTTTACTACAGGTCACTTCATGAGTACAGGTACTCCATGAGTTTAAGTGAAGGATAAAGCTGTATAAGGAACTTTCCACACTTTTCAAGGGCTTATGGTACATACATCACCATGGGCTCTTATGGGTTAAGTATGCATTGGACTAATATGTGAGGTAATAAGCTTCAGCGTTCAGCTTTCATCATCGTCCTCACCGCTCCTGTGCTCACTGTCATCCTCCTCTCCTTTCACCCTCCAGCTGTCCGTCTCAACGTAGGTCAAGATTGTGGGCTGATGTGGAGAAAGAACATCTTTCCGACAACCTCTTCCCTTATCATGAGGTAAGCTCACATCCCTTCACCAACCCACCCACCCATGACCAACATCAGGATCTTAGCTGACATTCTGGTTACATAAACCTTCTCCATTATTTATGTCCTTTTTTGGAGTGGTGGTGCTTTTCAGTCAGCCTCCACCATGAGGAGCATGTTTGTTTGACCTTTGGCAAGAGCCAGTGTGCTGTGTCGGGGGACCGGCATGTTCGTCCAAGTGTCACTGTGTCAGAGTGACAGGTTATGGGACAGGCCCACAGGTGCAGGGAGCACATGAGGATGGCTAGTGTGATACTGTCAACATCTGTTACTGCATACTGCATTCTTCTCTCCTCCCTATTCTCTGGTCCCTCCTTCCCTCTAACTACAGATGGGAATTCTAGCTACATTCAACCAGGTCAGCCGTCTCAGCTCATCCTGCCTTCAAAATTAGGACGTAAGGTTGCTTGTTTTTGTCCATCATTTAAATTGTTCAATACATGTGTAACTCTCTTTTCCCCCAAACAGTATTAATTTGCATTGTGTTTATTGTTGTTATAAAACTGTTTTATGGCAAAAACAGCAAGACCCAACACAGCATGGGCTTACATCATAATAACAAGCAGCAATGCAGGTTTGTTATACCAAAATCTCTTATAACATAATCACCTCTGTTTTGGAGCACTTTGTGGTTCTTCAATTACAGTCCATCTGTTTCTGTGTATACTTTGTTACCCTGTTCTTCAGTGGTCAGGACCCCAACAGGCCCTCCACAGAGCAGGTATTATGTGGGTGGTGGATCATTCTCAGGACTGCAGTGACCCTGTATGCTCAGTGGTGCTGATAAAATGGACAATGAGTGTAGACACAAGGAGGTGTACCTAATAAAGTGGCCGGTGGGTGAATAAACACAGCTTTAGCTTCCCAACTGTTTCTCAAGATTTTTGGAATGTAACTTTATGACTATACCTTCGCTTGCTAGCTGGTGCAGTAGTCGATTGTGATAAAGAAAAACAGTTCAGTAGAGCATAAAAATGACAAGAACACTGCAGTCCTCAGCCAAAGACATCTATGCATAGTGCTGTAAAGGGTAGGTTTGTGGCTAATTAGGCGGTACCCACCATGGTGTCCTCTCAGTGGTTGTAGTAGATTATAATTTTACAGTAAGGTACTTGAAGCTGCTATACTAAGTAAATATAAAAAAGTATTATCAGACTGTTCGACATTATGTAGCAATTGGACTGTAATTCTACAGTGTTAAAATCACAGTAGTTATCCATGTGTATTTGAAGTGATACTGCTTTTACAATTACAAAAAAGTAACCTCAAACCCATAATATAAACTATAAACTCACCTCTACGGTTTACTTGCCTCTACCTTACATTATAAGCCATGTTTACTAGTGATGGGCATTTCAGCTTCCAAACAGCTCATTGTTCTGTAGCACTGTTCCAGTAATTGTTCCTAGATTGCCCAAATCAGGAGGCACGATGGTGCAGTGGATAGAGCTGTTCCCTCACAGCCTGGGTATGATTCCTAGCTGGCGCATCTGGTGTCCTTTCTGCGTGGAGTGTGCATTTTCTCCCCTGTGTCTGTGTGGGTTTCCTCCCACAGTTACGCAGTCAGGTGAACTAGAGATGCCCCTAGATCTAATAGACTGGTGGACTATCCAGGGTGTTTCCTGTCTTCTGCCCAATGAGAGCTGGGATAGGCTCCAGCACCCCACTGACCCAGTCGGATAAACAGCTTAGAAGATGAATAAAGCCAAAAATCAGATGAACTAGTCAGTTGTACTTGGACAGCAAAAATTACATGAGAACTGCTAAAAACAAAACCTGAGACAAGCTAACATAATGAGCAGCACGTGTTGGGGATTATACAGATTCAGAACTGGAATGAGATCCAGGACGTTTATTTTCATTTTTTACCCATTTATTTTCTTATGGTGGGTGTTAGGTCAGCCTGGTACATTAATAAGGCTCATCCTTGCTTACATCACATGCATGGCCGATATGAAACTTGAATCATTCGCATGTCTCACAATGTCAAACCTACCCACCAAGTTTCATTCCTGTTGGTTGATTCCTTCAGGGTGCAGCTACTTGTGCAACTATGCTTTTGACGAGGAGTGTAGTATTTACCTTTTCAAGGTGTATGATGCATGTCAGCATTAACGGACCTCCAGTTGCCAACTTTGAAGGCATTTCTAAGCTCCAAAAAGGAAACCTTAAAAGTCATTTGCCAAGAGCACCAGTTCTTTTATTTCTGACTATATTCTAGAGAGAAAAAAAACAAGCTATAATTTAACAGTAACTAATTAGCAAACTAAATGCTGTAATTTGATTTATTCCAATGTATATCTCTGAATAAGTGTTATTTGGGAGCTTGGCAGTTACTGGCTCCCAAGCTCCTAAATTACAGCTTACAGGAAAAGTAATAAAACACCAGGTATGTGTTACTGTTATGTTACACCAATCTGTACAGTGTAGGGAGTTAAGTGCAATTAAACCAATCAGGTAATGTGGTACCCCCCCCATATCTCCACTGAGTTGGGCCCTGTGCTCATACTACCTAGGCTACACACTGGTAAGAGTCAAACATCTCATTCACCACGTGCTTGCAACCCGTGCACGCACACAGTCTCACTACTGTAAACCCCACTCCACTTCCCCCTCCCCTGCTCTCCACTTGAATTCCCTCACATGCACCAATATGGACTTGAATTCTGCATTAGCACTGCTGCAGAGCCATAGCATGGCCTCAATTAGTCACCGTTCAGTTGCTTTCTCAATCCGAGTCCCATTTGCCTTAACAGACGTTAATTCCATTGAACGCATGGTGGAGGAATAAGATGGGATTGGGGCTAATTGCTGCCGGGCCTTGATGGATATGTTTCCTCTCGCTGTGAAGCTAATTCAAATTTGCACAGTCCTCGCGCCTCTGCGCTCGGAACGCTCAGTGTGGATGCAGGATGCAGCAGCATGTTTATTTAAACGGAACATGCCTGTGATTATGCTGAGCCAGTTATGAAATACATATGCACTTCCAGTCCATGTAAAGGTCGGTATCAGAACACAACAGATGCAGATACATAAAAAACTGGATTCTTTGATCTCTGTCAGGGTTATCATGACAAAACATCACCAGTTCTGTCAATAGAATTCTAAAGACTGCCATTTCAGAGCAGGGTGATGCGTGAAGGGCTAAGCTAATTCCATTAACAGTAAAAAAAAAAGCCTGTCCCTGTTGCATACTTCAGAATATGAACATTCCAGCTGTGGAGTGATCACTTTTCATAAAGCCACATTAAGAATTTACACCGACCTGCTGGAACTAGGCATGCAGCAGGCTCCTGCTGGCCAACAAATGATAGGTTTAATTTCTGTAACTGGGACTTTGCTAATAGCCTTGGCATGATACACTGCAGTAAATCCACTGACACACAACTGAAACAGCATCATTCTGCATTCATTTCTGTGTGCAGTGTGTAAAATATGCAGGGAGTGGTTCACATTATATGAGCATCTGGCCATCAATTCCAGAGCTTGATCCTTAAAGGGGGGTGACACACACAGGCCTTTTCTACCAACGTGGAACGGGTTCCGTCCTGGTTCACACATCTAGTTTTGAACTGTTTGGTGGATTTCCACCAAAAATAAATAAGTTCAGAACCCAAAAAGTTAATTCCCAGCTGGATCCAAAGAATAGCTGGTTCATCAGCACGAACCATGACGACTTCCATTGTTATGAAAAGAGGAGATAACAATGGCGGCACCCAGTAGTCAGCTGAAGAACCTCTTCTACGTGTTCTTATCTCAAGTAGTTGATCCATGCTTGCTTTCTAGATATAAACAGACATCTGGAATAACAGCACAAATGCTCACGGATACTGTTTGCTACCACTATGCAGAGCCTCTGTTGACGACGTTGATGATCTTTTGATGTTCCTAACCATAATAATAATAAGAAGGAGAAGAAGATTAAGAAGAACAGTAAGTTGGCTTTTTCAAGCCAAGTTAATTAGCTTACATCAATCTCAAAATGGTAAAATTAAGCTACATCAACTGAATATAAGATCATTTTACTTGGCCATATCTCATTTTTGCTGTGCAGGAATTTAAAATTGGGCATTGATATTATTTATCAGGTGATATTATTACAAATATTATTCATCAGGTGATGCAATAAACTGCTTGTTTTTGTTCCTGTATGCAAAAAGATGAACAAATTAGTAGCTGTATTTATATATGACCAGACAAAACATGAAATATCTTGGGGTCATGCTGTCTGCAATCAACTAAAAGTCACAGTACATGTAAGAAACATTGGATTTTTATTTCACGTTTTCCATACTGTCCCAACTTTTACTCACTTGGGAAAAAAATATGGAATTATGTGGAGGCTCTGCTAAAAAAAGGGCTTTACCACACTCAAATATCTGATTTACATAAATAAATCTTTTTAAGAGTGCAGGCAGTTTTTTGTGTGTTTGTGCTTATAAAGAGAGAGAAGGAGTGATGGGAGGCTAGAAGGCAAGCACCTTTTTAGGCGTCATGGTGTGATGGTCAGCAAACAGGGGAACGAGATGACAGCAGGGGTTTATAGGGAATGTGCTACACGGATAACTGGCTGGGAGAATGACAGGAAGGCACAAGCTGTACCTCAGCCTCCACACAGCTCCAGAATTAAGAGTGAGGCCTGGCTGTTTTTACCAAATTCTGACTTCACAAAGCTGTGAGGATTTTTGGAGGAGCTTTAATCATAAGCTCACAGTGACCAGGCTCATACTGTTAATCTTATGTTCCAAAATGGTGTAATATAATTGCAAAGCTTTAAGCCAAATATACAAGCGTGCCACTCCGCTGTACTGTAACGGTTGGTTACTACAGGCATTAACTTTCCAACACAAAATACACTGACCCAAAAAACAAGATGCTATCAGTAAAATAATGTCCAATGAGTTCTGAATGCAGTTCATAGAGGAATGATGGTGGTTCCCAGATGGATGAGAGAATTCTGGAGAGTTCCTAATGGTGTGGTCTGCACAGTCGCCCGACACGAACCCAATTGAGGCATTCCATCATGCCTTGTTTAAAGTCTAACAATTCACATTTCCCAGCCATGAGCACGATGGCCAGTGTACAACCTCACTCACAAGATAATGCCTCACAACTTATAGAGGTGTGGGCGTTCACAAGCCATCTCCTGAGGTAACGCCACTTCATAATCAATTTATATACTGATGTCACATGACTTTTATTGGTATATTGGAAAGCATATTTAATGTGTACCAATAAAGCTTCTGAAAGGAGTATAATCTTAGAAGTCAGAATTGCTGGTTGGAGTCAGTAAGTCCAGTGCTGCAGGGTTTTTCCAAGCTTTGCCGTATGCTTTGTGCATGTATACCGATCACTCGGAGACCAAAAAAACAAAAACAAAACAAAACAAAAAAAAAACATGCACCCAGGGGCTATAGAAAAGAACAGCTCATGGACCAAAGGAGAAAGTTGTAGGACAGCAGTGTGTGGTTAGATAACTGGGTATGGAGAACCAACAACCTTTAAGATAAGAAAGGAAAACAGCACCAGACATCAGAAGCTTCCAGATTGGAACGGTTTTGTCTGACCTAATGAATGCCTATGTCTTTTGCTTAAGAGGTGCTGGTCAGGTAAGATGGTCAACTATTAAAAACAAAAAACTAACAAACAAACAAAAACACACACACACACACACACACAACAAACTGCTGCACACGTACATCCACCACTAATACCAGAGAGTATTAAACACCTTACCATGCTCCTCTGTTGAAAGTGTGACATCTTGTGGTTCATTGCTACTATTGCAGCAAGCAGACATTCTTGCATTTATACATAGGAACCACATCAGAAACAGATCCACACTTACAGACTGAAGCCCATCAGTTCCCATGCATGATGTTAGCCAACCTCTGCTCCACTCATAGCCCAGTTTCTGACCACTACCAGTGTTAACCACCTATTTGAATACTGGAACACTCTACACTGCATCTACACTATCCTTGTAGTGTGGTGGTGCTATGAATGAATCTAAGACAGCAATGCTGCAATTGGGTCCCTGACTCAAACAGTGCTCTGTGGTCAGAAGCTGAACACTTCTGAAGGGTTAAACAATAATAACTAGCACAGGTAACAGCACATACGCATGACCCATAGTACACATTCTAACTCTGGTCACTGACATGGGTCCTGGAAAGTCTAGTTCAGAGTTTCTCAATGCTAGTCCTGGAGGCACCTTGCCCTGCACATTTTGGGGCTTAATTTGGCGCTCCCAAAACACCCGATTCAACCTACCAGTTTATTAGCAAGCCCTTTCAGAGTTGCAGGGGGTGTTTTAAAGCAGGGAATCCACTAAAACACGCAGGGCAAGGCACCTACAGAACGAGGCCTCAGGAAACACTGGTGTAGTTCCAACCACAATCTGCTACATCTTCAGCTAATCACCTTCTGAAGTTCTGGTTGTCTGGAACAGCTTTGAAATGATCTCTCCAGGATCTGCAGCACCAAATTTCAAGACTCAGTGGAAGGAGTTGGCCAGTGTATCCAATGAACCCCTCCTCCCCCACCCCACAAAATAACCACTGCCTCTAGTGCTGCTCTTTAAGGATCACGCTAAATAAACACCCAACGCCATGCCTGCCACCGTTAACATAGCTTTATTACCATAAATATCCATACACCTGCATCAAATCAATAAGCAAACACCTTTTAATCCAAACACCACTCACACATTGGACATTTCTACATAAAAGGTCACATCACGCCAGATCTAAAAATGCTGTCATTTTAAATCACAGTGTTATCTAGGCATTTAAAACGACCCAAACAAGTCATAGCACAAATAGGGGCTTCGTCCACGTAGAAGTGTTGATCACAATCCTCTGGGTGAAGCCAAGAAACTTCCTCTACACTGGTTCAACATGTCTATACAAAGAGAAATCTGGACAAACAGCTTTCAATGCATTACTTGGAGGAAATGTGCTGACCGGAAAAACAAAACAAAACAAAAAAAAAAAAAACCCAACAACTGCTACTCAGCCTCTGGCAAACCTTAACCAAAACCCTGACTTTCACTAATTTATTCTACCAGCTTGAACTGTGCAATCTGTAGCTGAGAGAATAGAAAAATAAAATACCATTTCTAACTTAAGAACCACATAGAAACGCACAACCTTAAATAGCTCCACATGTACATTCTTACTCTGATACTTATTGCTGAATAGCAAGAAAACACAATGTCCCCCTTTTTGCAAAACACTTAGAGGTTAGGAGGGGGCGCATAAGCAAAACCAGCATTAGAAAATAACCTTTAATCTTGCAGAGACTGGGACCCTCCATGGGTGCTAAGAGTATGGCCTTGTTGCTAGCACCTAGCAGAACTCGCCTGAAATCAAACTGGCAGTGATTGTATACCTAATCTGATAACAGTACAGCTGTAAAGTTCTTTAGTCATCGTCTTCCTCCTCTTCCTCCTCTTCTTCGTCCTCATCTTCCTCCTCTTCCTCCTCCTCATCACCTTCATCCTCATCTTTGGATTTTGATTTTCCTGCTGAGGACCCGCCACCTGCTTTACCCTTTGTCTTGTAGTTCTTCAGGTCCTGAAAGAAAGGAAAAGTCCAGGAAGTTTAGATCAACTTCCACCTTTACAGTGATACCATGTTAGAGTCGACTGCAGCTGGAGGTCACCGGTAGCCAATAACAGCAGCAGCCACAGCACAAGATACATAAAACCCACAAACTAATTAGATTTTAGATTCTGATTTGTGTCCAGATTGATGTCAATCCTCACCTTCTGATACTTGTCCTTGAGTCTGTTGGCCTGTGAAAGGAAGGGCTGTTTCTCAGAGTCTGACATGTTGTTCCACATCCCACCAAGCTTCTTGGCTACATCGCCAATTCCCATGCTGGGATTCTGAGCCTTGATACCAGGTCTGCGCTCAGCACAGAACAAGAGAAAGCCTGACCTAAAAAAAGAAAGCAAGGAAAGTGCAGTTATATACCAAAAACATCACCATTTATAAATACACACCCCCCCCCAAAGTGCACCCAGTTACACATTATCCTGTTAAGTAGCAAGAGCACACATACGGTGGCCTCCTAGGTGCATTGGGGTCCTTCTTCTTCCTGCCCCTCTTGCCTGGGTTGTAGTTCATCATTTCTTGATCATAGCGAGCCTTATCTTGCTTTGCCATGTCTTCAAATTTAGTCTTTTCCTTTGGGGACATAACCTGGAATATACAGGAGAACAGGCAAAGCAATGCAAACACCTGAAATGCTTGAAATGACAGCTCATTGGACCCCAGGCATGATGTCAACTCATAGGTTAGGATCACAGGACCAATGTCAACCACATATTTGCATGCTGGAACATTCTCATCACCAACAGAGCAACATCTAGATTCACAGAAACTGACCACTTCTGAAAGGCTAGATAAGAACTACTAGTAACTAGTACAGGTAACGGTGCATATGGATAACTGGTGACTCCATGGTCACTGTACCACATGTTTCTGACCACAGGACCAACGTTGAGAATGTGCTAGCATTTGAATGCTAGAAGATTCTCAACACCACATTAACCTGGAAGTGGTGCTGGTATGAGTTTGTTCCATGATCCAAATATTGCTCTATGGTCAGAAACTGACCATTTCTAAAGGGCTAGACCTGCAGAGTCTAGTTCCAACCACAATCTGCTACACCATCTCCAGGTAATCATTATCTTTAGAAGTTCAGGTTGGGAACTTGGACCAGCTTGGAAATAAACTCTGTAGCAAAGCAGATCAGCAGCACCAGGCCTGGAGACCACTGCTCTGACTGTATGCAGCGGTAGGTGATTCTAAAACTGGTCTCTGGTCACCAACCTGGCTCTGGCTTTTTGGGATCCAGGCAGAAAAAGCACTTACCTTCCATCTCTCCGAACACTTCTTGGAAAATTCTGCAAAGTTGACAGAAACACCAGGGTTTTTCTTGTTGTGCTCCTCACGGCAAGTCTTTACGAAGTAGGCGTAAGCAGACATTTTGCCCTTCGGCTTTCCTGGGTCATTTTTGGCCATCCTGGGGGATAGCTGTCTTCCACTTCTCTAGTATTTTTTTTAGTCCTATTAAAGAAATGCATTTGGGTGAAGCACCACATCAACAATATAGACAATATCATCAGTGACTGTGCAATAGTAAGCTTTTATTATATTCTTCTTGGTCGAGAGATTTTTTTTTTTTGTCCACCAACTGCTCTCTCAAAGCAGACCCCCGAACACGAATTCAATGTTGCACCAAACTGCATGTACTCACTCCGTGCACATCCCCAATCTCCAATTCACAGCCATACTGACCCGCACTCTATCCCTCGTTCCTCCCATACACTTCCATTCATTTTTAGCAACACCTTATAAATCGTCCAGCCGCAAGCTTAAGGTACACAACCGCTCTGCATGTTCTTCAGCAAATTCACTTTTCTAGTTTGAGTTGTTTTTACTACAGCGGCTCTCTAACTATAAATAAATGAATAAACAATAAATACTTCTAAATTGTGTATACCATGCCATAAAGAAAAACTTAACCACAACAGGAGGCGAGAGAGGCACCTGACCAGGGGAATTATTCATCTTCCATTTTGTGAAATGCAAAGTCATGATCAGAAGCCTCATCATCATTTAAAGCCCGTTAATGCCTCGATAACTTATTTCCTTAGTGAGCAGCACGCGAGCACCTGAACACAAAGCAGTGCTAAGTCTCCTGTAACATACACGACACGAGGCTCAGTCAGCCCAGCTTCTCTCGCTATCTCCTCCTCTGAACAGTACTCCATTCATTAAAATGGCCTCTCCAGCGCGCTCGTGGAAAAGGTTTAGGAATGGCTAACAAAGCCTCTCACACGCCCCCTTTCACGCGCACCAACACGGCGGATCAAAGTCTTCCTGGTGATTCGGCAAGATGCCGAAAAACATCAGAACTCGCCCCACCGTGTAACGTTACCGTGTGCATAGAGGAGCCGCCGTTACAGCTTGTTCAGAAGTTTGTAGCTGCGCTGATAAAGGCAGCGTGAACCAGCCGTGACCGCCGTCAGCTGCGCTCTAGCAGCGCAATTCCCTTAACCGGGAAGCCAATACAACGGCACAACTAGGATTTTTTTCCTGGAACAAACCAATAACTTAAGCGATCGTCCACAGTAAAACATTTCGGCCTACAAGTTACTTCCTGTGCTCGAAAAATGATAATATGTATTTACTTTGCCAGTCATTTCAAAACACAACGCATTATTTACGCCATTTAGTTTTTAAATCGACAGGTAAACAGAAGATCACGGCAAAGAATAAAAGCACACAAATAATCAGATTAAAATTATTTGCCTTCGATAATGCAGAAAAAGACAAACGCCCGGTAACTGACAATCGTTTAAACACGACGAGAAAGATCACGCGCCGAGCAACACGCCGTAAAGACGTACTCGGACACAGATACGCGGGTTTAACCGCTGCTCAGCGTTTTCACTCACCAGCGTTGATCGGCCACCAGTGTTTCTCATCTGAGCTCTCGCTTCCTCCCTACACAGCCTCGCGCTATCTCACCACGAGAGCCCCCCCCGATTGGCCCGCGGTGCCACCGGGGCGTTCAAAACAACCTCCGCAGTCGTGGATTGGCTGCAGCGTCTTGCATGGCCACGGCTCCTTGTCTGTGATTGGACGGAAAGCACAGAATGCCCCGCCTATTGTTTAAATACCGTCCGGAAAAAGCCAGCACGGGAGTGCGCGTGAGTGTATGAGTGGTGGATCTCTGTTATAATTCCCGAATAGAGCTAATTCACATGTTTGTAAACAGAGGCCTTCAGGACACTTCCGGGTGGATAACCTGCCCAGAGTTAGCATGGTGGCAGCTAACTTTTCTGGTCACAATTTACAATAAACTCAGTCATAACAGGTAAATCATTGCCAGTAACTTTTAAATTACATCGTGTTTGAAGCTGTAATGTAAAATTGTATGTATGTAATGGGTTTACTTCTGTTTTTCCTGTTTTCCAGCTTTCTAAAACAGGTAGAGCTGCTGTATTAGCATTGAGGATCCTCTGTGTTTGCTAACATTAGCAGCTGAAACTAATCACAGTTTAGTGTATCTCATGTGTATACCTTGCATCTCTTTTATCTACCTCAGATTCTTCACATTGCATGTATGGAAATATGTACTTGTGTATAAGAATGCACACAAGAATAGTTGCATCCAAAAGGAAGTGTGGGATGGCAATAAAGGTTAGATAAAGATAAAGGTTACCAGGAACAATAAATGTAGACTGATATGGGCAATAGTTATTGAGTTACACGTACAGAAGTGGTGTCTGGCGCCGGACTGCCATGTTTACTGACGCAACATTCTGAGTCACTCCATGACAGTCTGGCACGACACCATTGCAGTCTTTGGTGACGTTGACGCGGTGTTAAGGGTAGTCGTCATAACGGTCTGCTTGCATGTAAGTTATGCATTGTGCAGCCTATGGTGCTGCCAATGGTGCTGGCACTAACTGTCACTATCTGTCGGTTCCCCCTCTGTGGTTTGTGTAGGTCTCACAGATCCTTCATGCTTGCAACAGTGTGCTGTGGTAGTATCCGCATGGCCATCCTGCTTTCCGGAGTCCTATGATGCTGCCTGTCTCTAGCTCTTCCAACTGCTCGAGTAGCTTTTGAACTCTCTAAGGCATACTTCACTTGCACGCAACAGGACAACCTTATATAGTCAGTCAGGTACTGCGATAAGGCTAAGTGTAAATGGACAAAAAAGTGTGAAAACGGACAAAAATGGAGATACTAGACAGCAATGATGTCACAGCTTATTTTTCACAATTTGATATTATTGTTATAAAAAAAAAACTATATATATAGAAGCTATTCTGGTGTTTAGTATAAAGTATATTTATTGTCTAATGTGTATATTTTGTGTTTACTCACCTTCATATCTGAGTACATGTGATTGGACAATAAACAGGATCTGATTTGAGTTTTACTGCACCTGGAGACCAGCTATGAGATGCTTTTTGGTATTTACATTTATGCTAGCCACAGAACCAGAGTTTTTGCTCATATTAACACTCAACAAGGAAAAAAGTTTTGTTTGATTCTCCTCACGGTTCTGTGTAAATGTAGATCTGTGTCTGCAAAGTACAGCAGTATATTGATTAATTTCAGGCAATATGCTAAGCAGATGTGGGCTACCTAGCAAATAAGCCTAGTTCGATGCTTTAGTGACATAAAATGAACATGGACATAAAAGTTTCATAGAATCCAAAAAAATCTCTGTGCATGGAGGAAAAGATCAAAAACCACAAATTAATGCCTGTAACCTTCGATCCCTCAAGACAGCAGTCCATTAACAACTGACATGCTTCTGTGTTAGATATCATCGGCTTGATATTACTGGGGGAAAAAAATGCTGTCAATAAACACCATCATGTGAGCAGTGTCCACAAATACTGCTGACTTTTCTGGGCTAAAGCTCATCTGAAGTGCATTGATGCAAAGTATATTTTACTCTGACGAGTCAACCTTTCAGGTTATTTATAGGAATAATGAGTGTCATGTTCTCCAGGCCAAAGAAGAAAAGGAACTTTCAAATGCTTACCAGTGTAAAAGTCAAGAGCCAGGATCTGTTATGGTATGGGGGGTATTCATGGGTAGCACCTCAGAGAAAGCGTCATTAATGCTAAACATGTGCTGCCGATTTATTTTAGCAAGACACATTCTTCATGTGACACAGTAGCATGGCTGTGTAATCAGAGAGTGTGGGTGCTGGACTGGCCTGCCTGCAGTCCAGAACGGTCCACTGGAGACAGCTGAGGGGGAAGGCCGTCTGCACAGCTGAAGAATGGCAAAAATAAAACTGGATCAGGTTAAACTGGATCCTCAAACGTTTAATGATTATTAAGTGCCGTTAAAAGGAAAGGTGATGCAACACAGTAGTGAACATGCGCCTAACCCAGCTACTTTACAATGTGTTGAAATTGGGAACAAGTATATATTTAAAAAGAAGTTTTAAAAAAGTAAGTTCACACAGTAAAATATCAAATATTGTGGTTTTTTTAATTAATTTTCAATTTAATACAGATCAAAAAGAATGTAGCAATCACTGCTTCCTGATTTTTATAGCATTTAACATACCTCTCCAACATTTTTGGAATTGGGGTTTTAATTGAAAAACAAAAAGAGAAGAAGATCCAAGATGGTAACACATTACACCTTAAAAGGCAGATATGCAGATCCTTTTATCTCAGACATGCTTCTTAGCAGAGTTGAAAACGGACTAACGGACTAAAAATGATCTTAATACTACTATTTATGAGACACAAATATTTGACATATAAAAAGGAATTATAAAATCACACTTCATAAATTCAACAAAACAATATATTAAAGTACATTTATAAGTAGCTTGTGGCACATCACACATGCTTCTTCTTAACAGAGTAACCAAAGCAGCAATACTGCTGAAAGAGTGCACGTTTAATATGTCAGGTTATGTTACTGAGTGTTTTGCAGTGTATTGTGAAGGTTTAAATATGGGGCCCATTATATGTGTGTGTGTGTGTGTTTTCATATCAGATGTGATCACTTCCAGAATCAAAGCCATTTGATAAGATGTGGGATGTGCTTAATATTTTAAAGATACACTGAGTGGAATTTGCCACTAAAACAGTAGTAGTATTGCCAGGAATGCCTTTATTGTTAACACTGAAATTACTTCCTGTAGCTTTTCCAAGGTTTGCAAAGGACAGGGCGGCAGTACTATACAACCTTAAACTATTACTGATAAATAAACACACTGTTACTTCATGTAACACATAACACAGAACACTCTCAAACCATGTTTCCACTACTGTACTTCCACCAGGTGGCAGCCTAACCACACTGTCATGGTGCAAAGAGGCACAACAGCACTGAAAAGGCAGTCATCTATCCATCGAGTGTACAGTCGTATGCAAAGTCTCAACACCCCCAGGTCACATTTCATGTTCTGCTGGGTGAAAATAACACACTGGCCACAGGAAACGCAACAAAAACAAATAATATAAAATGTGCCGTAACTTTGGCACAGGCTACATATTTACCATACCACTGTGCATTAAAACATGCAAAAGCTTCAGTAGAGGCTTTGGATCATACAGTGGTGTGCATAGCTGTTCCCCCGAGGTCTGAGGATGAGGAGAGGGATCGGGATGAAGAGGCTTCTCTCTGTAGCTCCTCCACTCTTCTCTGCAACTCTGCCCTCATGACTAACAGTTCCTTCATATGCTGGTGAACAGGCACCTAGATGTAATGAATCAGGTTCAATGCGATTCCAAATCAGCAAATTAGAAACCAAAGTGAATGAAAGGCTTTATTACAACATTTATTACAACACACACTAACACACTACCACCACATCAGTGTCACTGCAGTGCTGGGAATGATTCACCACCCACATAATACCTGCTCTGTGGTGGTTCTGTGGGGGTCGTGACCACTGAAGAAGAGGGTAACAAAGTATACAGAGAAATGAAGATGAATCCTTTAAAAACACTACAGATCTCACCTGTGGCCTGGTGCGGGGGTTCCAGCGCACATAGTAGTTGACCCAGAGTTCCAGGTGTCTTAGACTGGCCACTGGATACAGAACATGATGCTCATAGTTCACGTAAAGTGGGTTGGTGAAGTCCTCAGTTTGACTGTTTATGTAGGACCACAGTGACACAGTCTTACTAAACACTTCCTACCGAGACAGACAAGAGCATTAGCGTTAGTCTGAAAGTAAAATGGACCTTATTTCCTGTTGAATTTGTGTCCCTGTTTATAAGCTGACCAGACAAAAAAAACAAAAAGTCCCCTGTGACTGAAACGTACCTAATAGGTATGCCTCCACAAGCACAAATAACAGCTGTGACCTGATTTGGCATGTGATGGACAAGTTTCTGGATGTAGATCACATGAAGGTTTAGACACTCTTGCATCTAGAATTGTGCAGTTGGGCCAGATTTGGTGGGTGCCTTCACTGGCACAATCCTGAGAAGAATTTCATGTAGATTGAGATTTTTGCCACTGCTGGTAGAGCCATATCACCATACGCTTCCATACACCTGCAAATTCAGCTACTTCCTTTACGCTGTGGCCTTTGGCACACCCAAATGCAATCTGCAGGTATTTATAGCCCCCACATCCTTGTGCAGTGTCATCTGCAGGAGTCATAACTTACTACCACCTTAAACACGTAAGGTGACTTAATTTTTTGTCTGGTGAGCTTATTAAGCATGATTTCTCAGTCATATCATTTGAAAGACGAAGTTTTTGTTTTCCCATAATCTTTGATTGCAGTGTAGTGTCTTAAAAACACTGTTTTATGTACATCATACTGTATAATCCAAAGTAAAAAACAAACAAAAAAAAATTAAAATGCAACTGATCAGCTGAACACAGCTGATGAAAAGATCCATCTACTCAGCCTGGCCTATCTGAGTCAAAAGGTGCCCAAAATTATCTATGCTCTTACCTTTGAAACACGTTCCTGCTCGCTGTTGTAGAGGAATGTCCCAAACAGGCAGCTGTAGAGATGATCCAGCACGGTAATCAGAAACAGCTCGTTGAACTCAAATGCAGAGGGGAACTGAGGAGTGAGATGAAACATTGGCAAACGCTGTTATCCAAGCTGAGCTGACTTTGCGAGGAGGTTCTCGCTATAATCTAGTATACTAAACATCAAAGAGAAATTACCTTTAATGCTAAAGTACGGTTAATACAAAATTCATTACCCACCTGTCTGGTCATCTGCCAAACACAGTCTATGAACTGGACAAAGAGTGGGGAGCGCTCAGAGTTAGCATGGTTCTCATCACCGTGTCCTACACGCTGAAAGGGGGGAGACAATCAGCTCATAATTTCAGTAATTAGGAGTGTCTTATGTACAAAGAACCGCATACTGTAAGAGAACAGATGAGATGCAAGCAGAGAGAATGAGATGAGACACAAAACCATAGCAGGGACCACTTAACATGATGCCTTTACATAGCAGCTCTCCTCTAGCGTTCAAAGTGGTATAAGACAGTCATTAATCACTAATAATGACAAGACTGCTTTTACTTTACTAGCAGATGTGGTACTAGAAGATTTTGCTCATGGACCACGCACAGGACAAGTAATTTTGAGAATGTGTGCATGAAGGTCCTTTCAGGACAGAGGTGTGTTCTCACGAATGACAGATGGTGGTCACTGACAGATGTGAGTCACTGGTCTTACCGAGGCAAAGCGGTGTCCAAAGCTGAGCCACTCCTTCTCCATCAGCACCTGGAAGCCCCTCAGTGAGCGGTAGTGTGAGTCCAGCATCAGCATGGCCAGAGAGGTGAGCTGCGTTGTGCGGTCCCATCCATCACTGCAGTGCACCACCACCGAAGTCTTCCCAGACTCAATTCTGTCAGCAATCCTTACGGCACCGGCCAGTAACAGCTACAGGCAGAGGGCGGTCGACTGTTTAAATTTTGTTTAGACCTTGAGCAGTCCAAAAAGCTAGAACAGAACTTGAATAAAACAACACACATACAATCCCATTTGCCTGTAAGTAAGCCTTGAGGTGAAGCAAATGAGCCCACTCCTCACCCTGATGTACTCCAGCCAGTGTGTGGCATCTACAGAGGAGAACCACCGCTGCTCATCAATGGCAGGATATACCACCTCCTTTAACTTGCGCAAGGACTCCCTCATAACATGAATGTTGGGAATCTCCAGAAAGTTCAGCTCCACATTAGGATAGAAGCTCTCATTCTCATAACCACCATCTTTGGCCTGCAAAAAGACGAAGGAGAATTTTTTTTTTCAGTTATTTTCCTTTTGAATAGAACCCCACTAATTGCAGATTCAATTTAACCTGTTTATATAGTGACATCAAGTCAGTACCGACTCCATTTGGGCAGTCCTTTGTGTCCACCCATCTTGTGGCTGTCCTCTTCCTTCAACTATTCCAGTCCTAACTATGTTTTCCAATAAACTGGTTCTTCCTATAATATGTCCAAAAATAAGAGAACTACAGTTTGGTTATCTGGGCTTCTAATGAGAGGTAAAACTTTATTTGTTGAAGAACCATTTATTTATGTATGTATGTATGTATGTATGTATGTATGTATGTATGTATTTATTTATGAAGAGGTACTCTTCTTCAGTAAGGTAAGTCTTCACCAGCATCAAAGTGTGGTACCCAGCCCAGAAACTACTGGTACAAACAAGAAACCCAAAGTTGTCTAGGGCAGTGTTTCTCAATCAGTGCTTTACCTGCTCTCAACACACCTGATTCAACCTATCAGCTCATTAACAAACCCTTTCAGAGTTGCAGGGCGTATGTTAAATTAGATAATCCACTAAATTTTGCAGGGTGAAGGACCAGGGCTGAGAACACTGGACTAGAGTGCAAATGATTTACTGTTTGGCCCTGACTGTAACCAAGACAAACTTTATGTTATAGTCTGACATGATACATGGGCTTAAGTAAATGAGTCTAAATTTAAAAATCTTGTAAAACCCACCAACTCATTTTTTGGGCACTCGTGGGCTGGAGGTTATGGAAAATAACCAAAGATTGCCAGTTTGATTCCCTGAACCGGAAGGACACAACTGAAGTGCCTTTGAGCAAGGCACCTATCCCTCAACTGCTCCCCAGCCACCGTGAATAGGGCTGTCCACCACTCTGCCCCCTTGCACAGATGTGGAGGCTAAATGTGGAGGACAAATTCTTCTGTGTGCAAGCACAAATTTCAGTTCACTTGAGCCAGTGGTTGACCCGCACGAGCAATGTCCACGATAACATTTGGGTTTTGTAAGTTGATGGAATGGACTGCATTTGGAGTTACATATACATATATTCTTCCAACTTCATGAAATGTCAGATGAGAGCATCTTCACAAGTATGGTCCTGTCCTTATTTAGAGGCTGTGCATGTTTCTCAGCCACAGATTTAATTCAAACATGGGACCCTGAAAAATAATCTCAGTCTCGCAGCTCCACAGCAAATTCCCCACTGTTGATATAACACATGCCGTGTCCGACCTCCAGTCAGAAACAAACACTGGGGATTCAACAAAAACTAGGGATTTTGTTGTGTGTATTCATTGATTATCCTATTAACTGGTTCAGGCTAAAGGATGCAAACTGATGAAAGTAAACACCCTACGTGGAAGTGGAAGCTCATTTGGCTTGGAAAAGCAAAACAATGACCTGTTTTAATAACTAAAAGTACTGTTGCCTAAATATGCAACATCTCTAAACACATGCTAACATTTCTGCAATCTTTGGTGCACATTTACCTGTACAAATGTTTTGATGTCTCATACCTTCTACAGTGTTTACCCTTGAAAAACTGACTCTGTTTCTGATAGGCTGAGTGTCTTTCCTTACCTTGTTGGTGTCTGCTACGCTGCTCTGCCGGGCATCAAAGATGCAGAGTTTATGCGACTGGGCGTTGGCATCCAGGATGTTCTGGAGGTATCGCTCATCCTCTCTGCAGCGGCGGTCCGAAGGGCCAACCTGAGGTTGACCACAGCGCACTATAGTTGCCTGACTCTCAGGATGAATCCATGATAGTACCTGAGAAAAAGGGTAGCATTTAGATAATAGCAAGGCAATATGTACTGCAGTTACTATCTATTATAAGTATTAATATATTGAAATGATCTAGAGAATGTTCTATAGTTCTGTTTTGCTGCTATATATACACACACACAGCCATATTTATAAATATTTGTACATTGGTTATTGTTATTTTAACTGTCCAGTACAGCATATTGAAGCTGGAGGGCATGTACATCCAAATCAGGTGAGCGGCGTAGGAATTACAACCATTTTCACATACACACACACACCTCCACCCATTTTAGGAGCTCAAAACAATTGGACAGTTGGCCAGAGACCACAAAATGTTAACCAAATTCGGGGTGACCAAATTTGAGTCTGCAGTAAAATGTCTAAAATGGCCTGTAGAGTTCTGGAGCAACATGTTATGGACAGATGACACAAAGATCAACTTGTTTCAGAATGATGGGAAGAAAGGAGTGTGGACAAGGAAAGGAACTGCTTGCGATCCAAAGCATACCACCTCATCTGGAGGTAGTTTTACAGCATGGGGTTGTACTGCTGCCAGTGGAACTGATCCCCTTCTATAGTATTTACTGATGATGTTTACTAATGTTTACTGACAAAATCTGAAGTTTATTCAGATGTATTATTAACATAGATTCAGCCAAATGCTTCAATGGCACTTCACACCGCAAATGGGCACTGACCTTAAGCGTACCACGAAACCAATCCAAGATTTCCGCAAGACAACGAAAAGGAATGTTCTGCGATGTCCAAGACAATCACTTGACCCCAATCCAATTGAGCATGCATTTCATTTACTGAAGGCAAAACTGAAGCTAAAACATCCAAAGAATAAGCAGGAGGTCTGAGAGAGCATAGCCGGGGAAGAAACCCAGCATCTTCTGATGTCAGTGGTATTCAGGCAGTCACTGGCATAATTTAGTCCAGTTAGTTTGTCCAGTTTATTCTTCTATTAAGTGATGTATGAAAACGGTTGGAATTTAAATACTGTTCCCCCGATTTGAATGTAAATACCCTTAAGCGTCTGCACATTGACAGATATATTTATGGACCTGACTGTATATGATGGCGGACTGCAAAACAATGATAGCTGCTATTTTTTTGGGTATATATTTTTTAACCTCCAATGGATACAGGCACATCTACATGCATGCAAATTTACACACAATGTTTCTTGACTTGCACCTGGTCTCACTGACATTGCTTGGGAAGATTTTACTTGGTGATTTTAAGGGTGAAGGTGTAGGAGCTTACTAAAGTTCTCAGGGACAACATTATTAAACACTATTCAAATGGAAAAAGCTACAGAGCCATAGCACAACCTTAAATGTCCCTGATGCAACTGGATATGCAATATGCAATTGGAAAATTCATGGAACATCAGCTAATCATGCCCAGACAGGTACACCATGCCTCAGGTCGGTAATAAACAAGGTAAGAAAAAACTCAACACTGCTTGTATGTGTATTTTACTGGGAAAGAGGGGCTGTAATTTGTAATAAATTATCAGTATAATAACCAGAGAAGTACATCACAGTAAAGACAACGAAAGCTGCTAAACTGCTGTTGTTGGCACATCCCCTGGAAGTATGTAAAATAACCAAGTGTCTGAATACTTACAGGAAAGCGGCGCTTCGCTCTGAAAGCAGCCACTCTTTTCAGCTCATCCTCGCTGATGCTGGCAGGAAGAGCAAGCAGGGCCGGGTATGTCTCACACACCTCATAACTACTGTTAATCTTACTGATGAGCCAGCTTTCATTAGGCAAACCCTGTACAACACACAGACACACACATAGCTTAAGTAACCTCTCTGACCACACTATGAAAAAATTCACTTTTTTGTTTGCTGAAGTCTGTACAAGCAGTTATCTATACCCTGAAGAAACCTCTAACACTTCAAATGAAAGCAAATAAGACAAGAGACAGAACCCACCCTTTTATTTCCAGTAAAACTGCCATTAGGTAAACCTCCTTTAATCTACATGTCCCACTGTCCATTCTCCAATAGCCAGGACCCCCACAGGACCATCCCAGAGCAGGTATTATGGGTGGTAGATCATTCTCAGCACTGCAGTGACCTTGACGTAGAGGTAACTGTAGAACTACAGAGTGCTCCTATATGGGCAGTGGAGCTGATATAATGAACAGTGAGAGTAGATACAGGGAGTTGGACCTTATTAAGTGGCCGGTGGGCGTATATACTTAACTGTACCGTATACAGTATACTGACACTTATTGGCATAACGTCTGTAACAGTCACTCTCAGCTGGACCTAAACCCCTGAAGGTTCCTGAATAATCTTCACAAAATTAACCCAGTAACCCAGTAAATTCACTCAGTAACACAATGATGGAAATACACAGTTCCATAACCATAGGACACTGAAATGTCTGTTGTAGTCAGAAGATGAGCATAAATAAGTCTTTATCTCATGTCATAAAAACCTACATAAGGAATAATCACTCTCAGAGTTCCACGATGTCCATGAAGAGAACAAACATCACAGAACTTGTGAAGACACAAAGGTCTCATAGATATATAGTCCTAGATCTACAACATAATACTGAATGTGGAAACTTAAAATTTATTACTGCAGATAACCCCAATGCTTCAAAGGCTTATGTGTAATTTTCTGTTACATACATATACAGGGGTTGGACAATGAAACTGAAACACCTGGTTTTAGACCACAATCATTTATTAGTATGGTGTAGGGCCTCCTTTTGCGGCC
Source organism: Semaprochilodus insignis (assembly GCA_034552555.1). Taxonomy (NCBI): domain Eukaryota; kingdom Metazoa; phylum Chordata; class Actinopteri; order Characiformes; family Prochilodontidae; genus Semaprochilodus; species Semaprochilodus insignis. The sequence goes on along the minus strand of CM067487.1, from coordinate 16,160,353 downwards.
AATACAGCGTCAGTTCGTCTTGGGAATGACATATACAAGTCCTGCACAGTGGTCAGAGGGATTTTAAGCCATTCTTCTTGCAGGATACTGGCCAGGTCACTACGTGATGCTGGTGGAGGAAAACGTCCTTCTTGGTGGTATGCTGACATTACCCTGGATACCGTGGCTCTTGATACATCACAAAGACTTGCTGTCTTGGTCACAGATGCGCCAGCAAGACGTGCACCAACAATTTGTCCTCTTTTGAACTCTGGTATGTCACCCATAATGTTGTGTGCATTGCAATATTTTGAGCAAAACTGTGCTCTTACCTGCTAATTGAACCTTCACACTCTGCTCTTACTGGTGCAATGTGCAATTAATGAAGATTGGCCACCAGGCTGGTCCAATTTAGCCATGAAACCTCCCACACTAAAATGACAGGTGTTTCAGTTTCATTGTCCAACCCCTGTATACTGTGTATTTTATGTTGATGCTGAAAAGTGAACAAAATGTACATATAAAATGAAAGGGTGGTCTCTAACTTTTGAACAGTACTGTAAATAAATATACTTAAATGTATACGCAAATACAGATGATAATAAATAAGTTAATCTGTTTGATGCTTCTCTTTGGTTATTCAGACATGAATGTGCTATAAATAATTAAAAAGTCTGTGCATGAATGTTAAACCATGAACATACTGTGAAGCAGTAAATGTAAAAGTTATCTTTGTCTGAGTGTCACATGTTTTTTTTTTATCTCACATCTTTATTTACTTTGCCGTACTGTGGTCGGCTTTGTGAGCTCAGAGTTGCTTCCTAACAGGAAATACAGGAAATAAATATCTCATGATGTTATGTAACCTGTTTATAAGTCGGTGTTACAGAAGCTTGTTACCTGTCTCTTGTATTCAGCTATAGGATCGTAGACCTTCCAGCCATCTTCTGGGAACTTCTCCTGGTACTTGAAGGCAAAGAGAGGCTGCAGGCCGAGAGAGAATATGTCAGACTGCACTGCAGTGAAATTACACCTTCACTAACTAACAGACTGCAATGCACATGATCCAAAATATTACATGTTTTGAAAGATTTGAATATCTTTGCAGATTTTCCAGGATATGTATGCCAGTCTTTGCTATATGACCATGTTTTAGACCATGTTAGAAATAACTGGGAAATTGCTTAGGTGATTGATTAGGTGATCTAATAAATCAATAGGAGTAATAACATATGGAGAAAATGAGATCTTAACAAGTAAAATAATCTTATATTTAGTTGATATGTAAGCTAAAAGACTGATGTAAGCTAATTTTAGGACAATTTTATTTTGTATTTATTCCTAGGTGTTTTTTACTTAATTTTTTCCCCAACATATTTTTATTCCACAATATAAGTAAGTCATTCCAAGACTGTTACATCAGGTCATTTGCTATTTTTTCTAAATTTTTTATACAGAACTTAGAATACCCCCAACCCTTACTGCCTTTCAAATACAAAATATTGAAAATAATTAAATTGAACCATTAAATATAACATAAAATAATTACATAAATTAAAAAATAAATAGATAAATAATTAAAAATGAACAAATAACTAAAAAACGGAGGATGCCAATCAGGTCCAGAGGTAGTTTGTGGTAACCATGATGTAATTTCTAATAAAGTATGTGATCAGGAGACTCCAGGTTTCAAAAAACTTAATATTTTTTTCATTTTAAAAATAACATCAGGTCTTTGAGACGTTTCTTTTGGTGGATCGGGGGATTTCCAATCACACATTATTGTTCTATGAGCCAGGAGAGATGCAAAGGCATAATCATCTTTTTTTTTTTTTGGGTCACCGAGCTGGCATTTTCAAATCCCAAATATCAAAAATCCCAAATATAGCAATTTCAGCACTAGGCTGTGCTTCATTTAATATTTTAAATATACTTAACCAGAAACCCCTCATCTTAAAACAAGACCAGATAATTTGAGTCAGGTCTGCTTTGGCAACATGACACCGGTCACATTCTTCATCTAACTTGGGGTATATCTTTAACACTTTCGCTTTACTGTAATGAGTTCGTTTTTTACTTAATTCAATTGATTTTAATAAGCCACATTTTCTCACTGTATGTGCATATAATGTGGCTTACTTTAAGCATGTTTCTTAAAATAACCAACATTTCCAGATATAGTGTGATGATTTGGCTCAATAAAACACTTAAAACAAATGACTAGAAATAAACTAAATAATCCTAAAATTACATCACAACAATCTCAAATGAGAACATTAAGATATATCAATTAGATATAAAATCATTTTACTTACCAAGATATTTTTTGCAGTGTATAGTCAAGTTGTTTTTTTCAAGCTATATATTCCATTATATTACATTTTGTATTTGTTTTAGTTATAGAAATACAGCCATGTTGTTGGTGCTTGCTTTAGGCCTTACCAAGTCATGAGAGAGAGGAAATGCATACTTGGACAACATCTCGAGGATCTCCAGCTTGTTTTGTTCTTGCTTTTTATAGGCAAACCTCGGGTTTCTTAAGTCCTTGAAAACATTTATATTTATAAAACAGTTTTATATGATTTATATGGTTATATAAATTAAATTCATGAGATGGGTGTGAGAACAAGTTGAGGGTAGAAGGCAGACTCTTCCTTACTTTGCACACTATTTCTAGGCCCCGTGTGTTCTCTCCATGACTTTGCACCCCAATTGTCTCCAACCTGCTAATAGCGCCCAGATTCACATCCAAAACAAATGGAGGATCCTTGCAGAACCAGTAAAACATCAAGTTAACACAGGATAGTTAGACATAGACATTAGTTCTAGAGCTGTCAGTATTGACTAGATCAGTAAACTATTGATTCTTTGGATGAGTAATTATTGTCGTAAAAGTTTCTACATTAAACCAGAAAGTGTATTTCCTGAAGAAGTGCTGAGTGATTGTGCAGCTTAAGCTTGTTGCTGGTTGGTTGCTAAGCTGTGCTAAAAATAATTCTTAAAAAAACAACAACAACAACAACAACAACAAAAACAACAACGAGGGATGAATAAACGACACATAGAGGAGTGCAGGTCAGTATGGCAGTGGAGTGAGTAAATGCAGTTTGGTGGCTGTAGGTCAAAGGAAACAGTAGAGTTTGAAAGGGGGTGAAAATGAATAGGAGACTATGGGAAAAACGAGGGATGGAGAAAAAAGCCAAACAGATGAGTGTGGGTCGAACCAACACTGAATTCGTGCTCTGGGGCCAGCCCTGAGATAGTGTATGTGAAATGGCGTCTGTCAGTCAAGCAAACTGTACTTTTCCACCCCATCCATTCTTAATAGGGAAAAAAAAATCTGAATTTTCCAAAAAACGTACGTTGGATCAAAAAGCTGTACACAAGCACACCATTCCTCATCAGATCAAACATTCCAGAGTGTGTGACTAGTTAGCAGGCAAAAATGTGTACCAGAAAAAAAAAAAAAAAAAAAAAAACAGATCACTAATTATTATTATTATTATTATTATTTATTATTAATTATTCAACAAAAAAAGAAAAAACCCAAAACATTATTTACAAAACAAACACTGGTAAAACAAGGAAAATTGTAAGGGAAACCAGTAAGAGAATATTGTTGCCAAAGTACAACCACAAAAAAACCTTATTTACTTTTAATGTAAATCAATGTTGTAATAGTTTTTTGGAGTATTTAATTGGCTTATTCATCATGAAATCTTCACATGAATGCCAGACACTGAGCTCAAATGAAAAATAAAAATACTTTTATTTTATTGAGAGTGACAATATGTATTTTAAATATGCATTATTCATTTTCTCTCATTCCAAATACAGGAAGACGGGAAAGATGGCTTACCCGAGCAAGACTTTTGAAGTAAAGCTTGTAGTCAGTAATGGTCAGGGTTCCGCTCACAGCTCCAGAGAAAGGACAGATGTACATGACGTCTTTGGCTGCAGGAGAGAGGATGTCTTTATTACATGGAATAATATTTAAATGTGAAATCTAACATTCGTTTCATTTTGAACTGTGCAGGACAGAAGCCTGTTTAAAACCCGCCACTGAAAAAAGATATTTAGTAAGTCATAATAATTAGACAGAATTCCATAATTATGACTTTGTATCTCATACTTGGCATCACATTTCATTTAATTCTCACAATGAGAAACTGTTTCTAGTTAGTGACTGCACAATGCCCAATACCGCTATTATTTTATTCCTCTTTTTCTCTGTACACTTTTTTTTGTCCATTAACTAGTCCCTAAGTTTTTCTCCATCCCTCTTTCCTCTCATTGAGTCCCCATACAAACTATTATTTCCTTTAACCTACAGCCACAGAACTGCATGTACTCACCCAGGGCAGATCCCGAAACTAATCCACAGCTGTACTGACCCACACTCCTCTACGTAAGGTTTATTAATCCCTCATTCCTCCAACAGACTCCTATTAATTTTTAGCAAAATCTTAGCAATTGGCTAGCAACAAATCACTCTGCTTTCCTTAGGAAATACACATTGCTAGTTGCTACTGAGTATCTCATTGTCAGGTCATCCCAGGATAGGCACTCCTGGGACACTTCTCATGCCGGCCACCAGAGGTCTAACTCACCGGAATTCTAGGGTTTTCGCGTCTGCTCCCTCTCACCTAGCCCCTCCTGCACCTGCCCTCTCTCACCTGCTTCCCATCCCAAATAATCATCCTTCCCTTTAAATGGCCTTCCCCTCCCCAGGTGTTTGTGGAGCATTACCCATTGTACCGCTTGCATGGATGGTACTGAATCTTTCCTCTGCTCTTTGTATAACCTCTGTCTCATTGCCTTTCAGAGTAACCCCTCTGCCCTGGACTCTTGAACTCTGGACCTCCTTTTGCTCTTGTTTTCTTTGTGGGTTCCTGTTGTGACTTTTTTGACACGTCTTCTGAGCTTTTGAATTTTGGAAGCCTTTTGCTTTATTTTTTTTGAGAACTTCTGGGCTTTTCTTTCTTTTGGACCCTTTTTTGCATTTTTCTGCTATTTTGTGTTTGCCAATAAATCCTACTATGGATCCGACTCCTGTGTCCGGCTTGCCACCATTACACTCATAATAATGATAGATTGCTCATAATAAAGAGGTCCTGTGTCACAATTCTTTTTTTTTGACCATCTCATAATCACATACTATGTAATAATTGAATAATAATAATTACAAATTCTCAGTTATGACTTAGTATCTTATATAATTTAGTTCCACTGCTGTGAAAAATGCAGATTTAGTCTAAAATAAACTGGCCAAGCTTAGAAACCCTGCTTCATGGGACAGACAGCAGAAATGCAGGTAACCTTTTGTTATTTGTAGCTGTTGTTATTTCCCAGGCTGTGCACGTTTGTGTCTTCATACTCCGTTGACTTTGTTATTAGACTGAATTATAACAGTAAACATTATAAAGAAGATGAAGATAAGCCCAAACATTGAGAAGAGTCAAGACTGGAGCTGTATTAAACACATCCATCACAGCAGACAAGAGATTGGATAAATCTGATCAGAGAAAGGTATTAGTGTGCAATTATATTATGAGTGCATTAATTAGATCCTAACCCCTGAACCAGTATGTGGCTCCACATTATATTGCTATATGCCCTGTGAAATGTTAAAAACAGATGAATGAATGATGTGGCACAGTTCAGCTGCCCTGTTTTATCTTTGGCCAACATTATTTACAGTTGTTGGATCATGTGAAAACACTGACTGATCCACACACGCACAGAAACGCAAGGAGTCTAGGTCTGGTCAAGATTAATAAACAATTTAAGGGGATTTCTCAAACATTCTGTCTAATTTAGTTGGGATATTGGGAAAGTTATCTGTGGTGGATTGATGTGCAATGGTACATTACAGTATAGACAGGCTCAAATTTATTTACAGTGGTATTGCAATGCTATTAGGAAGGAAGATAAAGGTTACCAGAAACGATAAATGACGATACATTTTGACTGATATGGGCAAAAGTTATCAAGCTACACATACAGAAGTAGTGTGTCTCACTAGGGTGTCGGGCCGCCAGGTTTGCTAACACAACATGCCAGACATCTCGGCATGGAGTTGTAGAGGTTCCTAATGGTATTTTGCGCTAATCCATCTCATGCAGCTTGAAAATTCTCACACAGTTCCTGCGAATTTTGCGATAGGGATGGAGGTGGAGTAACCCCAGGCCTTCTGGATGTGTGACGCGTGGCAACAAACGGTTCATCTTGGCGCTGACCGCGGTACCTCCACACACAGATTAGTTGGTTGTCTCCACCAAAACAAAATCGGGACTCGTCACTACAGAAGACCTGTTGCCTTTCTGAGTCACTCCATGACAGTTTGGCATGACACTGTTGCAGTCTTTGGTGATGTTGACGTGGAGTTAAGGGGAGTCGTCATAACAGTTTGCGTGCTTGTTGTCCTGCATTGTGCAACCATCTGCTAACGGTGCTCCCACTAACAGGATGACTCATGGAGGAGGGCATGATTGCTCGCTGAATGTCAACCACAATTGTGGCTGTTGGGTCAGTCAGGTACAGTGATAAGGCCCGTCCTTGCCTACATAACGTGTGGCCGAGCATAAAACATACATTTGCATGTCTCATGCTGTCAAACTATCCCACCAAGTTTCATTCCTGCCAGTTGATTCCTTCTAGTTGCAACTATTTGTGCAGCTATTCTTTTGTAGATAAGTATAGCACTAAACAGTACAGAGCCATACATTTTCTTTGGGGACTATTTTGCCTTGCAACATCCTGTACATTTGACTTGAATAGATAAACAAAAAGTTATTTTAGTTATTAGTAGGCATTATATTATATTATATTATATTTTTATTTTCAAGCATTTTATCACATCTCCAAACTACTGTACAACAACGTCTCAGGCATCAGACTCTACATCTGTGAACTTCCACGTGGTAGCTTTCTGTGAGGAAGCTTTAAGAGGCTTATTAAACACCCTAAACATCTGGTTCCTATCACCAAAACTGTGAACAATGCTGACTTGGCAGGTTTCTCTCACACTACATATTTCACTGTAAACCACTCTGAAAGGTTTTTAATTTTTATTTACAAATTGCACAGAATTTCTTTTTAATTCTGCCATAATTGCTATTAATAACAATGAACAAATGCTACATTGTGCAGCCCTAGCTTACATATTAGTTTCACTGTAGTTAACCAAAAGATTTATAGCAATTACTGAAGAATAACACTCAACAGAATACTGAGCCTAAGGGGTTATTTATAACAGTGGAGATAAACTGATTGGGGTGGGCAATTAATGGTATGATAATTACTCAGCCAGATGTCTTGCTTAACTTACCTATAGCTTTGATGGTCTCTCCAGGTACACGTGGAGCCTCCTCCAGCTGTGCTTGCTTATTACCTTCCCTCAGCGCCTTATTCAGAAGAACACAGCATTAGCCTTAAGGCACACACATACCTACACCACCAGTCAAAAATTTAGACACCACTACTCATAGAAGGTTCTCCTTATGTTTATCTTAAAGATTTACTTTAGAATAAAAGTGAAGACATCAAACTATAAAATAACACTCATGGAATTATGCAGTCCACCTTAAAAACCTCCAAAATGGAACTTTACAGGAGGATGAAACAGCTTTCTTAACTTGCAATGGAGGTTGATGTAACAAGGTTTATTTCTAAGCAGTTTTGGACCAATAGTTTTGGTCTGTCCATCATGAATATTCACTAAACTGAAAGGGGAACTAGAGCTTTTAAAGTGTGCAGAAAAAGAGATCAAAGTTTTTACAACACTAAATATATATTAGAGGTGGAGATATGGCAGACATATAATACTGTGGTACTTCAAGAGTATATGTGGTATGTCAGGACATGTGTTGTTTCTGACATTCCATCAGTTGGAACTGTTAAGTGTAAGCCTGTAGAGTCTTTAAGATCACCAACATCATCCATTTAGATGGGTGTGCCTAAACTTTGGACTGGTAGTGTGCATTAAAATAGAGATCCGAAAGCATTTCTTCTTTCTTTTCTGTGGCATTGTGGAGTTAACTAAAAACAAAGACAACCAAGCAAGTCAGAACATGCAGAGGGACAACAGGACAATAGCAATTAGTGATACTGTAAGTTGATGGTGAGAAATGAGGAAGCTTCCCAGCATAATTACAGCAACAACATAACACAGAGGCACCAGCCAATGTGTTTCTAGAAACAGATCGTAGTGAAGTCTTAAGCTTGCAAAACTATAACCGGCTCTCCAAATTACTGGTTATATCTGAGACTACACTGCATGAGGTTTCCCTTCTCAACCACTCACATTCCCTGCTGCATTCCCGTACTGCCATTTCCTTCCCTGCCTGCTGTCTAGGTGTCCATCTGGCTACTGCATGGGTGTCTGTTCAATCTTCTGTCTGTCTGTGTCCTCAATCTGGCCTGCATTTTCTAAAACCTCTGCAGAAGAACTGTCATTGTTATATGGTGAACAGTCTTACTCTATCAGGAAATAAACTGTTCTGTGAAGGAACAGAATCCAGGTTTAGTCTATGCAACCATTCCCACTTCCTGCTCCATTTCATTACAGCCTTAGGCAGAATACCCTGTCCGATGTCTGGGCTTAAAAATAAACAGGAATAAACACTGGCTGTCCTTTTGCCTTCAGCACACTGCTCAAAGCCAGAGCAGGAGCTGGTGGCAACAAAGTCTGCAAGAACTTGGTGCCCACAACGTCTTGGACTTAAGAAGAAAACAACAAAGAAAGCAAGAGAGCAAATTCAACACTTTTGATAACCTCAGTGCAGTAGTGTTTGGGAAATGCATGGCTCAGAAGTTATGCTTCTTCACTTTAAACCTTAAAATGGTACACCCAGTGGCGATTCCTAAGTCTGGACCCCCCCTTTAACCAGCGCTCATCACCATAATACTATAAATAATCTGACACCAACAAAAAAAAAAGTGAAATGCAAACATTATTATTTTCTTCATTTTCAAAATATGAATATATCATCTCGGTCCAAACCCCCCCCCGAATACATTTCAATGTAATTCAATGACACCAGACTTTTTTTCCAAGCAGTTTTGGGACATGGCTATTTGTCCAATCATCATTTAATTTTCATACAATCTATATGGAGTATTTGCTGTGTATTTGCTGTGATGATGCATAAAAGTAAGAAATGACAAAAAAATGGAGATACATGTTTTTCATTGGACAGCGACTGTAAACAACATTTTAAAAAACGTGTAATTTAAAAAATGGCCCCAAGCCGTTGAATGCCTTGCCTGGTGGCAAGTGGTGCCTCTAGGTTCACCAGAAATAATCAGGACATGTTTAGTTGTGTAGTGGAGCTACGAGGCTATTATAATATTTTTTCCTTTTCTTTTTTGGGTTAAATTAGCTGCGTAGCTTTATCGCATATCTACAGACAGAAAACTTTGAACTCCAAAAATGTCTTGGCTTCATGTGGGGTAAACTGTGGTCATTAAATGCTAAACCGTTGTTTCAAATATAAGTAGGTTAAGGTTGTAAGGTTTTTGCTTGGGTGTACAGCTGTGGGAATAAAGCTTATGTGCAGGTTATTTAAAAAAGGATCTTCACATTTGCACATAGTTACACAAATGGTTCCACAAAGAACCATCCACTGAGACATTTTTTAGGGAACCAAAAGTCGTAGGGCAGCCGAGTGCTGAAGTAGAGATGCACCAAACCCACTGTTTCTTATTCGATAACAATCTTGAAATCAGTGCTTCTTTATTTCACTTCATTTCTGTTTATCTGTGTACTGGACCTCACTGGGCCGTCTGCTTTGTTTTACCCTGAGTGTGTTGCTGGCTCACTTCAATAGTGCTGTCTCTGTGGTGTAAAGAGTTTAATGTGTAAATAAAGACAAGTTTTTGGTTACAATATCCACTCGTCTGGGTGGAAACCAGTTTATTACAGTGTCTAACACGAGATGGTCACTGGAGCAAACAAGTAATAACTATAAAAATATAATTCCACTGTAAACCTTCAAAGAAAACATGAACTACGAATTTAATAAACTTATTTATAAAAGTTATTTAATTCATATTTAACCACTTTATTCTAATTTAACTATAACTTTTTAGCTTACATAAAACTGTTGATGCAGAAACATGAAATAGTTTTTTGAGAAGCTGATTGAAAAAGTTCCTGCATTGACCTGATACCCTGCAGATTTCATGGTTGATAATTTCCTTAAACAAAGACGTTAGCCTGTAATGTTATCAGGCATAATTATTACAGGTATTGTTTTTGGTTTTAGCTAGTCCCCTACCGTCTTCAGCAGCTGCTGCCATAATTCCGGCTATTTTGATCAAAAGTACAAACTTTGATGAAATAAAACGATTGTGGTTTGTTCTCTGCTTTACCACAAATAAAATATATATTATAAAATATCAGCAAAGGAGAATATCCACTGAATATCCAACCTAACTTTACCAAGCATGACTAAAAGACGATACTGGATAGGTCTGGCTGATACCCAATTTGTTTAATAAGACCAATATCAGAGCGGTGTATCAGTATGCTAAGGCATGTAAAAGTCACCTACCCTCTGCTGCATCACTCACCACAGTTCCAAACTGCCCCTGCAAACAACAACATGAACTCAAGTACTGTGTTGAGGAGCTTCATGGAATGGATCTCCATGGCTGAGCAGCTGCACACCAGCCTACAGCCTAAGATCACCATGTGCAATGCCAATCGTCGGCTGGAGTGGTGTAAAGCTCCACCACTGGACTCTGCAGCAGAGGAAAAGTGTTCTCTAGTGTGATGAATCACACTTGACTATCTGGAAATCTGATGGAGGAATCAGGGTTTGTGGATGAATCCAGGAGAAAACTACCTACCGGAATGCACAGTGCAAACAGTAAAGTTTGGTGGAGAGGGACAAACAAGGTGGAAAGCTATGCCAAAAGACTGGAGGCTGTTATAGCTGCATGGATTGGGGAGAACCCCATATTAAAGCCCACATACGCTCAACAAGGTGTGATGGCCAGGCGTTCACATACTTTTCACCGTCTAGTGTAGTCATGCTCCCCCAAGGGAAAAGTCAAGTTACCTGACTCAGTCAATAAAACTCACCTCAAACACAAACAATAAAAATCAAATCAGTGCTGTACGGTAGTACTACAGCTTTAGCCAAGGCCAAAGCTCAGCCCTAAAAATCAATACGTGCATAGTTCCAGTTTCCCAAAACAAGTGCGCCTCTCCGGAAAGGCTTTGACTTGCTCATCTGGATGACTGTGAATGTGTTCAGGGCAGAATTTACTCCTAGAACACCGTGCTATAAAAGACATGATTTATACTGGTCCAGCTCGTACAACCATGCAGTGGAACCTCAGTGGACGTTCAACGGATGAACCAGAGACCCATAGGACTGCTCAACCTACAATAGCTGAGTTGTTTGGCAAGCCTAACAGAATAGAGATGGCTAAAGAGAATTCAGCCTTTCTGTTGGACGCCCAGCTGTGGGCCAAGGGGCAGAGCGAGGAGAGTCGCGCTGGGCGGCGTCGCCACCAGGCACACAATGGCTCCTTGCAGCTCTGATTATCTTCGTCATGGAAACTGAGAGGCTGAGTGTCAGAGTATGGCAGGGCATGGCAGATGTTAGATGAGTGTTTTGTGCGTTTCTAATGAAGCTGTGGACATGAGCCTTTTTACTTGAAAGCATACTCGACCACAAAATACCTCACTGCTGATAGTTTAATGAAAGCCAAGTAGAGGTCAGCTGGAATTACGTTAATCAGCTTAAGCTCCTCACCAGCCTTTGTTCATTGTTAGATGTTAGTATTAGTGGCCCTATTTCTATAATACAGAATGTCTCACATCTGCAGAGGGAGCCTTGTGTGTTTGACTCTAGTTGCTCTGCTTTCTCAACTACACTTTTCATCAAAAGAATGCACCCAGAAGGAAGTGTGGCATTCCAATGCTATTAGGAAGGAAGATAAAGGTTACCAGGAACAATAAATGAAGATAAATTTTTACGAATATGGGCAATACTTATTGAGCTGCACATACAGAAGTAGTGTCTCTCGGGATGGTGTTGGGCCGCCAGGTTTGCTTAGGGATGGAGTTGTAGAGGTTCCTAATGGTGTTCTGTGATAATCCATCCCATGCAGTTTGAATATTCTCATGCAGGTCCTGCAGATGGTGCGGTAGGGGTGGAGGTGGAGCGAAACCAGACCTTCTGGACGTGTGATGCATGACAACAAACCGTTCATCTTTGCGCTGACCACGGCGCCTCCGCACACAGATTCGTTGGTCTTCTCCACCAATAGAAAAGCAGGGTTTGTCACTGAAGATGACCCGCTGTCATTCTAAGTCACTCCATGACAGTCTGGCATGACACCATTGCAGTCTTGGGTGATATTGACATGGTGTTGCCAATCGTGCTGGCACTAATTGGATGACTTCAGCGATAATTGGATGTCAGGCACAGGGATAAGGCCCATCCTTGCTTACATCACACGCGTGGCTGAGCGTGAAACATGACTCATTCGCATGTCTCACGATGTCAAACCTACCCACCAAGTTTCACTCCTGGTGGTTGATTCCTTCTGGGTGCAGCTATTTTGCAACTATTCTTTTGACGATGAGTGTACATCTTTCCGTAGAGACTCTATTACTCGTGTTTTTCTTTTTCGTGTTTGAGACGCTTGTCTCATTGTGTTGCTGTCTGCCTGTCTGTGTTTCACTGTTTCTTCAGTGTGTTTCAACTTGACCTGGCCTGCAGTTTCCTAAATCTCTGCAGCAGAACTTCATGCTTTTCATTGCTTCATGAAGCTTTTGGACACCATGTCCATGTCTTTTGGGCGGAAGACACAAACATGGACAAACACGCACACACACACACACAGACTTGCCAAGGAAGAGGGTGTATGCTGAGGATCGCTGTCCAGGAGAAATCCTTTAACACCAACATCATAGTCCTACAGCGGGAAACGACAACACAACAAGAGCAGAAGAAAGACAGAGATGGACGGAAGAACATAAGGAACAAAAAAGGCAATGGTTACAGAAATCATCCCATTCTCGAGAACAGTGGGAACCAGACTTCTCGTATCACAGTGAAAGTACACAATGAGGAACCAGACATGAAATGCCACAAGCCGTTGGAGTTTTCAGATGAGTATGCAGACCCGGAAGCATAGAAAGGTTTAAAGTAACATACCATAATAAGACAACAAGATTTCATATTGTCACTGTCCAAAGAAAAACAAGTATCTCCAAAATGGCAACTCTGCAAGTCAATGGAACAAGACTTTCCAAGAAATTCTGGCTCATTTCTGTTGGTCCATTCATCATGAAATGTTCACACAATGTAAACAGCAGCTGCTGTGTTCAAATGATGCAGCAAAGTATAAATCAACAAAAAAAGAGATACATGTTTTTCTTTGGACAGCAACAATATTTTGTGCTTGTTTGTAATTTTAGTAACATGCACAGCAGGTTTTCAACATAACTGCTGTGATAGAGGGTGGTAGAGTGTAATGGGTTACACTACTGCCCTCTATGCTATAGACTGGGTTTCAATTCCCCACCTGGGCAACCATCCTACACTACACCCATAAGAGTCCTTGGGAAAGACTCCTTTGCATAGATGCATAAATGTAAACATACAAAAGTCGCTCTGGATAAGAGTGTCTGCCAAATGCCGTAAATGTATATGATAACGCTGCTAAAAATTGTTCGTCAGCTAAAAATATCCATCCTACAGTAAAGGGCTGGTATAATTGTCTAAGCCATATAGAACCCTATTACTAATGAAGGATTCAGACAGGTCCGGGCATCATTCTCCAAATATGCATCAGGCTCAAGCCGGGTTTAATTCTCATTTTCAGGGTTCTCACAGTAGCCTCCCACCTTTGAGTCTGCATATCCCCTTACTCTTAATTTTTTTTTCTTGCTTTATTCTAATTCATTCAAATTATAAATTGAACCCCAAGTATTTTATTATAGCATGTTATTTAATTCGGTGGTGCAGTGGGAAAGGCAGGGATTTCCTGCCTTTCGCCCAGTGAGTGCTGGGACAGGCTTCAGTACCCCAGGCAAGTCGCTTGGAAGATGAATGCGTGAATGTTGTTTAATAATGCCTTGTACCTTATTATGTACGATGTAAATACGCTATTATTGTCACTACAGGGAAACAGCACTATGCTATCAGATATACAGATTTATTCAGCACTCTAGGTGATGATGGGTCAGTTTAAGGCATTATTTTGATGTACATAAGTCAGTTTCAGACACAAAACATGATGATGTGGTTTGGGTCGGGTTTGGGTAAGAAAATTCTAGGATTATATTTGTGTTTGGGTCAAAATCTCAGGGCTGATTAATGCTGAAAGAAAGGGGTAAAGGATCAGAGACATATTGTGAATGGAAAAAAGGCATATGTGATCTAACACAGCTGGCTGTAAGTGTATACAGCCGTGCTTACCAATGCAACAAACACTACCATGCTGTTTGTGTTACTGCTGTGCTGAGAATGATCCACCACCCAACTAATAATGGAGGTCAAAGGTGGTCAATGGTCCTCCCCTCCCAATGATGGTGACTGATCGATAACTGTAAGTTCATGAGAAAATGACCACTGAGTTTAGATACAAAGTGCACCTAATACACTAATAAAGTGCTGACCTGGGATCAGTATTGGACTTCAACATGCCAGTCAATGCAAATACATGTACAGGGCAGGAGGCTCTCAATCCTAGATGCGCCTTCTGTCTTAGGTTTATTCCAAGTCGCAACGTGCGTGTTCTAACAACACAGCTAACACTTCAGTACAATCAGGAATGCTGGGAGGGGTTCAGATGTAAAATATATTTACCATATAAAACAAAAAAACTCCACCTGCAGAGGGATTATGCTTGTCACATTTGGCTTTAACCATTCCTGTTCCTGCCTATCCCCAAGCTTGGCTCACACATGGCTTTCAGAACAGCTATGAACCGATTTCAGAAGCAACGCTGCACCATGCTCTGCAGAGCGCTTTCAGATGAGTACATTCTCAGCTGCAGGAGAGGCCTCAGGAAGAGGCTGTGGTCATAAATCTACATTTTTGTACTTCACTGAATGAAGAGACGTTTGTTTACATAGGTCCAAAAAGCCAAAACAGCTCTGCAGTAAGCCGTGTCTTGCGTAAGAGGATAGACGTTCGGTTTAAAGCAGGGTGGGGTACGTGGAGACAAAACAGTGTTTTGCAAAAGCACAACTCCTCGATGCAAAACTTCATAAAGCATCTGTGATGAATTTCCCAAGCAGATACACTGCCAAACCTTTTCTGTCTGTCTGACTGACTTTCTCTCTCTTTCTCACACACACACACACACACGCAACATAGATACCTTGTAGTCACGAGAGACAGTGTCTGATGCGATGGGTCCTGAGATTTGACTTGACATTGTGGCAGCAATTAACTGTTTACACCATTCAACATGGGCACCTGTGGGACTACAACAGAAAGACATTATATCCCTTTGACTGTTTAGGGATTAGCTATTTATATAAAGTTCAGTAATATTTTTATATATAATTCAGTCAGGAACAGTAATGGCTTGATGCAAAAAAGCGCATTATAGAGGAACATTACAGACTGGTTTCTTTTACAGTGGTGGTGATGGGAACCAGCGGTTAAAATGTCTACACCACAAATATAGCCATTTTATTTACTATCCAAAATGACCAGCAAATCTACATGTAAGCATTTATATGTGATGCTAATAATAGTAAATTAGGGAATCTGGGAATAAAAAGGTTTTCTTTGGGTGCTAATTTGCCTTATTCTCCTTATAGTTTTTCCCTTTCCCTTTAGTGCGTTATGGAGCTTTTTGTGCATGTAAACGTTTTACAAGTTATATAAGTTCTAAAGTCCAAAGTACACGCCAGAGGGGGATCACGCTCCACTTTTCCCAGCTGCCTGAAACTAATTGTTGGAATTCAAGACCTTTTCTCTGTTACAAGGTGACATCATTTCATAACACATTCCTTATTGCCCGTCTACAAGCAAGCTCGGCATGCCCTCACACAACACACAGAGAGTAAAAACTGACCACTCTGAAATGTCTTGCTCCAGTCTAGCTTGTGAAGGTGGATCTACCAGCTTATTCTACCGGACTTTCAGAATCAGATTCTGGATCAAACTGATACATCAGAAGTGACGCCATGGTAAGAACTGCCATAGGGGTGTGGGGACAGAACCTGCAGCAGGATGTCATTGAGGTAGCTGGCCACTTAGAACAGACTGGCTGAGCTGACCAATCAGAGCACACTGGGCTTATCAGGGCGCGGGGCTGAAATACACAGGAGCTCTAACAGAGTGTTTGAGACAGGGGGTGGATACAGATGTACAGTATGAAGAAAATATTGCATTTTTGGAAAAGAGAAGCATGTAAATCTCTTCTAGTAGAACCCAAGCACACAATAAGCAGAAAATGTCCCTTTTAAAACACCACTATTACCTATGTGCCATAAATGGATTCAAAAAGCATTCATAGGTCAAAAACCTAAAAGCTATCCCAAGGGCATCATAAAATTCCCGATCGTTTGGTGTCCAGGCTTTCCGAGAGGCATCAGGTGTCTGGTTTCCATCACCACCACTGTGAACAGTTCTGAACTGCACCGCTGCCCTAGAACAGTTTAAATCACTTTGTTTTTCATTATAACTTTAGGAATTATATTATTAATAATATTTAGGAAAATGTGAAGATTAGGTGGACTTTCCCTTCCATGAAAATGGAAATATTTGTTTCGGCCAAACAGTACACAGTAGATAATGCAGTTTTCCTACTTTCAGAATACATAACTCAGTTCTGGAATGTCATGGAAGTGATTCCGTTCGAATCAGGTCCAGTAATCCACAGCAGCACTATAAAGCAATACAGCTCCTCTCAGTCCTACCAGCTTGTCTGACTGGGTCTCTCCAGAGTCAACAGCAAAATCCTGTTCACACACTGTATACGAAACAAGTTACCCGCTCCCCTAACGGTGAAGTGAAGCCCACCTACCTGTCCAGGGTCTCCGTGCTTGAGGGGCGAGATCCTGAACTCGCCAGACTGCGGGAGAGTTTTCTGTTAGAGTTAGTGTGGAGCGGAGCGCCTTCCGAGCTGCTGGAACTCGAGTGTTTGTCCATGTTGCCCCTCCAGAGTATGTGTCTCTGTGTGACGGTGTGAGAAACTATGTCAGTGCGTGAAGCGGAGTCCTACCGGGGGTCACTCCGCTCCACATTCGCCTGTGTTTCCTAATGTTTGCAAATAAGACACAGCCTGCCGGTGACGTCATCGCTCCACATCGACAAGACTTCATCACCCAGAATGCACCACTAGGCCACTTAACTGTCTGAGAGTAAACCAGTACTGTGTTGTTTGATATAACAAATAATCCCCATAATAAGACATCAAGCTGGATGATACCACCGATTCACCTTTCCATCCAATACCAAGTAATACCAAAGCTAATATCCTGATACCGATACTATAAAGTGATTTTTAACAGTTACAAATGGTAAACAAAACTGTAACAGAAAGTCTGGTATTTTATTATTATTAGTTCTTATCTTATCGGCTATGAAATAAACAGTCAGAAATCAGAATTCTCTCATTTATTCTTTTTTGATAACGTTTAAAATTCAATCCACACCACCAGTCGAAAGTTCAGCCACAGCTCCTCATAGAAAGTTCTCCTTATTTTTATCCTAATGCTTTACTTTATAATAAAAGTGAAGACATCAAACTATGAAATAGCACTCATGGAATTATGCAATCCACCTTAACCCCATCCCAAATGGAATATAAAATGGAGTATAAAACAGCCTAAAAAAGAGATAAAAGTTTTCACACAACTAAATATACAGTATATTAGAGGTGGTGATATAACAAACATGTAATACTGTGATACATCAAGAGAATATGTGGTATACCAGGATATGTATTATTTCTCATCAGTTGGAACTGAAGTGTAAGCCTGTAGAGCCTGTAAGGTAACATGATCCACTTAGATGGGTGTGTCTGAACTTTTGATATGTCAACTGAAAATTCAGTACGTAAATGTGTATTCGTTAGATTCATTAGATTGCTCCAAAAGTGGCTACATCCCTCTGTCTAATGAGAGCTCTCAGAAAGGAAGACAGGTACAGGTCTGTCATTGATTGTCCACTGCCCTTTAGTCTTAAGCCAAGGTGAAATACTGTATAACTAGATTCACAATAACAGATGGCACTGCATCAATGCTGGGTTTTAATGTATGACACATTTATTTTGTTTTTGACAGTAGTTCTTGATATAATGCATCAATAGTTGGTCAGGAAAACTGAAAACACTGCAAGCTTAAATGCGTCACTGCTATACTTCAGCAAAAAAGAAGACCACTGTATTCCATTACTTCTGTTCATCAGAGGGCAGTAGATGTTCTGGGATGTGAACTGTCCACACGTTTTTATGTCCTCTCATATACATTGGCTCTACGAGCCAGCGTGGGTTGGACAGACGTGTAAGGTATTTCTGCTGAAGTCCTGTCAGGCAAGAAGCTTTCTCCAGCTCCTTCATCTCCTCCAGGGGCAAATCCTCAGCACAGTACCAGGTTTCCCCAATGTCCACAAGACCTGCACAACAGTTGAGATCATAATTAAGCATCTGTACTAAAGCTCTCAATAAACGTTTCAATTAGTTCAAATCAAATCAAATCGGTGAGGCCAATCATTCTCTAAGTAGAGAGTTTTTGAGCCATTTTTGTGCCATTTGTGATTTTTCACACAGAGGAATTTGTATTCCGCATTTAACCCATCCGTGAAGTGAAACACCCACATACACACACTAGTGAATACACACACTAGGGAGCCGTGAGCACACTTGCCCGGAGCGGTGGGCAGCCCTATCGACGGCGCCCGGGGAGCAGTTGGGGGTTAGGTGCCTTGCTCAAGGGCACCTCAGTCGTTACCGTTGGCTCAGGGAATCGAACTGGCGACCCTCCGGTCACAAGGCTGGTTCCCTAACCTCCAGCCCACGACTGCCCCTAAAATCTCCTCCACTGGAAATCTGAGCAGACCCACCACACAGAAAGGTGAGTGACAAAAACCAGACAACCCAATTTTGTTCATGATTTTGTTCAATTTTGTTCAAGTTCATGATCCCAACACAGTGTAGCTGGTCTGGTTGGAATTGTTCTCTAGGTTTTCCCCACAGTCTATCCATCATCCATTTTACACTGTAAAACTAATATCCGTCTCTGAAACGAATTATCAGCTTGCCACACATTTAATTAAGTGCTTTAATTGTTACACATACTTTTTGACCACTATGAAGTTATACAGGCTTAAGATGTTAAACAGCACAGTCTGTAGCCTAACAAGGTGGAGTGATTCTTACCTGCAACAACACCTCTCCCAAATCTTTCCCCAGAATCTAGGAGCTCTTCAACTTGCCGATGCTGCATTCCAAACATCTGCGTAAGGATAATTCTCCATCCATCGCCTTCCCAGTCGCTCTGCGCGATATGTATAGCAAGAGTGCAGTTCCTAAGATCGGCCAGCATAGGGCGCCAGCGCGTCTCTATAGACTTTACTCCATTCAACACGAGACCAGCGTACGGCTGCCTGAACGACAAGCACGAGACTTCCATATTATAAGACGAGGGACAGTTTATTGTTCAGATTGACATATTCAGATCAACTGGAATACGTTTATATAGATAAATATATTTAGCGGGAACACTTCGGCATAGTTGTCTGTAAACAAATACGGTTTAGACATTAGACACAGATTGCTTTTAGAACTCAGCAGTATTGACTACTTCCAAAATAATAATAATAATAATAATACAAAGTAACGCTTGCTTTGAAAGAAATGCGACGAGTTTTCTGAAACGCTGCGATGTTGCTTTGTTCTTCTTCGAGCACTTCCTTATGCAAGTCTCTCGTTCAGTTAATGCAAAACACTGCCCTCTAGCGGAGGAGCTGAAATCTGCTACAGTGTAAGAACAGAATGATGCATCGACCAAGGTTTGTTTTTTCGGCTTTCTAGCCTATATTGTGATTCATGTTCAAAAATAATCGTGACAATTAGGTCTTATCGCTCAAATTAACCACCACCATTAATACAGTAGATGATATGGATCAAGCTTGGGTCCTGCAACGTCTGTAGGGTTAGAAATGTGATTTCATCTTTATTAATTCTCCACATTTATATTTCCACATTCTTAGATTTCACAGTGTAATGACCAGCATTATTATCTGACACTTCTTCCCTGGTGAGCTCAAACTGAGTCAGCTTCAGCTCACTTAAACCAACAAAACATACATCTTATTCTATGACATGATGACAGCACCAAATACAACAGAACATCATGTCAGGATACTCTGTAGTACAGCTACCAGCTAAACAGGGAACAAGACAGGTGCTGCTGTTCGCTACACGGGACTGTTCATCACCTTCAAGTCAAAGTCCAACTACTCAGCATCTCCAGTCTGTAATGCTCCTACAGTGCAACCCTAAATCAGCCACATCTCTCTCTTAATTGAGCCTGTGTCCTGTCTGAAGCTGTAGCTCATCTGGCTCTGCTCATCACGCTCCTGCCTTAGCTTAGCTAAGTTTGGTCAGAGTTTCTGGCAGCTCATCTCCAGGCTTCCTTGGCTCCTTTACTCGGCAGCGCTGCTGGGCAGCTCACAAGACAGAAAAGGGGCCACTCTCCATCCTCTCCCACCTATGGTGCCTGAAGACTCTCCCCTAGCTGCTGAACAGGAGAGACAAGCTTGCTCGACTGTAGGGCATCTTCCACGGCCCAGAGTCCTTTCAGTAGCTGCTCTCATGGCCAGTAAGGATGTACAGGTTGCTCAGGGCAGATGGGTCATCGGTGGGAGTGCTCTGCAAGATGATATCCCTGTAGGATGGGACAGTTAACACCATTTTAGTCATGTGTGTTGGAAGTAGGTGTAGGTTTGTGTAGTCAGAAACGAGGTCAATCAGGATTTAGGATCTGCTTCTGTGATGAGTGCCAGCAATTTATATAATGTTATCATATGGGGTTCTCAACACTGATATTAAGGAAATGAGGTTAGAGTAGTTTTGATATATGTCGGTCTCTACAGCTACACAGAATTATCGATTTAATTTTAACACCCATTTAGCCAGGTAGCACACCGATATGGTCCACATCTGGCAAAGATCTGGCAACTGGCGAACTGTACGTGAGCCAAAAGTGGCCCAAAAACTGTGGGGGTGCATAGTTCACATACGGGACAGCACACTGTAAAAAAATTCCAACCTAAAATAGGACTATGCCTATGTGGCATCATCATAACATTAATTTTGGTTAGGCCAGAACATTACTAGGAACACTGCTTCGTATCCGAGATAGCATTTTAACCCATATAGATGAAAAATGAATTTAAATTTTCTTAAGATTATCTAAAGTTCCCTGAATTTAAACTTCTAAGTCAGACACATGTATATACTTATAAAACCTTGTAGTCAATGTCATTTTATAAACATAAGTTCCTGAGTGGGCTACGCATTTTCCCCATCATCAGGAGATCAGCTCTCATTCCCATATTGACGGAGAACCTATGAGGTTGTTCTAACTGAACATCACTTCCTCCTGGATTAATCAGATTGTTTTTGAGAGGTGTTTAAGCTCTGAGCTTCTTTTTTGAATCTTGTCATAAAATCTCATTAGGGTTGACCAGAGAAGGATGGGTTTCTCCGTTGAGCCTGGGTTCCTGCTCATAGGGGGACCCTATAGCTTGGACCCTGATTCCCTTCCTTACATCTCTCCATGGATCCTTCTATTTTTGTATTCTTTTAATTTCTACATAAACTGCTTTTCTGTAAAGCTGCTTAGAGACATTAGTTGTAAAAAGCACTATACAAATACATTTTGATTGATTGATGAGATCATGAGTTCAAATCCCACCACCACCGCAGCCATCTACAGCTGGTATTCAAAGAAGAAGCACATGCTAGCCAGCACCCCCTGAGCCTGGTGGCACTGTGCAACAGTGGAAGCCCACCCAGCAGGGAGCTTATCATTTTTATTTCACCTTAAATGAATTGTTGTCTTTCATTATTCATAGTATTGTCTTTTATTCTTAGTTTTATTATTTTATCTCTATTAGTGTTTTATTTATTTATTTTATCTCTCACATGTCCTCAGTCAGCCAATCACGCACGCTCTAACTTGCCTGAGTACTGATTTGTTCTACTTGCTGCTCATCACCCAGCCTGCTTATAAACCCCTCACATAAACTTACATGTTACGAAGTGTTGTCAAACCTAGTTTGCAATTCTGAGCGGGTCTCTCTTGCCTTTCTCTTTGCTGATTCTGGTTTTGATTTTCCTTTGACTTCGACTCTCCCTTCAGATTCTCCCTTGTTCCTGGTTTTAGGTTTATTTGTCCTTCTATGTTTTCTATATTTTATTAATTTTCCCTTTCTTATTTTTTTTTAATATTAAAGTGCTTCATTGATTTTGTTTAATTTTATTGTCAAATTGGTTATGTAGTCTTTTTTCTTTTAATTTAACCAGAATAAATTCCATTTCATAATTCTTTTATCCTTTACACTGTAAATACTCAGCTGCACTGAAAATGAGTGTCACCCTCAATGCACTTCAGAGTGAAAATAAAAGTTGACTGAGTGTTATTACACTTGAAGCAGCATTGCCAGGGGGTAAATAGCTCAGTGTCACTGCTGGGTTCAGAATGGTTTACCAAGCCAAAATATAGCGCTCCTATGTTCAGAACCTGAAAGGCTAGCTTGATTTAGCATTTAGCTATAAACATCTCTTCATATGAAACAGGCACATGGTATGAAGACAGCTGCTGTTTGGTGGTTGCTTTAGTGAGGACAGTTTTATTAGTCTATGCACTCTACACTACCCGTGTATGTGATAGATTGCTTTGGAACAGCATGCATCGAAGGTGTACCCTGGCTGAATCAGAACATACCTATTCGTCCCCAGGACCTGGAACACGCGACTCTCGTCTGTTATCTCCTGTGTAACCTGCAGGACACAATGCAGACTTTAGTGCCTTGTCTGCCTTCCAGCATCTAGGTAACCATTCTGATTGACATTTGCTGTACCTCAGTACTTTGTATGCTCCTCCCCTGGAGCCCATGCTTCCAAAAGGCAAGAACACTATCCTGCAAACATACTGAAGACAAGCAGCAGAACTTTAGCTTAGTACTGACAGGCTTATAAAAGCACTTTACAATGAGCTAGCCCAGTAACACAACTGGAAATGCAGACATTTAGTTTTAGTTGTGCAAATGAGTTATGATTCCTTTATTTATAACAGTATAAACATGTCTCTTGTATGGCTATTAAAACCCTGTTTATGATATCTGAAGCAAAAAAAGTAGCATAATACCAATGATTCAATGCTAATTAATGGCTATGAGCTGTCTTTCATGAATATTGATTCTGATTGAACTGTTCCTCTATTCTTCACTGAATATGCCTTATTCCAAGACATAATCTCTATGAAAGGCCTTGCAGGTCTATTGCACTCACCCAAAGTCTCAATAGAGAAGTTGAAAGTCAGTTCCGAGGCCATGCCTTTGCTGGGACAGCCCTGCAGGTTTACTGCCCTCACAGTGTCTGCAGAGAAAAGGCCACTTATTTAATATCCACAGTCTATGCATATTAAAAATCAGAAATTTTCACTCACATGCCAAAAGTCATGGGATAGCAGTGTGTAAATTGATTATGAAGTGGTGTTACCTCAGGGGACAGCTTGAGAACACTCACGCTGGCCAGTGCTCACCCTCACTCCCAAGATCATAACAACTCAACATCAAATGACTTTTGGTATGTCAGTGTATCAGCTTCACATGTACAATAGGGCTGTTTGCTAATCCTTATTGTGAATTCTTGTGAAAGAGAAGCCTGCAAATTGATCTGTACAAATCTTAAATCACAAGTGTGTAATTTGTTTATTTATTTGTTTAATAATTTATTCGTTTTGTTAACTCATGTTCACAGTTTAATGTTTAAAGTGAAATAAAAAAGAAAAAAAAGGTTTAACAGCTATTTTAAATGGAAACACGTGTGTGCTGTCTGTCTCATCCATATGGCAGACCCACACTGGCAGCACCAATGTTAACTCTTCTTCTGCTTCTATTTATATCGCTTCTTTTTTTGCTGCTGAACGTGGATTTGTGCTGAGACTGATGACTTGGCTGATAACAGGTAAGAATACGTCATTGGGGCAACAGCGCTACTTCTTTATCCTCTCATGTTGATCTGATCCCACTGTACTCACTCTTGCCTCTTCAGGTACAAAGTGGTGTTATGAGACAGGACAGGCTGGGGCTAGCTGGTTAACATGCTAACATCAGTAAATGTCTTAGTAGCACCATACTTGGACATCTTTGATACACCGACACAGCTGTAATTACTTCACATTCTGTTGATCATTATAGTTCATTTTGGTATGTTTCAAACTAAAGCTTTTATATATTGCTCCTTTAAACTAGATAAATACAAATGGATAAACAGATAGACAAATTTAACATACTTTTCAGAGCTATGAGGACTCTATCTCTGTCAAGCTGGGTTACTTGTCTCACTTCCAGAGACTCGCCATCTGTGAACAGTAGACAGTATAAGACAGTAGGTCTTCTTGTTTTAAGCATATGGAGAAAGTGACTGTGTGAGATGTGTCACCATGTGTGTGGGTACCTGGCTGTTCTCGAGGTTTGTCATCAAGATGAATGATATCAAAGTGCAGCCGTTCCACAGCCTCTCCTGGCCTACGGTGGCTGCCGTGCACCCCGATACACACCTGTGGAAGCTCCTCAGACTCCTGCACCAGCAGCTCAAAGATGAGCAGAGACTCAGGAAGGCTTAAAGCTATGTGCTGAGAGAAAGAGAGAGAGAGAGAGAGAGTGAGAGAGAGAGAGAGAGAGAGAGGAATTTACGGAAGGGAGGGGGGAATACAATTCAATTAAAAGCCAAAAAAACGGAAATTAGAAAATGTAAGATATGAGACAAAGCTAAGCAGAATGCAGATTTCTGAAAAGGCTTTGTAATCTTAAAGGCACTACTTGTCTCATCCAAAACATGGTTGCCTTTGTCCATCTCATTCATCATGCCTACCTTCAGCTGCATGAACTTCTGTAGGGGCTCATACCACATGAGAAGAACCAGGCCGCTTGGCACTGCAGCACACAGGAAGACACTGTCTGTGTAGGGGTTCCGTACTGAGACAAAGAGAGAGAGAGAAAAAAAGTTAACACTCAGTATATGAGTCTTGGAACCTATATACTCTTACCTCTATCCCGTATCTGATCACATAGTTATATCCCATATCTGATCACATAGCAGAGCAAATGTAACCAAGTTGGACTGGAGATGAACTGCTGTCGGATCACTCACACAGCTTCAGCAGATATGGAAATGTATGTGTTTCTTCAACTGCTTATATAATCTACAATAAATTATAATCATAAACTCCCAAACAGAGCCATATAATTACTTAACATACAATTGCTCTTGCCATATTCTACAATATATGCACTGTAAAAACTGGACTGAACAAAATTTCTGACCCAGCATAATCTCAGGAGATTCCATCAAAGATTTCGGTAACACTTTCTATGAATCCTGTATTCATAAAGCAATATAACTGCAATTATCAGGCATTATATATAACACATAATACTAATTAATTGATTAATAATAAATGACATAAGCTAGTTTAATGTATTTATAATGACAGTAGTTATAAGTAGTTATAATGACATGTATAATATTTAATAATGCATGAGTATGCAGCTTTATAAAGTCAGGTTTCATTACACCTTATAATATCTGCCCATATAAACACTGTAGACACTGATGCTGTCATTCACCATGTAATGCACCACTTTATATAAGTTTTATGCCAGGCCATTACATACTATAAGTGAAGTGAGTTTTTAAATGTAATTAAAATGTTTAATAAACTTCATTTCAGTACATTATACCTCATAGAGCATTATAGTAGTGTTAGTAGTATATATAGTATACTATATATCATATATAGTAGTCTTTGCAGGCTCTAAGTGAAGTGAGATTGTCTAACTGGCAATACAGTGGACATACAGTGCGAATATGTTGCTCTGCTTTTTGAAGACCTGAATAAGCTGAGCTTGTTTAAAGCTACAATATTCATGCTTATAATGTTCTTATAAACAGATATTATAGTGCATTATGAAACCTGACATTGCATGGCTAAGTACTTGATCTAATACACCTATTTGCAGTAGGCGTTATAATGGGTGTCCACATACTTTTGGCCATGAACCGAATGCAATGCATGAGATAATGGTAAATAATGCTGTGTTCAATTTAACCTAGAAGAGAAAATTCAAAGCTTGAAATCACATCATTTTTCAATTCTTCTACAAAGTGGCATAAAACATGGAGGCTTCCATGAAAGTGAGTACCGTTATTAAAAGATAATGTTACTGCCATGACTGATAGCTTTAATGTTCATGATGTACACTCATCATCAAAAGAAGAGTTGCACAAACAGCTGCACTCATAAGGAATCAACCGACAGGAATGAAACTTGATGGGTAGGTTTAACATCTTGAGACATGCGAATGATTCAAGTTTCACGCTCGGCCGCGCGTGTGACGTAAGCAAGGACGGGCCTTATCATTGTACCTGACTGAGCCAACAGCCACGATTACGGACATTCAGTGAGTAGTGATGGCTTCCATTAGTCATCCTAGCAGTGTCAGCACCATTGGCAGTTGGCTGCATGACACAGGACTACATGCACGCAGACTGTTATGACAACTTCCCTTAACATCACGTCAACGTTGCCATAGACTGCAATGGTGACGTGTCAGACTGTCATGGAGTGACTCAGAATGGCAGCAGGTAATCAGTGATGAGTCCCGCTTTTGTCCTGATAGAGATCCACAATTCCATGTGTGGAGGCACCGTGCTCAGCACCAAGATGAATGGTTTGTTGTTGCACGTTACATGTCCAGAGGGCCTGGTGTCACCCCGCCTCCACTCCTACCGCACAATCTGCGGGAACTGCGTGAGTATATTCAAACTGCATGGGATAATTATCACAGAACACCATTAGGAACCTCTACAACTCCACGTTGAGACGTCTGGCATGTTCTATTTCCATTCTGTCCAAACAAAAGAACCATGAAGTGAGCCCACCAATCAGGGTACAGCGGTCAATTTGTTTTGAGCTTGTTTTGACCTGTTGGACAGAACTTGATTCTAGCTAATGGAAACTGTTCTCCTTCAGTGTTTTGTGCTTATGATCATTTGAATAGACCTAAGTGTCAGACTAATTAATGACAATAAAGGATTGGTGGAGAGTGACACTAGAGTCTTTCCACCTTAAATGAGTTGATTAAGAGTCTTGTTCCAGAAATGACTATTTAACGCTATATTAGAGACATAATAAATCATGCTACTTTTACTTTCCATACTTAAGTACATTTGAAGCTAAATACTTTAGTGCTTTTACTCAAGTGGAGGTCTAAACGGAGGAGCTTCTACTTTTATGGAGGAACATTTTACCTATACTTTAACTCAACTACATGGTTTAGGCACTTGGTCCACCACAGTTCAGTTATTCAGCAGCCACATATGAACACTGCAGGCTACAATCACCCACATGTGAAAATACAATCTAAGCACATTATATGTGATGCTCATAAGCGACCTCAAACAAACCCTCTGTAATGAAAGCAAATCAAAAAGCATTGTTTCCAGATTGTCTATCTTTGTTTCCCACCAAAACCAATTGGCAGAACACAAATCAAGTCATAATTAAGACCTCTAAGTACAGGTGCTCATAATAGTTTATGAGTTTTATAGCAGAATATTACAGTAGTGCTTCTCACCTACGCTACACCTTCTACAGCCCTTGGTGTCAGGGATCTTCACAGACATGGCATATTTCCTGCAGAAATATGAAGGTCACCATATTTGTCATAGAATAACACATGTATAATAACATCTAAATGAACCTTTGTTGGTCTAAAACAACGACTCTATAATGCTACAGACCTTGAGTTGATTCTTGTGCTTAGTCGGTGTGCATTGATTGACAGGTGACCTTGGCGCCGCTGCAGGTTTCTGCGGTGCTCAAACAGCGCAGGTAAACTGTGTGAGGTCAGCTGGGAGGACTTTCCTGTGGTTCAACAAAATCAGGGCCAGAGGACACATTAAATAAACAGACTCTAGATTCACATACCTTTTGTGATGGAGTACGGCAAGACTAATGATACTTGAGCATACCTGAGACAGACATCAGGACATTGTTCATGACATATAACCAGCTACATCTCTGTGGAAGCAACTAAATAACAAAAAATAAACGACAATCAGTTTGAATAGCAATGTGCACAGGACTATAAAACTGTGAGAAGAACGTTAGAAATGCTGTAGACACATGATGGTACCTTCTCTATAGTGTCCTCATGGAGCTCATTGAGATTAAGGGTATAAATGCCTTCCTCTGCACCCAGAATCAGGTGCTGATCTGTGGGGAAAGAATTCAAACATGACCAACATCTTAACTGAAATTCATTCGCAAGTATTAGTAGCCATAGTGGAAACTGGCTGTACCTCTGGTCTTTGGTAGGACCCATGTAGCAGCACAATGAATCTTCAAGGGACAGCCATTAAATACTTTGGAGAAACAGGCCCCCATCTGAAAGACAACATACAAACCAATATATTATGGCGGATATGCATAAAAAATTCATTCAGTAGTACTAAATGGATATATAGGCAGCTTACATGTACATGCGGTGTAGGGGGCAGCCCGTGTACACCTCTCTAAAAGACAGTGGAAAAAATATGTTAAAGAAAACAAAGTGGAGTCGAAATTTACGGCAGAGAAAAACACACCTCATGTTTTGGAAATGAACATAAGCAACCCAGACAAAAAGTGAGTCCCCTCTGTGATGTTCTGGAGGAGTTTTAATTATGTGGAAATGCAGTACAGTACATTTGAACAACAGTGCCTACATTGAGCTGCTGGACAACCAGGTTTTGCCTTTTGCTCATCATCTTACCAGGGAACATGACATTCCTCTCCCTGTATTCCAAGATGACACACGCCACAGAAGGCATCCACCAAATCTGGACTGGCTGCACAATTCTTTAAAGCAACAGTGTTTGAGCACTGATGTGGCCTACATCCAGAAACTTGTCCAGTACATGGAGGTATTACACACTATCAAGTAAGTTTAAGGCACAGGGGACTCATTTTTTGTCTGGTGAGTTTATTAAGGCCAAAATTCAGACTGCAGCACTGGGTCAAATCTTGGTTTCCTGCTGTGTATAGATGCTGTAAACATCACGGTTGCAGTCCAAGCAAATGGTCACAGGTCAGCTCATCTTGCTTGTGGCTAAACTTGTACCATAAGTGACATGTCAACTATAAAAATGCACATGTTAAATAAAACAGGCAACACATGTCTGAAAGGCTATGATGGTGAGTACCTTTGTACAGTATAGGGACTGCTCATTGCATCCAATTGTTTGCTTGCTTTGAATAAGTCTTTAATTTTTCTTAGAATTTCCACACCTTAGCTCAGGTATTCCCCCAGGTTCTTGGCTTGCTTTGGGTCCTATATCAGGATTATTAACCTTAGATTACAAACTCTTTCTCTCTTCTCCCCACATTACTTTACCCAGGGCTCAGCTCAGATGATGCTTTTCTTAATTACAGTGGTGCTTGAAAGTTTGTGGACCCAATACTATATTTCTGCTTAATTTTGACCCAAGACTTCAATAGACTTTCACACAAGTCTCTAAACAAATGAGGCAAAAATATTAGACTTGGTTTGAGAAAAATTACATGAATGAGACACATGACTACTGGAACAGCGTTTAGTGGACAGATTAGTCCAAAATAGATCTTTCTGGTTTATCCTATCTGTAAAACATGATGGCAGTATCGTGGTCTGGGCCTGTTTTGCTGCATCTGGGCCAGGACAGCTCGGCATCATTGATGGAACAATGAATTCTGAATTATACCAGCAAAATGTCTGTGAGCTGAATCTCAAGAGAATGTGGGTCATGGAGCAGGATTACGAACCTCAGCACACAAGACGTTTTACCAAAGAACAGTTAAAGACGAATATGAGACGTTTTGGAATGTTCTGGAATGACCAAGTCAATGTCCTGACCTTTATCCAATATGAATGTTGTGGAAGGACCTGATTTGAGCAGTTCAATGAGAGGAAACCCACCAACATCCCAGAGTTGGAGCCGTCTTGATGGAGGAATAGGATAAAATTCCTCCAAGCCGATGTGCAGGACAGGTCAACAGTTATTGGAAATGTTTAGCTGCAGTGATTACTGCACATAAGAGTCACACCAGACACTGAAAGTGCAGGTTCACATACTTTTACCCTCACAGACATGAAATACTTACACCAAAACATTTACACCAATAAATAAATGACCAAGTCTAATATTTGTGTCTCATTTGTTTAATTTGGTTCTCCTTATCTACTTTTATGACTTGTGTGAACATCCGGTGGAAGTTTTAGGTCAAATTTATACAGAAATATAGAAAATTATAAAGGGTTCACAAACTTTCCAGCACCACTGCAGTAGACATGTGAGGCAGCACCAATAGGAAATTCACTCAAAGTGCTAATAAAAGACCATCGCTCACTGCGTCCTCTGTCTTCCTCCTGAGCGTGCTCCATTCAGGTGAGAGTGGCTGCCGTGGCGGAGAGTGACTTCTGTTTCCTCCTGGCTCAACTGCAACTGAGCCTTGTGATATTAAACCTGGTCACCACATCAGCTGTGTTAGTGCTCACGTTTGTCAGAATACTCCAGGAATCATTACATGACCACTTTATATGCCGCATCTTACCATCAGTTGGAGTTGTGCAGAGGGAGCCAAGACTGCTTGAATCACTGAACATAGAGGAGTTGGTGAAGAAGGAGGAGTTTGTGAGAAGAGAGATGTCAGAAAGTGTTGAGCCAATCAGCAAAGCTGATTCACTAAGCAGAGTGGGGTTAGTGTCTGTGTGGAGGGTAGAGCCAATGCAAGGAGAGGAGTCTGAAGAGTGGGTGGAGGGTTTTTTATCCTGATTAGCTGGCTGGGGTGGTGTGGCCACTCTCTTCACTGTGCCGTATTTGTCGTCTTCGGTCGGTGAATGCTACACATCAAAAACAAAAGTCAGCTATATATTATTGTGCAAATAAAAATGACACTCATCATCACAAGAATAGCTGCACCCAGAAGGAAGTGTGGGATTGCAAAGCTATTGGGAACGAAGATAAAGGTTACCAGGAACAATAAATGATGATAAATTTAGACTGATATTGAGCTACACGTACAGAAGTAGTGTCTCTCAGTATGGCGTCGGGCTGCTATGTTTGCTAACGCAACATACCAGACGTCTTGGCATGGAGTTGTAGAAGTTCCTAATGGTGTTCTGTGATAATCCATCCCATTCAGCTTGAAGATTCTCACACAGTTCCTGCAGATGGTGCGGTAGGGCTGGAGGTGGAGTGACACCAGACCTTCTGGAAGTGTGACGCGTGACAATAAACCATTCATCTTGTCGCTGGTCGTCTCCACCAAGACAATAGTGGGACTCGTCACTGAAGATGATCCGCTACCATTCTGAGTCACTCCATGACAGTCTCGTATGACACCACTGCAGTCTTTGGCGACGTTGACGTGATGTTAAGGGCAGTCTTTGTAACGGTCTGCATGCATGTAGTCCAGCATTGTGCAGTTGTCTGCCAATGGTGCTGGCACTGACAGGATGACTCATGGAGGGCATCACTGCTCGCTGAATGTCTGCAATCATGACTTCGCATGTCTCACAATGTCAAACCTATCCACAAAGATTCATTCCTGTTGGTTGATTCCTTCTAGGTGCAGCTATTTGTGCAACGATTCTTTTGACGATGAGTGTAAATGGCAGTGACACCAAAGGGACGCAAATAATGGGTATCCTACCTCGGCCGAGGGTGCCCTCTTCATAGTTAAGCTCCTGAAAAGAAGAAGGACACAGATAAGACACAGACCAGCTCCTAAGCCGAAAGCTTCACATGCTGTCATAAGAAGAGTTCATCAACATTTACAAGTTTGGGTATATGCAAATGAAGAGATGCTGCTTTCTGTTTGGCGCAGCACAGTGAACATTAAGTACCCGTGATACGGCATTATTCTCTTACCTCTCCAGCAATGCTTCCTCAACACATTCTAACAGACTCCTGCAATAAACCACAAACACACAACAGCTCAAAAGACGTTATACAGGATGCATACATTGCTTAAAGCTTTAGTCATCTTCAATCATTACTGATCTATACAATAGGAGGTGTAACTTACGGAGACTCCTTCTCATCACTAACAGAGCGCCAGTCATCGTAAGATCCCTAGCAAGGAGCATAAACATGATATATTAATGATAATGCTTTTAATGGGCAACTCTACATGGCTGTCAGCAATAAAACTTTGTCAAATGGTACAAACTGAGCAATTAATAAGATACTGTTACTTAAACAGGGTACATGGACAAGCAGGTTTAGATAACTTTATTTGCTTTCATGAGAACTGTCATTCTGACCAGCGAATCGGGGCAAGGGTCCGTCTCTTTCCGCATGGGTGGTCCAAACTTCACGTGGTCAACTGGAGGCAGAGACCAACAGATCCATAAGCATGTGAGCTATTGTGTACTCTCCTCATTCATGCTTATTCAGAGGTGCACAATCAGCTTTTCATTCCACTCCATGCATGATTTATTTACCTGATGCTGTGAACCCCAGACTTATTACTGTCATTAAGCTTACAATATGCTGATGTTAGTCACAAAGAGGGCTGCAAAAATAACTATTTTGCTAGTCGAATAGTCTGTTGATTACAATTAACAATAAAGACAATAGAGACTGAAGGTCTTACTTAAAACCTCACTGTTTTAATAGGCTTTCCTGCCAATGCAAAAGAAAAATAAAACTCTGATATCTTTTACCTGTCAAAAATTACACCTAAGCATGTGCAAAGTAGCCGCAAATAAATGTATGAAAACTGAATTAGTTTTCCTTTAATCAAGTAAATAAAAAAAATCTAAATTTAAATGTTAAATATAAGCAGTGCATTAACCTGTGCTTTCTGGAGTCTGCTGCCTGTTTACACTCTGTTCCAACTAAATTCTACAATCACAGGTCTCTTTTGAAGTGACGTCATCAACTATTCGACTACTGAATTAGTTGTCAACTAATTTGGTCAACAAGTTTAGTTGATTAAGTCGATTAATTGTTACAAATAATTACAAATAATATAGGAATAACAACACATAGTATAAAGTAAAGAAAATCTGAATTTCTATAAATCTATCACTAACTACTATGAAACATTACGTAGTTCCAAAAAAACTGAATGTGGGCTCACATACAGGGTTTAAGAAGTTAGAGGGGCGATACCCTACATATACTTCCTGGATTCTATTTTTATCTTTGAGGTCATGTGTGTTCATGTGCCCAAACAATTGTCATTCATCTCTTAAACCCTTAGAATTAAACAGGTTGCCTGTTATTGTGCATTTCAGATCTTGTTTGGCCGTAGGTCAAATAACCATATTTATGTACTATACATAAACATGCCTGTTTTCATGACATCACAAGAAATAGCAAATTCTAAACAGGCTGTTTTTGCTGGTTAGTTTACGTACACGTAATATGGGCCATGATATAGATTCCGTAACATATCCTTAAACATTGACACATGTATTTGGATTCTCTCATGCAAATAAGCAAACACACACACACACCCCAAACCAAACAATGCCTCCCTTCATGGAGCTCGAGTGGGTACTCAGATACAATAGCGATCAGTGTCCCACTAGCCCCGGCAGGCTGCCATGGCATGCTGTAATCCTCCACGACCACAACACTCGCCTCTCAGTGGTTAATGCCACATTCCTGCTCTTCAGTCGCCAAACAGAGACGGACACTCACGCTAGCATTACTAACCCATTACTCTCTGCCTGTGAAATATCATCCAGCTTTAATAGCAATTTGATAAGCTTGACCGTAACAGATGGGTCCAGCCTCGCTGAGGAGGCATGAGATTTAGATGTAAATGAAGTGTGACTTAAATTGACATTCAGAGTCAGTTCTTCTTAATAATGATTGACTGGTGGATGTGAGTAACATATAACAACAGGAGACAGGATATAATATCTCTTGGCCTTTTAAAGAAAGCATAATATGAGTGTAATAACCTTAATAATCCTTATTACTGAATTAATATCAATTCATTAAATGTATTAATTAATTATTAATTAATGATTAATTTAAACTAAGGATGCACAATGATAACAAATTCATATCAATATCAGTAGTGATACTTGATGACGTGTTTATTGTTCTCCAGGAGAGCAGAGCGTTTAGGTGATTCTGGGCCGCTGTGTTAAAATATCTACATGTTATACATGTTACTGTGCATTTCTCTCTAATGCCAATCCAGGTGTATTTTATCCATGTTTATATATACATAGGGGTAAAATGACTACTTTCCTGCTTTTAAACAGGTCAGTTTTTACATTGAAACATACCTAAAACAAAATCTTTAATCTAGTGAACTTCCTGCATTAAAATGACTTTGATATTTTAAGAAGTCAAAGCCTGAATGTTTTTTTCCGTAGAAGCTTAACATTACTTCCATACATCAGGAGTCTCCGAACCATTATTTTGTTACAGTATAAGGAATAAAACACTTGAACTCTGAATGTTTTTAGACTGACTGGTGCAAATAAATCAGGATCTCTAACCAACCCACATGTTGTTATTACATCTACCGTTAATGCATTGATTGCACATCATACATACATATACATTATATACACAATAAGAAAAGCAATTATATGCTTACATTGTTCTTCAGAGAGGGTTCTGTGGACAGACAAGTGTTTCCCCAGAGATGTAATCTTATCAGGGAAAGCGCTGCATGTCTGTGGAGGCACCCACACACACACACACACACACACACACAGATACAGTTTATTCGCTTTATAGATCAAACAGCACACAAGCAACACAGCCGCTGTAATCTGCTTTGACTAATCTAATCTGTGACAGTCCTGTTCTGGCTGTTAAGCAGGTAGTTTTATTTGAGCTATGCATTTGAAGTAATTAGCATTTGAGTTCTGAGTTCTAAGGAATGAAATATGTATACTTTTCTGTTACGAACACAATGTACCATCAAGTTATGCAAGACGTATTCACCTCAAGATCACAGTCATCCATAGTCTGAGAGTGCTGTAGGTCAGGATTGTTGGCAGAATCCAACAATTCTATGACCAGGTTACGAGTTAACAGCTGAGTAACAAACGCATGCTAGAGAGAGAGAGAGAGAGAGAGAGAGAGAGAGAGATACAGTATAGTCAGAGACCACCCCTTAATGACTATAGTCCATCTGTTTCTCTGTATACTTTGTTGCCCTGTTTTTCAATGGTCAGGACCCGCCACAGGACCACAACAGAGCAGGTATTATGTGGGTGGTGGATCATTCTTAGCACTGCAGTGACACTGACGTGGTTAGTGGTGTGTTGTGCTAGTGTGAGTGGATCAGACACAGCAGTGCTGCTGTGTCCACTCACTGTTCACTCTATTAGACACTCCTACCTTGCTGGTCCACCTTGTAAAGTCAGAGACAATAGCTCATCTGCTGGTGCACAGATTGTTTTGGTCATCCTCTAGTCCTTCATCAGTGGTCACAGGATGCTGCCCACAGGACGCTGTTGACTGGATAGCTTTGGTTGGTGGACTATTCTCAGTCCAGCAGTGACACTGAGGTGTCCAGCAGCACTGCTGTGTCTGATCCACTCACACCAGCACAACACACACTAACACACCGCCACCACTATGTGTCTGCCCTACAATAGACTGGTGGCCTTGACAGGATGTTTCCTGCTGGGATAGTACCCGCCCCCCCCCCCCCAATTTTTTTTTGTTTTATTCCATTTCATAACTAGATTTCTTTGTTCCATATTTTAGTAAGAGTCTTTGTTACTGGTTGTGCTTCCAGCACAACACCTGCTTTGTTTTGACGATATTGCATAATAACTACAAGGGGCCCTGCAACCTCAAACAGCACTGTTGTAACCGTGCCGTGCTGTTGAGCAACTTAATCCCACATTCCTCAAGTAGCATTTAATTCTCTACCCTTACATCATGCTTGAAAACAAGCAGACTGTTAGCAATATACAAATACAAGATAAAAATGTTGCTAAAATGAATTTCAAGGTTCATGTACATTATTCAGAATATAGCATCTTAGGTTTATTTGCAAGTTTATTAAGAAATGACCTTCAAGAACATTAATCAACTACCTGCGACACAAATGACAATCCCTTAAAGCTTGGGCTTAAACTAGGCCTGGCAAATTATGGCCTAATCATAGTTCTGAATACTGTATATCCCTGTTATCCACAGTTCGGCCAAATTCAAAACCAAGGTATTACATACTTGTTTCTAGCACATACATCCACACATATGTCTTAAGTGATCCCCAAGGGGGAAAAAAAATGAAATACAAGAAAAGCAAAAGGCGTAGGCCATGCAGCATATGTTTTAAAGTGATACCATACCTGCAACAGCTTCTCTGCTGTTGGCCTCTTCCGAGGACTCTTGGTGAGCGCCATCTTGAGAAAGTTGTGGAATTCCGTGGACCTGTGCAATACAAATATAATACTAGTTCATACAGAGCTCATGCTCAAATTATTGAGCCAGAACAAATACAAAAATAAGCTCACCAGACAAAAAATGAGTCCCCTGTGACTGAAACGTACCCAATCTAATACCTCCACGGGCACCAATAACAGCTGCGACAGGAAAGACTGGACAAGTTTCTGGATGTAGGCCACATCACTGTTCAGACACTCTTTCATCAAAGAATTGCGCAGTTGGTCCAGATTTGGTGGATGCCTTCCTTGGCCCAATTGTGAGGAGAATTTCCTGTAGACTGGGATTTTTGCCACTGCTAGTAGACCTGTATGACCATGTGCTTCCACACACCTGCAAATTCAGGTACTTTCTTCACACTATGGCCTTTGGCACGCCCGAATGTAGTCACTCCTTTTAGCCAATCGTTAACATCTGCTTTGGACCCATTTTCCACACATGGAACGAGACTACCACTGCACTGTACCACCTCTTCTCAATCTATGAATCCGGTCGCATACCCCACAGGTATTCACAGCCCATCATCCTTGTGCAACGCCATCTGCAGGAACCTGAAGTTACTACCACCTTAAACGTGCAAGGGGCCTCATTTTTTATCTGAGGAACTTATAAAACCATGTATCTTTATTTACCATTTGCTCTTATCCTTCAGTTTCGGGGGCTGGAAGCTGCTTTTGGACATCAGCATTAGAGCTCTGGAGGAGAGAATACAACTGTTCCCATCAGCTCAGACTTGACTTTGATCACTTTTTTTGCCTAATGTTTGACCTTTAGGTGCTGACCTCTTCCTCTTTTGTCTGACGTGACCTTTGCAGCTTGTTCTCACTCTGTATAAAGTCTCTGTATAGCATGGTTTAATAGGTGTGAATAAACCACTGCAGATAAAATGCTGGAGATGTTTCTACCAATCATATGAACAGCAAAAGAAGCATTTTTGTGTGAATCCTGCTGGCTTGTAACAGGTCTGTAAACCTTCCTACATTCAGTGTTATAAGCATTGGCAGTAAAGAGTGTGTGTGGGCAACATGTGATATGCCGCCACATGTGTGTATGAGCAAACAGGATAAATATTAGGGCTGTTAAAGTTAACACTGTAAAAGATTAACACTGTGAAAGTCTGTTTTAACACTGTCAACGCCTTTACACTATCTGTACTAGCTCCTTCTTAGCTGCTCGGGTGTTGTATGTTGCCATGATGGAATCCACGATCGTAGATCTCTTGTTCAAAAATAGATCTTAAATGGTAAAACCTTCAGCACCTTCCACAGACTACACTGGAGAATGCCCACAGCAGACAGGCAACAGCACAGTGGAAAACCGGTCACCCTCACTGTCACTCCCTCTCCTGTAACACCCACTGGCTGTGTGAAAGTGAGATGGACTGACACCACTGACTGCATATAGGCCTGTCTCAGTTTTAAAATAATTGCCTGTTCGTATTCATCATAGCAGGCTAAAACTTGAACTTCAAGATGCTGCAAAGCTACAGCCAACACGGTGCCAATAAATGTGTTTTCTTTACAATACAGATTTTTTAAGGCTGTTGGACAACTTGCAAATGGCAGCATCTGGATTAGCAAATTACGTCAACACAATATAGGACTTGAACAATGTTAGCACACGTAATATTTTATGTCCAGAATTCTACTGAATTACTGAAAGTAATACATTAATTCTGGTAATGCCCCAATTCGTTCCCTTACATCTATCACCAAGTTAATGGGTTTTTCTTAGGGACAAATTTGAGCAAATATATGAGCGCATAAGACAAATGCAATCAACAACACAAACCATTGTGACAATCCTAGTATATTATTTGAACTGTTTGGCAGCCCTTATATACACTGTACATCTTATTGTGCTGTTACTGTATGTTTACCATCGTAAAACATTTTGAGGCCAGTAAACACTGAATGTAATCTCGGGATGTCACAGTAATCCTGACCTCATAGGGTGCAGATCAAACATTGGTGGTTGCAGCTCTGCTAGCTCTATGGCTGTGATCCCCACAGCCCAAATGTCGCACAGCTGGTTATAGCCACCCTTCCTCTCCACAGCTGCCACCTCTGGAGCCATCCTGAGATGAGATGAGAAATAACAGTTTCTGTGAATAGTAATATTATATAATCATATATAGTATATTAATGCATATATATGTATATTATAATAAGCAGTTACAAGTAAGACTTACGTACAAATGAATAATGTTAATATGAGCTAAAATATACGTGTCTTGCGTTTTTGACAATTTGCACAAAAATTTTAGCAGCGGTTAAATATTTGGAAAATGACTGGGATTTAAAGTACAGTAGAGCTACTGTACATACAGAAGCCGTGTACAACACTAGCTGTACTAAAATGTCTTATGATAGTATTTTAATAATGTACGGTTATTTTTAGATTATGGTTATTCCTTTAGAAGTCACAGCTTTAAAGAAAGTGTGACTATGGTTTGGTATAGTAGTACAATGCTAATTAGGTACTGCTGGTTGGCTCTCAGTAGAGAACATTCTAGAACTTCTCTAGTGTGTTCTAGTGTGCTGTCAAATTTGGGGACAATATTTCAATTGCACATAAAAACTGAAAGGAATAATTTATTTTACTGTGGTCTGCATTACATTATGTCAGAAAAGCAATGTTTTAACGTTTGAATGCTCATTCAAAACTGCAACAGGTTCCAAAAAAGCTGTGACTGTGCAAGGTAAGAGTAGGAGCATTGTGCAATGTTCAAAAACACATCCTAAGCTGGTAACAGCTTACTACACCATTTTCAATTTAAAACAGAATGTACTACTGACTTCTGTTATTATCATTTCACATGCTGTCCCAACTTTATGGTATTTTATTTGTATAAGATTTAAGATTTTATTTGTATTATTTTGAATGGCATAGACTTCCATTAATTGCTGGCATACAGACACCAGACATAAGCTGATTAACTGCACTCAGGGATAATCACAAAAGGATGCAAAGCTTCTATGAACTTCTACTGATCTTTAAATGACAAAATTTAAACATCAGCTATGTCAGTGTTCCTGTGGTTTCTCTTCAGCTATATCTGTCCCACTACTCACCAGTATGGCGTCCCAATAAAAGACTTTCTCTTAGCAACAGATGCATTTATCTCCGCTGCCACTCCAAAATCCGCTGGGGGACAGAAGGCAGAGAGAAAGGGGAATAAGATTTAAGGAGCGTACAAGTCAGTGTCTGTAATGGGGGTACAGCGGTAAAGCCCTGACTGACCTAGTTTGACATCTCCCCGCTCTGTCAGAAGAATGTTGGCTCCCTGTGAACAGCAAAGTGACGCAATGAGTCCAGACACGCTATCAGACCAAAGTGATCCTTACTCATTCACACACACACTCACACACACACACACACACACACACACACACACACACACACACACACTTACTATTGTAGTCTGAGGGTGTTCACTCACTCGTGAAATTGACCCTGCAATGCCCCTCCACAAAAATGCAGAAGTACTTTTAGAGGAGGAAAAAGTGCAGAGCAACCGCAGAATTCCATTTTTTTGATGTGAAACAGTTAATTGTAAGGAAACGACTCAAATTTACAGTGGCGGTGATGGGAACCAGCAGTTTTAATATAATGACATTTTATTTACTATCCACATAAATCTATGACCTTATGAAATTGAGGGACATCTGAAAAAAACTACGACCTGAATAGATTTGGAATAAATAAATAAATAAATAAATAAATATTCAGTATGTATATGTACAAACACATTTTAGGCCAAAAACTTTGTCTCAAATCTATCATAAACAACAACTCAGGCATCACACAGCAAATACATACCCAACTCCTGGACAAACTCTCAGTGGATGTCTGGTTCTCATCACCACCACTGTGAACAGTTCTGTCTCAGTAATGTTCTCTAAAATGGTATATTTCAGATCAAACCACTCTGAATGACTATGTTTACATCCTAAAGACTGAATTATGCAGATTTATGCAGAAATATGTAGATTTTTCCATGGACAAAATGAAGAATTCCGTTTAGAGTGGCTAAAGGGTAGTATAGGTCGTGTAGGCAGTTTTTGTGTACACTATTGTGAATTTGGTAGTAATAGAGAATTCTTTGCAACAAATATTCTAGGTATAAAAATGCATGTTTTTCTTGGTAAATGAAATTGAGTACATGTTAAAGTTTTTAGTTTTTAAAATAATGTACAAATCCTCCATTACATTAATAACAAAGTATGTTCCAGCCCGGCTTACTTTTATGTCTCTGTGCATTTTTCCAGTCTCGTGTAGGTGATGTAGTCCCTGTAAACAAAGAAATAGCACCACTTACTACACACACCAGAAATTACTGTAGTACAAGTTAGAAGGCACTAAATAGCTGAGGCAACATCCTAAGCCTGATAAAGAAAAATCATATAGTTACTTCTAATCTTATAGTTTATACACATTAACCCTGACTCTAATTCCAACATTTGTTTTCTCTAGAATAATATTTAAACAGAAAAAAATTATTTTCATTTTAAGAAAGATGTCGAACTGTGACAGTAGATGCAATAATTAATTTTAATCACAAATTAATTCATTAAATTCTCTAAAGTTGGCCCTTGCCACTTTAGTGTGTTGGTGCACAAAGACTCTGTAAGTGTAATGTGTTAGTGTACTGTAAGTAGTGTGTTGGTGTACAGAGACTCAGTAAGTGTAATGTGTTAGTGTACTGTAAGTAGTGCGTTGGTGTACAGTAACTCAGTAAGTGTACTGTGTTATTGTACCGTAAGTAGTGTGGGTGTATCTGTACTCAAGTATTTCCTTTCTGGGGGTCTTTTTACTGTAACATTTTAAATTTAGTGTAACATTTTAAGATTTAATATCTTACTGTTTACCCCACTACATTATGGCCAAATCTGTCCTTCCTTTTGGCTTATGCGAGCATATAAAGGTAACATGTCCACACGAAAGAAGCATGAACCGAACCCACCAATCAGGTTGTTTTGATCTGTTGGACAGAGCTTGGTTCTAGCTAATGGAAACTGTTCTCCTTCAGTGTTTTGTGCTCATGATCATTTGAATAGACATCAGTGTCAAATTAATGACCTTCTATTAAAAGGCTGGTGGACTGAGAAACACTCGAGTCTCTTCACCTAACATGAGCTGATTAAGAGTCTTGTTCCAGAAATGATAATAGAACATTAGAGCCATAATAAATCACACTACTGTTACTCTCCATACTTAAGTACACTTATAGATAAATACTTTAATACTTTTACTCAAGCGGCGGTCTAAAGGGAGGAACTTCTACTTTTACTGGAGGAATATTTTACCTTGGGAACTCTACTACAAGGTTTGGGTACTTGTCCAAGATGTCTGTGGCTTTCTCAACAATCAAACTTAGCATCCATTAATAGGACACAACCCTCTTATCCACTGAGATGCCCACTCTAATGCTCTCACGGCAGATCCAAGGCATAAATAATATGCATCACTCCACGTTCTGCCTCTGCTTTACGCTATTAACCTGTGCATCAAAAACCTTGAAGTATTTCTATAAAGTTATTATGCATGTTCTAGTAGTTCTAGGGATCTGTCCTTACCTGCAGTGTTTCCCTGCATACATATGCTATCTGTCTCTCTTTCAGGGGGCCAGTCACTGTGAAAACAATAATGGCATCATTTAGAGATACATGCACACAGTTTCAATCCTCTTTGGCACAAGATTAACACAATGTCCAGCTGGTGCCCAATGCAATGTATTTTACATGAGGCTGCATAATATAATAACCCCTTCATGCAAGCCCCCTAGCTTTAATGACACAGTAACAACAAGACTTATCAAAGCATATACCCTTGCAGCTGTTAAGCAACTAGCCTTACACATCATCTCAAAAAGTAGTGCTATTGCTGAGCTGCATGCCCGCAATGTTGCTTCCGCTGCTCTGCTGTTGTTAGATGTTAGATCCAGTATGACAGTTTCTGAGCAAGTGTGGACCACAGACAAAAAATGAGTCCCCTGTGACTGAAACGTACCTAACAGGATACCTCCATGAGCACGTATAACAGCTGTGATTGGATTTGGCATAGACAAGTTTCTGGATGTAGGCCACGTCAATGTTCAGACACTCTCGCATCAAAGAGTTGTGCAGTCGACCCAGATTTGGTGGATGCCTTCCCTGGCGTTTTACTGGTTGCTTCAGTTAGTCCCACAGATTATCAAAGGAATTCAAATCTGGGTATTTTGCAGGCCAATCTAGATGTGTAAATGCTCATGAATGTTCATCATGCCAATTAGTCACATTTGCAGCCCTGTGAATGCGGGAATTGTCATCTTGGAATAGGAATGTTATTTTTCTTGGTACGATGATAAGCAAAAGGTTGCGCAGATCAGTATAGGCACTGTTGCTCAAATTTACCTCAAACAGAGAACCCATTTCCACATAATTAAAACACTCCCAGAACATCACGGAGGGGAGTTTTTTTTATCTCAACATCAAGTGTTCCCACAGCAAGACTCTGAATTCTCATTTATTGAAAAGATCGACAGGAGAAAATTTGGGCCTGGTAAAGCAATAACAGTTTGCAGGTCACTGTTTCATCTGGAAATTACCGAAAAACATTGTTCATATGACACAGATGAAGTTCTCTAGCCCTCAAACAGTACACAGAAATTTCAAATGGCTCTGCAAGGTCACCACAGCCGGATGGGTGGCATTCAGAGTGACAGACCCTCCCATCCTGTTGGCTCTTACTATGTTTATAGACACCTGAATCATCTGTATTTCCAATAAAAAATGTTGGGAATATGGAAACAGTACCTGTGTAAGGATGGACAACACATTACGATTAAGAGAACACTCTGACACTCTAAAAAACATTGCTGGGTGAGGTCCTCAAACCCTGAAATTCCTTCCCTCCTCATTATTCCACGATCGACTGTGAGCGTTATTACTGAAATGTGGAAGCGCTAGAAATCACAGCTGCTAAGACCATGAAGTGTCAGACCACATAAGTTACAAAGCGGGGTCTCCAAGTGCTGAGGAGAATAGTCTGTATAAGTCTCCAACACTCTGCTGACTTCATGGGTTCATGGGTTTCCATTGCTGAGCAGCTGCATGCAAGACTTACATCACCAAGCACAATGCAAAGCTTCAGATGGAGC
Organism: Semaprochilodus insignis; assembly: GCA_034552555.1. Taxonomy (NCBI): domain Eukaryota; kingdom Metazoa; phylum Chordata; class Actinopteri; order Characiformes; family Prochilodontidae; genus Semaprochilodus; species Semaprochilodus insignis. The sequence continues at coordinate 16,116,552 of CM067487.1, read as the reverse complement.
AGTGTAAAGCACCGCCACTGGAATCTGAGGGAAGGGTCTGGGTTTAGAGAACACCAGGAGAATGTTACCTGCCTGAGTGCATTGTACTGACTTTAACGTTTGTTGGATGAGGGATAATGCTATGGGGTTGTTTTTCAGGTGTGGGCCTAAAGCCCCTTAGTTCCTGTCGTCTACTTCACACTGGTAAACAGTAAACTCTGCTAAACATTACCATGGTAGATGTCTTGTAACGATCCTCCGCCACAGAACTCCATACAGATCCATAACTTGTTGTTTCTGTTGAAATCGGAGGTTTGATTATCAGTATCACCATAACTTTATTTCTGATCAATAATCAGATGATTAAATAATGTTTCTATGTTTGGTTGAGGATCAAGAATTGAACAAACCTGAGGTAGCTGGCAAAATAGGCCACAATGTTTTTATGAGTGCAGTCTTTCATCATGGTAATCTCCTGCTGGATGCTTGAAATGTCATCCCCTGCAATGCAGACAGGCAGAGAGTCAGTCTGGCCTGTAATCTGACCTCAGCATTTTGTTTGCGGCATAGGCTTGCAAATACTGATTTAGATCATCTAGGATTAACAGATGAGGACCAGATGCTGCAATATATGATCCAGCATCAAAACAATATATGGTAAAATCAGAATAGCATGCACTTTATGAATAACAAAGCACACATTTTTATTTCATAGTAGGGCTTTGGAGCTGGAACTGTGATTGGATTTGGCATGGATTGGACAAGTTTTTGGATGTAGACCACATCAGTGTTCTGACACTATTGCATCAAAAAATTGTGCAGTTGGGCCAGATTTGGTGGATGCCTTCCCTGGCACAATTCTGAGGAGAATTTCCTGTAGACTGGGATTTTTGCCACTGCTGGTAGGCCCATATGATTGTACGCTTCCATACACTTGCAAATTCAGCTACTTCCTTCACACTATGGCCTTTGGCACATCCAAATGCAGTTATGTCTCTTAGCAAATGATTAACATGCTTTGGCCCCATTTTCCACACATGGAACAAGACATTCACTGCATTGTACCACCATCTCAATCTATGAATCCCGTTACACACACCCCGCAGGTATTTATAGCCCCATCATTCTCATGCAGTGCCATCTGCAGGAGCCTGAAGTTACTACCACCTTAAACACGCAAGATGACTCACTATTTGTCAGGTGAGTTTATGAATAATCAAGACAGAACGTAAAATAATCAATCATGAGTTAGTTCAAGTATTTATCCTCTCTGTTACATTGTTTTTAACCAGTGGGTTGTAGTGTGAGTACGAGTGGGACGTGAGGAAACCACATCAATGCGTAGTGATTTTTTTCTTTTTCCTCAAGAGCAGAGCTACCCGAAAGGTACTTCAGATCATTCGAGGGACTCCTGCATTGCAAAGCACTTGGGTTATCAATGTGGGCTTTTATTTTATATGCATAATGTCCTGTATTTTAAAACATGAACCAAGAAACATGCATTCTTAAACATAACCAAAGACAGACTTTAAAAACAAAAAAAAGATAAGAAAAAAGTATTAATTCTTTCATTCATCTTCTAAGCTGCTTATCAATCTGGGTCGTGTGGGGGCTGCTGGAGCTTATCCCAGCGCTCACTGCGCAGAAGGCAGGAAACACCCTGAACAGGTCACAAGTCCATCACAGAGCAGCACACAGACACACACACACTCACACCTGGGGAGGTCATTTATCTGCAGTTCACCTGACTTCATGTCTTTGAACTGTGGGAGGAAACCGAAGCACCCGGAAGAACCCACACATAGGGAGAACATGCAAACTCCACCCAGAAGGGACCCTGAACATCCTAGCGAGTCAGTCCAGACCCAGTTTATTGTGAAGCAACAACGCTACCCACTGCACCACCATGCCCAGAAAAAGTATTCAGATATCACAAATTATTACCATTAGTACTTTGTTGCAAAGCTGTTGTTCCATTTCTGACACATCTATGGTATAAAGTAATTACCTTTTTCCAGCTTTTCCAGCACTCAGGGTCAGTTGCACCTGGCAATACATCTTACCTTTTAGATCTCTGTCCTTCTGTTTTTAGCTTTCAGCTCGTTCCGTAACGCTTTATTCTTAACTTCCTTCTTATTAGTCAGAGAGAAATCTTGCGTGGTCAAATCATCGGTACTAAACAGAGATGTTTAAAGTCTTGCCTAGGGCTCTGCAGTTTTTTCTCTCTGAATGCAGCAGTGTGGCGCAGTGGATAGCGCTGTCACCATACAGTAAGAAGGGTGGGGGTTTAATTCCCCTGGGGTGTCCGGGATCTCTTTCTGTGTGGAATGTGCATGTTCTCCCTGTGTCTGCGTGTGTTTCGTCCAGGTGCTCCGGTTTACTCCCACATGCAGTCAGGTGAACTGGAGATGAAAAACTGCCCCCCCCCCCCCAGATGTGTATGTCTCTGTATCTGCCCTGTGAGGGACTGGTGGTCTGTCCAGGTTTTTTCCTGCCTTTTGCCCAATGAGCACGGGTATAGGCTCCAGTACCCCTACGACCCAGAAGGATAAGCAACTTATAGGATTCATGGATGGGAAATGATTCAGTGCATCATGGTTTCGCACACACTCATATTTAAAACTGAATGAAAGAGATCACAGATTTCCACCCAGAGTTCATGATAACAGCATGCAGCTCATTATTAATAGCAGACAATGTACATTTCACAGTAGGCATGTTTTAGACCTACCAGGGTCCAGTTTAACTACTTTGATGGCTGAGATGACGGCTGTCTTGATGTTGCGAGCCTACAAACACAACAAAAAGCAGATATTAACTCAGGCAAACCATTTTACAACAGAAATAAGCATCGATTCAGGCATATCCTGCTAAAACACAAAAATGAGATAGCATTATTGAGGGCTTTGTCTTTGGCTGGTGATACTGTGAACAATGTTTTGCTGCTTATTTCTACAACTGCTTCATCACAAGGTTCCTTCCGTCTGTTTCACAAGCCTAGAGAGCCCTGGAAAGCAGTAGGTGCTGTCAAATATTAAGTTAAGCTAGCCTGCACATGAATGTATTGTTGTTACCAGAGCAAAACCTTGTATCTCCATTTTTGTCTTTCAAGATACAAGTTTTGTTCCAAAATTGGCAGCATGATGAGAAGTCCTGTATTCTACTGTATTCTACAAAACCTTCGAACTGTAATCTTTTAAACAAGATATTAAGTACCTGTTATTAAGAAAAAGATATCAAGATATTATTCCCCAAACTTGCTATATTTACTGTACTCATGTTCACATATTCCACTTTTGGACAGTTACAGCATAACATAATTAAACAGCCCGTATGTATGTGGGATAAGCTCTTGAGGTCAATGGCTGAACCAGAGCTTCTCAGCTAAACAGCAATGCTATCAAGACAATAACAAACATAAACAGCAGTTCTGTTTCTCTTCTCTGAGTTTGGGTGTTTTGGCTCAATGTCTATGGTGGTGCCAGCAGAACTGAGAGGTTCACTGATGCGAATACTGAAAGCGGAACGAGGGACACTTCACATAAAGAGGAAGCTCAGGTTTGCCACCAAAATGTCACCTTACTGTAGTTAAAACGTCAGAAACGTTAAAGTAACTGTATTAGCATGCTATGATGCAGTAAATCAGGAGAGAGTGATCAGGTCACAAGAGACTAAATATCACATCTCATACCACAACATACACACCGCATGCATTGTAGATCCTTATCTTCCAGTACTGAGCACATCCAACTCATGTGTAATTCATTAACCTGTTCTTAGGTTCTCATGAGATGTAACAGAGAGACTAGACGGAACAAGCAGCGAAGCATGCTGTACTCCTAGTGTAACCCTTACAATGATTCATTAGGTACATTAAGTACCTCATATCTAGGGTTGTATATCGGTAATACGATACATACCATGATGCAGGGGTTAAGATTCAATATATTGCGATGTACTGGGACACTGTAAACAAGGTGATATATATAGTGTGATATACAGTGATATATAAACAAGGTGATATATTGCAATACATATTGTTACTGTAAACAAAGATATACATGTTATACATGATACATGATTTTTCAATCAAACTATCATAGTATAAAACACACCACCATATGTTTAGGTTTGCTAATGCTAATGTTAGCGGTGTGCCCTTCCAATGCTTGTTTATGTTGGAGTGAGTCTACTGGCTGAAGACACATTGAAACACAACACAAAATGAATCTCTGTCTGCCACCAATCTTTGATATATATAAGTCTATATAACGAGTCACATAAAGAGACTTATATAGAGGTGTATACCCTTTACTGCACAGTTTATCAGCACACACGATCAAAGGCTATCACAGGCCCACCACTGACCAGGTATTATCTGAGTGGTGGATCATTCTCATCACTGCAGTGACACTGACGTGGTGGTGGTGTTTTAGTGAAGGATGTGCACCTGGACCAGCAAGGTAGGGGTGTCTAATAGAGTGGACACCGTGTTAAAACACTCCAGCAGCACTTCTGTGTCTGATTCACTCACACCAGCACAACACACCACGACCATGTCAGTGTCACTGCAGTGCTGAGAATGATCTACCACCCACATAATACCTGCTCTGTGGTGAGTACTGAAGAACAGGGTAACAAAGCATACAGAGAAACAGATGGACTACAGTCTGTAACTGTAGAACTACAAAGTGCTCCTGCATGGTCAGTGGAGCTGATATAATGGGCACTGAGTGTAGATACAAGGAGGAGGTCTTAATGTTATGGCTGATGGGTGTCTATTATAACCAAGCAAATATACGCAGCATTTTGCAGCACTGGAAATGTAATGGTTCTTCTTGCGGCATTAAGCCCTAATAGATCTCTGACTCTGAGCGTATGAGATATTGCTTGGGGCATGTTCAGCTTCTGCCTCATACGCTGGTCACCAAGAGGTGGGAAGCTGCCTATTTGTAGCCATGGTGACAGCACCAGCCAATGGTGGATCAGTTGACACTGAAAAGGTGAAATTGAGAGAAAAAAAAAAAAAACAGCAGCACCACTCATTTCCTGTTTTCTTTCCTGTTAGACCAAATCGCATCCTGTGACATCTTTCTCAGCCTGAAATCAAAACACAGGGTGAGATAGTGTCTTCGTAGGCATTACAGTGGTGGGCAGTCAGCCGTTAGGCAGCAGTTAGCCAGAGAGCAGAGAACAAAACGCTCCTATATGCACTCAATACTCTGAAAGGTGAAAAAAAGCCTGCAAAAAGCCTGCTTGGAATTTCAAAGGTGGGGGGAAAATAAGGCTGTAAAAGAGCGGAAAGGCAATGAAATGTAGATCAGGGAAAGCATGAGTTTTGTTTTTGCTAGAGAGCCATTTTATTTACATATCTCTTATGACTGTGGGCGTAGATTTCCCATGCTGCTCTAATACCCTATTTGGTGTTGCGTTTGGTTTTCCTGTTGCACATGATTTGATGCGTACAGTATGTCACACACTGTGTCACATTGTGAACACATTACACTTACTGAGTTACTGTAGACCAACACGCTACTTACAGTACACTAACGCATTACACTTACTGAGTTACTGAACACCAAAACACTTCTTACAGTACACTAACACATTACACTTACTGAGTTACTGTACACCAAAACACTACTTACACTACACTAACATATTACACTTACTGCGTTACTGTACACCAACACACTACTTACAGTACACTAACACATTACACTTACTGAGTTACTGTACACCAACACACTACTTACAGTACACTAACACATTACACTTACTGAGTTACTGTACAACACTGCACACTAGTAATATAGCAGTGTTGCACAATATATGAATGATACCAGTATTGGCAGATCAGAAAGGTGTTTAAATCTGATATTTACACGTTTATGTGACACTGATGTACCTGTGAAATGTATATATTTTATTAATTTCCTCTCAAAATAAATATCATATATTTATCTACAATGCTAATGCAGGTCGATGTAGTCCCAGTTTTCTACACTTTATAAAAGTTAGTGCAGGGGGTCGACGGATTATCAGCATGAACAATAATCAGAGCTGATATTCAGAATGTTTTCTTATTATCGGGATCGTTGTACGAACTTGCTTCCATTTTGCAGACAAGCCTCCAGAAAGCAGTTATTTATTCATAAAATCATAATGTGAAGTTTTGCAATAAATAAATGAGTTATGGATATTTTGTGGTCATTTTTATTTCTATTCTTCACTCAGTAAAAGTACCGACAGTTGCGGCTTGCTATGTCCACCATCCTGCTTGGACTACAGGGGTTGTTTCCATCAAATCATGCAGTGCAGAAAATATCTCGTATATTCAGCACTTATACCTGCTGCTTGTTATCACATAAAATACATTGTTGGTTGAACAAATTAATGAAATAAACATATTAACACGCATATTTACTCACTGTTGTTGCTTTTTCTAAAGTCATGAGAGTGTTTACTGCATGATTGCTCAATGTTTACTGTAATATTTGTGCAGTTCAACCCTTTACGCAGTTTTTAGTCTGTATTTCAGTTTGCTTGACTACTTTATTTAAACTAATAAGCAACTTATGCCATGTGATGGTATAAATGAATAAATGAATGAATGAATGAATGATCATTTTTATGTTTTATTTTGTTTATTACCTTAAAATAACCTTAAATCTTTTTGCAAATTTTATTTTCATTTCTGCAGCCTATTCTTAGATGTTTACTGTAATATGTATACAGTAATGCATTTACAGTTCTGGGTTTTATACAGTCTTTAGTCTGTATCTTGTTTTCTTGATTATACTGAAAACACAAGCTCCACTCCTGAAGTGTCTATCACTGACTTACACTATGTACCTGTTATCGCAACTTAAATCTTATCGTAGCTTTAAAATCTCTGATTTTTGTAGCCTTTACTGTCTAAAACTCAATTTAAAACTTAATTTAATGCAAGTCGTCAGTAAGAGTTGCGTTCACACTATAAACATCACATGTAAGGTAAATTAATATGGACCCCAAATATCGATATCAGTATCGGCTCAGAAAAATGAGACAGCACATCGGTCGACCTCTACAGCAGTTTATGTATTAGCAACAATATTGGATATCAGAATTCCCACATCGGTGCATCCCTAGAACAACACCAAACCTCAGAGGCCATTCTGCTCTCATCTCAAATAAAAGCTGCATTTCTGTGAAACATATCTTTTCATATGGGGACCAACCAGATGCCCCCACCATGTCAGACATTCTTTAGATCTCTTCTTGGCCTGCAGACATTTTAACAACACAGAGAACAAACTAGACGAACATCCAGTGAAGTCCACATTTCTCACTTCTACAGACCACAACATCAAACACTAGCCAAGGTGAACGACTCCATGAACATGTGCTGAAATCAGGGCTTCCTGTGGTGTAACAGCTCGACACACATCTCTGAATCATCTCAACTACCAGCTCAGTCCATTCAGCACACTCCTTCTGACCTCTCTGCTGCTGCTGCTTCCATACTTCTGAGGAGAGAAGACACCAAGAACTAACCACAGCCCATAAGCAGAAAATGCCCAGTGTGTGGAAGCAATGAGCTGCAGCAAACCAGGCTGAGCCACACAAACCCAGCCCAGCACTGAGCTGCAGCACCAGCTTTCAGAATGAGCCCTACTTCAGGAAACACTGACAGCAGAGTCAGTCCGCAGACGTAAACAGGTAGCTCGGCTGTACAGGAGGGAGGTCGACCCGTAGCCCACCTTGAACACATCGCCGTAGGTGCCGCTCCCAATGCGGTGGAGCAGCTCGTAGTCGTCCAGCGGATTTGTGTGTAAGACCCCGATGGCATCCATCGCAGCTCCTCCGCCCCGCGCGCGCTCAGCTCTCTCTCTCTCGCTCTCACGCGGAGCCTCTCAGCTCTGAAACTGTCGTCGTTCTTGCGGCTGCTCGCGCTCACCACTTCCTCACTAGCATCCGTGTAACAAGTGCAGCGGACAGACAAAAATGGCAGCGACGAGAGAGCCTAAGATACCCAAGCTGTGTGCGCTCCCCTCCATCCAGGAAGCCTGAAGAGTGGTACGCTAGACGCTGAACGCTCTGCTTAGGAGGTGGACGCGGCTGTTCCTGTGAGAGAACCGTTTAAAATGTAGCAATACTAGACGTTCAGAGGCGTCAGATCCGCTTTTGTATGTGAACTTATGCGCAGTTCAGCGGCTGAGATGTAAACAGCGTCATCCTCAGTGTTAGGGCTGCAACCATCGACTAAATCTTTACATCACTGGAACGAATACTCGATTATTCGGATTGTGAATCGCTCAGTTACCAAATAATAACTTTTTTGTAGCTATCAGCTTCTAATTCAGTGTGAGTATTGCATGCATTGTGCATTAACAATGAAGACAATAAAGACAAAAATAACTTTTTTAACGTTTTTACTGCTACTGCTAAATTTAAAAAACAATAACAAAACTAGATCAGTTTTCCTTTAATTAGGTACATAAATTGCAAAAAAAAATTGCAGCTAAATTCTGCTATCACAGGTCTTTATTAAAATGGAGGAAGTGGCATCACCAACTTATTGACTATTAAATTTAGTTGCCAGCTAACTTGGTCATGGATTTCAGTCAATTAAGTCGATTAATCATTGCAGCCCTACTGAGTGGTTTGATTTGAAATGCTGCATTAAAAGTAATCTTGGCCACTCAGACTTCCTTACAGTGGAGGTGATGGGAGCCAGCGGTTGCAATGGCTACAACACACATCTACACTCATCATCAAAAGAATAGTTGCACAAATAGATGCACCCAGAAGGAATCATCAGAAACAGAAATGAAACTTGGCGGGCAAGTTTGACATTGTGAGATATGAAGTTTCATGCTCTGCCGTGCATGTGACATAAGCAAGAACGGGCCTTATTGCTGTACCTGAATGACCCAACAGCCACAATTGCAGACATTCAGACGTCACACGTTCAGAAGTCCTGATGTCACTCCATCTCCACCCCTACCGCACAATCTGCAGGAACTGTGTGAGAATATTCTGGCTGCATGGGATGGATTATCACAGGACACCATTAGGAACCTTTACAGCTCCATGCCAAGACGTCTGGTTCCTATCACCACAAATGTAATCTGTTCTGACTAATTTGCTCTGGGTTGGAGAAAGTAGACACAGACGATAAGAGGAGAAGTGGGCTACTGGGGATAATCATAGGGACCTTAAACATTAAAGGAGTGATATGTAAGATGATGCAGCCTGCTGAATTCGTGCTCGAAACAACAGGGTGCAACATATAACTAGGAAATTCATAATCCTTCAGCATAAGACATAATTTCTGTACTCACCAAGAGGGTCTCCAATGGTGGGAAGCAAAACCAATATTTTGTGAATCTGGGCCTTCCAGAATGTTATGCAGTCCTGCCTGAATAATTCAACAGTGTGAGACAGAAGGGTGATGACCAGTTTTGAAGGGCTGTCAGAAGCCTACATGATCTGAAGTGTCAGTATTTACCTCCAGAAGAACTGATTTTGTATGTGTGGCAATATAGGTGTCTATCATTACCCGATTTCACCCTCCCTGTAGCTCTCTGAATGTCCTTGGATGTCACTGTGGTTTGGGATATGTAGCCTACCGGTGACACCCACTGGCTTTTCAATGTAAATACAATAGAGCGCATAAACACCATCTACAGCCATTGAGCCTCCTGAACAGAAATTGCTGCATAATAATGACATATTTTGGTATGTAACTGGTTTTAATGCATCATAAATACTAATCCTAATAATTACATGGATTTATATTGTAATATTGTATAGGCTGTTTTTGTTTGCCTAGCTTCTTAATATGAATAAAAGTATAGTTCCAGTTCTAAAAACTGCAAGGCTGAGCCAGGTTTTAAACAAAATTATTTTTTTCAATTCATGTTATTAAAAGCCCTCTTTTATTGAACTACATTGCTTGGCTGAAGAACATTCTGTTGTGATTATCAATGGCAGTAAAAATGTGTATCTGTAATTGGAAGTATTCAGATCGAAATTTACCACTGTATATCACTGTATTTTGACACACAGGTTATTCCTTAAACACTTATGGCCATTAAGTCAGCCAAAAAGCTGTAGCTGCTCTTGAATAAAAGCAAGTACCCTGGTTACATTTGTGTAACCCTCCCTCAGAAACAGTCTGTTGCATTTTAAAACCGTTTTTTTCTATGGCACTCTGATATAATATAACAGTCTGTTGGCACATACCACAGTATGTGAGGGCACGGGACTGTGTGTCTGATATGGTGGTCAGCAGCACAGGGAACGGTCTTGGCACGGTTTCTCTTCACCATGTACACGGCTGACTTCATGCACAGCTCACTGAACTGCCAACTCCAGAAGCTCTCTGATGACTCAGCGATCGTTGGACTCTGACTCTAACTAATGACAAGGACAACAAGTACAGAGAACTGATTAAGGACTTTGTGGACTGGTGTCTGCGGAATCACCTCCATATAAATGCAGGGAAGACCAAAGAACTGATGGTGAATTTCCGCAGATGCAGACACACCCTGCCCCCAGTGAACATCCAAGGAATGGACATTGAGAGGGTGAACTCTTATAAGTACCTGAATGTTTACCTAAACAACAAACTGGACTGGTCAGCTAACACTACTGCACTCTACAAAAAAGTCAAAGAAGACTCTACCTACACAGGAGATTGCGGTCATTTGGAGTGCGGGGGGCACTCCTGAGGACTTTCTTTGATACAGTGGTGGCATCAGCCCTCTTTTATGGAGTGGTATGCTGGGACAGCAGCATCTCTACAGCAGACAGGAAGAGACTAGACAAAGTCATTAAGAGGGCCGGCTCTGTCCTGGGAAGCCCCTTAGACCCACTGCAGGTGGTGGGAGACAGGAGGATGTTAGCCAAGCTGGCATCCTTGCTGGAGAATGACTCCCACCCCATGCATGAGACTCTGGCAGCACTGGGCTGCTCCTTCAGCGACAGGCTGCTTCACCCTAAATGTGTGAAGGAGCTGTATTGCAGGTCCTTCCTTCCTGCTGCTGTTAGATTATATAACCAGCACTGCTCCCAGCACACTAAAAACATTGTTTCTCACTTTCCCATGTGCAATTTAATATTTATTGTTTACATTGTACTGTCTATTTGTCAATTTTTGGTACCTTTTGTACTTTGTTATCCCTTCGCTGCTGGAACACTGTGAATGTCCCCACTGTGGGATGAATAAAGGATTATCTTGCCTTATCTTACCACTTTGAGAAATAAAGGCATTTGTTATTTGATATGTTAACGTGGAGCTGTTTATGCATTAAAGGCCATTTACATTCATTAACATTTCGTTCATTAACATCACGGTGTCCTCTTTTCTGAAAACCAGAGCATTGTGACCCTAACTTAACTGTTGACAACACGCAGCTCTACCAAAGAGTGCATATGACAAACAAAGATGGTGCATGCCAACATAAATGAATGGGGCGAATGAGAGTTCAGTTCTGGTCTACCTAAGTTTTGCGTCAGCTGCTTCGGCCTGCCCCTTCGCTGTCTCCCGGGGCAGCAGCAGCCTGTGTTGAGAGACTGATCCGTGGACTGAACAGGCCCCAAACAAAACTGTCTCTTTATATAATCAGCTCATTCATATAATCAGGTTCACTCCTAGCAAGTTCGATTTAGATATGGGAACGACTTACTCAGCTAGTAAATCCATGTGGGTCTGATGTGAAATCTGATGTGAACGCAGTTTGTAAATGCTACCATGGAGAATAAATAAAAATAAAAAAGTTCACTATACAGCCGTCAGGCAGGAGGTGGGACAAACCAACTAATGAACTCCCATTTCTACCCACCGGGTATCAGGTTTCTGAGCAAGCTTTCTTCTTAAAACCTACTTTTCTACAATTCTGACATTCACTAATATATGTATAAAAAATACAATCAACTAATAAAAAAAAATCACCTGAAGCCCACAAAGCATTATGGTGAAAGGTGCTGTGGGAGATGTTTTCATATATCCAATTTTTTAAATTTTATATAAAAAGTTTTCAGAATTACTAAAACAATAGATGGCTTGCACTTTATAAACCATAGTGTTTTCTTATAGCACTTCCTGGAGCAGGAAGCTGTGGGCCAGGCCTGATGTTACCAGATTGGCTCTGCACCAGATAGAGATGGTCAAACGCAGCAGATCATGCACAAACCTGTGTATTAGATGCTCAGCTACAGAAGAGACTCGGATGTTATTAAATATAAGAGGCTTTGAATAATTTGAAATAATCAATACTAAGCTAATCAAAAACGGAATGAGAATTAGAAGACTTAGACCTGGAGCTAAAGCAAAACCCCTAGTCCCTGATTATGATCTGGCCAGAAAGTAATTAGTTATTTTACTAAATATTTAGGTTACACTTCATTTGGGCACAAAGGCAAGTTTGTTTAAATGTCCATATCATGAAAGAAAGTCAAAGTCAAAGTGAACTTTATTGTCATTCAGACTTTACAACAGGAGTGCACAGCTGAACGAGATTGCGTTTCTCCAATGTGTAAGTATAAACACAGGGCAAACACACGAGACATGCTAGTAACATAACTGTGGATGCTCGATGGAAGAATTGGAAATCTTTATACTATCTTATTGTCTCGTGTGAACAAACATTTGTCAAAGCGTTTCACTGCTAGTTGTACCATGTATGACAATGTATGTGACAAATAAACTTTAATTTGAACTTTTACCCTTTACTGCCAACCCTGGTTATTGTGATTTATTTTATTTGTAGCTGAGCGTAAAGAGAACTATTTGTCTAAGTTATGAAAAACAAAATCAACGACAGCATATAGTCTTATTTATGGAACACTGAAGTGGCTGACCTGAAGATGGCTCAGACACCTGTCTGTAGCAGGTAAAACCGCAATTAAGCTTAGGGCAGTGCGGTCTGGGATGTGTGAAGTTTGGCGCCCTCTGGTGTTTGTTTCCACGTCTGCTGTCATGCGGTAGCTTTGTGTGAGATGTGCGCACGCGCGACGCAGTGGGGAAAAAATTGTAATGGCGGCTAGATGTTGAGAGCGAGAAGTGCCGTCTTCTTGACTCCGGCTGAAACTTTGGTCATAAAAGACCCTCTACGCCTCAGAACTGAGGTAAAATGATAGATATCCGAGCAGAGAAGTATAAGAAGACCGGACTGAACACCGTGAAGTGAAGTGTTATCATGTGAGTATTTGATTTAACTGTCACTAAGAGGGGGCGTCTTCGTGAGGAGTCTGGCTTCTAACAACGCCAGCGCTAGCTAAGTGCTAACGGCTAACGATAACGGGAATATTAACTGCTAGTAGACGTTAACTCCAGTAACGCTATGAACGTTACCGGTTCAGTTTCCTCTGAGAGTCTGACCGAAAACACTAGAATTATTCACATTTTGTTATAGTGTTTAAAATGAGAAGTATCTAACTTAACTAACGTTTGTTTACATGCTAAGCTGCTTAGCTGGTTAGTTCAGCTGTTTTTTGAACAGGCTGGGCGCGTGTGTGAGAAAGTAGGCAGCTATTCGCCGCGCTGGACTTTTCTCCTCTCCTGTCCTCTCTTCTCTTTCTTCCACAGTCTTTTTCCATTCAGCATGTTCAGGCTCGGTAATGGAGGAGTGCTGACTCGACGGCGGGGTTACTACAGGTCATGATTTTCGCTCGCATTAGAGTTTAGCCAGTTTAACTGTGGAAACAATCTGGATATGTTAATCCCGAGAGGTGTGAACGGACCCAGAGCTCCTTGATGCCCACCTGTTGGACAATCCTCTCTGAAAACCAGGAGAGCTCATAGTTTTGACTTGGTTTTTTGTATCGGTTTGTGGTCCTGGCTTTGCCGTAGATGCTGCGGGTTATGTAACCGTTAGGGAAGCTCAGTTTCGCTGTGTGTACGTCAGTAAACGGGGAACGTGATGAATATTTCACTCTCTCTTTCTCGGTCTGCTAACATCGCAGCAAGTGCTGAACCGAACACATGCACGTGTTTTGAATGCTTCACTCCGCATATTAAGACATAGTACCCCCAGTGTATCGGGAGTTCTTTAGGGCTGGGCGATATTTAAACGATACCGTGATATAAACCCGGTATACCTCCTACACTCACTGTCCATGTTATCAGTTGCACCAACTATATAGGAGCACTTTGTAGTTAAAGACTGTAGTCCATCTTTTTCTCTATATGCTTTGTTACCCTGTTCTTCAATGGTGAGGACCCCCACAAGACCGCCACAGAGCAGGTGTTAGGTGGGTGTTGAATCATTCTCAGCAGTGCAGTGACACTGATGTGGTTTGTGGTGTGTTGTACTGCTCTGAGTGGATCAGACACAGCAGTGCTGCTGAACACCTCAGTGTCGCTGCTGGACTGGGATTGATATTTTAATGTGCTAGGTATTAAAAAAAAAACAATGAGCTTCTTAATATGGTACGTTGGCATAAAAAAATTAATCTAGCTAATGTGAGTTTTAAGAGAGCCTTTTTATTATGACACATGGTTACATTTGTGTTGTTACAGCAGATTATACAGTAAACAGATACAGAGTGAAATGTAGACAAAAGTTGTACAAAATATAAGAAATTATAAAAATGAGGCTGTATTGTTGGGGGGAAAAAAAATAAAATAAGAAACTATAAAAAATTACAATTTCACATTGCACTGATGTACACCGATCAGCCATAACATTAAAACCACCTTGATGTATCTACACTCTTTATCCATTTATCAGTTCCACTGACCATATTGGTGTATCTTGTGGTTCTACACTTACAGACTGTAGTCCATCTGTTTCTCTGTGTACATTGTTAACCTGTTCTCCAATGATCAGGACCACCACAGAGCAGGTATTATGTGGCTGGTGGTTCATTCTCAGCACTGCAGTGACACTGACTTGGTGGAGGTGTTTTAGTGTGTTGTGCTGCTGTGAGTGGATCAGACACAGCAGTGCTGCTGGACACCTCAGTGTCACTGCTGCAAAAGTCCACCAGCCAACCGTATGCTGTGAGCAGCATCCTGTGATAACTGATGAAGGACTGGAGGATGAACAACACAAACTGTGCAGTAGCAGATGAGCTGTCGTCTCTGACTTTACATCTACAGGGTGGACCAGCAAGGTATGAGTGTCTAATAGAGTGGACAGTGAGTGGACACAGTGTAGTAGCACTGCTCTGTCTAAATCACTCATAGCAGTACAACACACACTAACACACCACCGCCAAGTCAGTGTCATTGCAGTGCTGAGAATGATTCACCACCCACATAATACCTGCTCTGTGGTGGTCCTGTGGGGGTCCTGACCATTGAAGTACAAGATAACAGTATACAGAGAAATAGATGGACTATAGTCGGTAACTTTAGAACTACAAGGTGAACCTAATTGGTCAGTGTAGCTGAAAAATGATAGTGTAGATACAAAGAGGTGGTTTTAATGTTATGGCTGATGCATGTGTATTTTGTACAGTTACTGAAAGATATTGCACAGATATTGTATAGATATTGCACAGTTACTGTTCTTTTATTCTAGTTACATAAATGCTGATGATCTTGTCAGTTAGAGTATGAGAAGTATAATAATGTTGGCAGTCAGTACAAGAAGTATGCAGGTGATATACAGGTGATATGGTGCAGCAGCAAATATTGCAGCAGACAGTGCTGTAAAAGAGTCATAAAAAATGTGGAGGAGTTTACCATGTGTCCCGAATGACTGGTGCCTCCTCAGCAGGTGGAATCTGCTATGGGCTTTCATATACAGAATGTGTGTGTTGTCCGACTAGTCCAGTTTGTTGTTTATATGAACTCCCAGGTACTATCTCAATGTCCCTTCCCGGGAGTACCCTTCCCTGGTTCACTGGAGTAGGTGAGGAGAACTTAGTCCTGTGGAAATCCACCACTAGCTCTTTGGCTTTTGCCTGTGATCTAAGAACATGATTCTAACGGTGCTTCCTGCCTTTTCAAGATGAGCAAAGGATCCCCTGTACTTTCCTGGTTTTTGCACAACCCTGATGCAAGGTGATAGTCTGGTGTAAGTCTAAACGTTTTGGGTAAAATGTGTAATAGCAAATTTTTTTCTCTCTCCAATACTGTGATTGTGATAAATTGTAATTATCTATGAATTTAGGTTCAGGCCTTTTTTTAGGTCAAGAAGATTAGAATCTACATTTTTCTGGCTTGAGGCTTAAACGTAGCCACCTAACATGCCAGACTGCCAGTTAATTATGGTTACGTTCGTGTACACAGTCTAACTCATTTACAGGTGGTTCCCAAGCTCTATGTTGCGGTCAAATTCAAATTAAGCTTAACATTCATTAAGGCAGCATAGTTGATAATGTAAGCTATCGCGAAAATTGCGGCTCTTGCTGTTTGAAAATTGCACCTTTCGGATTGCGGTTTCAGTGTAAAGTTAATAGTCTTTCAGTCTTGAGTTTCCCCACTTAAAACTCATACGACCTCATTTTTGATAGTGTAGGCTATAATTTAACAAACTGCATCTCTTTCAGTTTGTGAATAGTGATTTCGACATGAAACTGATTTATTTTCAGACCTAGTCTGGTGTAACCACAGTTTAATGTAGCTGTTACATTCAAGTTCAAACATCTTTCTTTTTCTTTTAGTTTTGAGGATAGCCCCAGGCAATAACCATGAGGACCCGTCTGGAAGCAGTGCTAAACGTGGGTCTCCGTATACCCAGCATAATGCTGTTGGAGGTGCTGTACCGCTGGGACGTCAGCTCCTTCTTCCAGAAGATCCAGAGGAGCAGCCTTAACAACAACCCCCTCTTCCAGTACAAGTACCTGGCCCTCTATCTACACTATGTTGGTAAGTAACGGGAAGCCTGAGACTGGATGAATCAGACCTTTTCAAAGTATTCTTGGGTGGACATCTGTACACTTGTATAGCTTGTGTGTAAGGAACGCTGCTTCTGTGTGCGCCACTCGTGATAGATTTAAATACATTTATTGTTGGCATCTTAGAGTATAAAGATGTCATGTTACGTTATTATGGTCACATGATAATATGGTCTTGGTAATGTTGGTTAAACCACTAACTGTGGTATGTTGTATCTGCATGTCTGTGTGTTGTACCTGCTAGTCTAGAGGAGGCCTCCTTTAACAGACCAGTGGAAAAACACAGTGTGGAGTTTTTTTATGGAGGAAACTTGTCTCATCTCCTGGTGAATAAAATGATTGCATAATGTAATTAAGTTGTAGCCTGACCTGAAGCAGCTGCTGTATTCAAGGGAGGAGATCAGGGGTTTTGTTATTCCTCTAGGTCAGTAAGAAGGTCTTCATGACCACTTATTGTTGGTACAATATCACAGGCCTTAACTGTGCCTTCTCTGTCCTTGTGGTGGTGGTGATGGTGGTGATAAAGCACCAAACTGTGGTGATATGTTGCTTTTATCACTACAGTAAGCAAAATCTTATACAGCCCTGTTCCTTTCCAGGCATTTCATTAAATGCCACCACATATACGATGGAGTTTGGCTTGGAAAGACTGAAAAGTGATTCTGTAGAATGCTTGAATGTTTTTGATTTAGAAGGGGGAGTCAAGACAGCCAGCAAGCAGTTATAAATGTGCCTAACTATTATACCCACGGTTCTGGTTTATGTGTGTTAACATTTTGATCGCTTACACAGGCGGTTCTGGACATGATGAGGGAAATCTTAAGAGTAGTTGTATGTGAGTTTATAGAGTCTGTGAAGTAGCTGTGTTTTTACTGGTTACTTTTTATTTTTTGATATTTTCAATTCTAGGTTTGTTTCTCTTCTATAGACAGAAAAGGAACATGTGTAAGGGATGAAAGGTAGGGCTCGTGCGGGGACTGATGAGGTGGGAGAGAGGATTGGAGGCAGGGACAGAGAAATGTTCAGTCAAGAGAGGAGGAAAGAGAGAGACATGGGAAGCCTGACTGGGTCAGTTTAGATGGTCTGTGAGCAGAGCCTTTTGCCAAGTCACAAACATCGCTTGCATCATTTCTTTGTCCGCCACCCTGCAACTTACGTGTACTTTAGGCTTGAACTGTCTGATGCAAGTGTTATTTGCTGATAGTTTCCATGTAGTTGGATGACCCTCCTCTCGCACTCTTGAATAGCTTCCCTCATGAAACCCCAACAGCTACTTCTTACATTGTGATTACATTATTATCATAGCCAAAAAGGCAGTGCTTAGAGTAGTAGTATCCTCCATTCTTGTTCGCAAAGTTAATCTTTAGCTGTTTTATTGTCTTACCTGAAACGGTTTATTTGCTGTAAACAAGTAATTTCTTAAACCTATAGCCAAAACTAAAAAACAAAATCAGCAAAATGGTATAAAAAGTCAGGGTATAAAATGAAACCCGGCGCCTGGTTTGCAGTGCAGTATTGAACACACACCCTTTAAGGGTATTGACATTTTCTTACACCCCTAAAGGCTATTCCAAGAACAAGTTTCTGACCCAAAGTCATTAAATGCTTAAATGCTATATATACACACCAAATAGAAGAGAAAAAACTAATAATAATAATAATTATTATTAAAAAAAAAAACACACAGAGGGGAAAACTCTGATATTATTGGTTAGCCGCTCCACAAGTGTTAAGATAGTGTTGGAAGGTGATGGTTTGCATATTTTCAAAGTGAGTTAACACTGGGTTCCAAGTTTTATGAAAATCTTTAGTTGATCCTCTAAGCGAATACTTAATCTTTGCTAATTTAAGAAATAGTAGGAGGTCACTAAGCCAGTGCACAAATTTAGGTGGGTATACTGATTTCCAATCTAGCAAACAGCTTCTCTGTGCTAGGAGTGTAGCAAAGGCCCAGGCATTGCACTTTTTATTATTCCACTGAAGCACCACTTTCCAGAACCCCAAAAATAGTTGTTTCCAAGCTAGGCTGGACATCAACATCAAATGCTTCAGATAAAAATTTAAATATGGCTGTCTAGAATTCTGATAATCTGGGAAACTCCCACAACATATGTGTCAGCTCAGCCATAGCAGCACGACAACAGTCGCATTTAGTTTTACTATAATGTACTTGGTGGAGAACTTTAAACTGAATTAAACTGAACCGGGCACAGGATGATGTTCCATTGATTTTGCTTAATGCATTATCCCAGGTTTCATCAGATATCTCCATTCCTCCTACTCAGCAAGTATTCTACTCAGTGTTGTTTTTAAAAGTGAGAATGGCATCATATATGCGTGAGATCAAGCCCTCTGGGTTATGAATAAATTTCTAAAATGGTATCTAGTCCTGATCTTCCTAGGCAGACTAGGGAAAGTTGAGCATTCTGTGTGAATGAAATGCCATAGTTGGAAATAACGAAATAGACTGGTATTTGGAAGCTTAAATTTTGTGGACATGTCTCTAAAACTGGCAAATATGCCATCTGTATACAAGTCACTGAATTTGTTTAGACCGAGCTTCTGCCATTCCGCAAAGGTAGAATGTAATTTAGCTGGGGGAAACATGATGATTTTGACAGAATTGCGTCCAAATTTTAAAAGTGGATTTAACAACTGGACATGTTGTATGTTTTATATGTATCCAAGTAAAATGCAGTAAAGAAAAACAATCAGCAGTGTCAGCCATGCATTTTGTAAAAGTTCTCACTGAGTAACAAAACTCCGCCCGTAAACCAGTACTGAGGCTAAGGCCTTGGCTCTATGCCAGAATTAAAGCTTCAGGCCAAAAACTGTCCATGCCAAGACAAGGCAAATAGTTAACACTTAGGTAATGGCACCGTGCATAATCAGATGTTATCGTTATCAGTACCTATCAGGTAGAAAGTTGCGTAATTAACTGGTAGATCAAAACTTACGACCTCCAGGCTGGAAATAACAGTCCGTGATATAGGGATGGCTTCATTCCTGGTTGCTCACACGCTGATGAAAGGATGTGCTAGCCTCTTCTGGTGTTTCAAAAAGCAAAGTTTCACCTCTGAACAGAACCTGAAGACAAGCAGTGTGAAGCAGGTGAAATCGGATGCTTTTCTCACAACACCTGCTTGATTTCTTTGAAAGTGGTGCACTTCCTAACCAGTGTGGCACTCAACTCTGGATAGATCCTCAGCGTAGATCCTCTATAGGTCAGCTGGTGTTGTGTAGCCCAGCGGAGAGCTCGTTCCCGTTCTTGAAACCGGTGGGAACACTAAATGAATGGTCTCGGTGGTTTCCCTCGTGCTGGCTTTGGGCCGAGAGAGTGGTGTGCTCGCTCGAGCTCCAGTGGCTTGTCAAACACGTTTGCACCCATAACCTCCACCAGCATGTTGGAGATGAAAGTTACTGGGTTCTGGCCACCTTCACTCCCTTCGGGGACCTTCACAATGTGTAGATTTGTTCGGCAAGATCTGTTATCAAGGTCGTCCTGCCGGTCAAGTAGGGATGCGTTTTGAGCCTGCAGAGATTTGATGGTAGCTTCAGCAACAGTAAGACATTCAAAGTTTTAACCAGCAATGGACTCCGCTGTAGTTAGTTGAATCTGGAAGGTGTTGGCCGTCTCCCGTAGCACATTCGCTGATTTGCAATGGCTTCACAGTGTTCTGAGTGAGGACGGCCATATCTTCCTAAAGTCCATGTCATTGTATAGCCAGTTTGGAAACTACCTGACTCATGGTAAGTTTGTGCTGGTGTTGGACCGTGTTGCAGGCTGAACGCCAGTTTGCTTTTGCTTTGAACCACTCATTACAGTCCAGGAAGTTCACTGACTGATTGTAATAAGATTTCAATGTGAAGTCAAAAGTAAGGTTTGATGTGAAAGGTATTTAATTAGTACACATGATGTTTGCTGTGTCATCCTGGTTTGTTTATTGCTCAGACACATGTTAAGCGTTTTCTTCTGTTACTCAGTGTGTCCAAAATGGACGGCTGTGGTGCTCATTGAGATTCAGAGCATGCCAGGTCCAGGTTAAAAAAAAAATGTGCCTAACTCAGCATTCTACCCCTGTCAGCTCTTCTCTTCCTCCCTTCCTTCTGCCTTCGCTGTCCCTGCCTGAAGGTCCACCTTTACAGCTCTGCTGTTTGTCATATGACTAATGTTCAAGTTTAGGAATATCTGGCTCTTCGTAAACAAGTGCAGAAGCTACCAGAGCTTTCCTTTCTGCTCCTTTCGTTTTAGAGAGTTGTGAAAATAGTAGTCCACAATACATCATTGGTTAATTGCGTTCACAGTACATGTCATACTCATATCAGAATAAGCAAATACATTTTTTTCTTAAGCCTCTTTTTGCATGCTGTGAGCATCCTGAACTTGTTGAAGTTGAGTTTCTGTGACTTGCGATGAATCAAGGTGTTCTTGTGGTCAATAAACTTTGTGTACTGTGTTCTAAAAACAGTCTGTGCTTAAACGCTCCTTATAACTTCAACATGTATGAGCAGGACTGAATCACTGTAAGCTGAAGAGACAGATATGTTGGTTTTTCACAAAAACTTTGAATGCAAAACACACTTTCACACTTGTTCTAAACAGCTGAGTCTGCCCTCACATTTCTGACTAGCATAGTTAATCACACAATTCCATACGTTACCGCACGTTTTTCACATAATGATAAATGGTGGGTTTATCCTTTTGCTGTTTTTAAGCTGTAGAATGATGGTAGTTGACAGTCGTACCTTTTTATTGTTTTTTTTTGTTTGTTTTGTTTCCCTCCAGGTTGAGCCACTCTCACTTGGAAAGATTATTATTTATGCAGGATAGCACGGGACATGCTTATTGTGATACTGTTATTGTATGCACTCACACTATGTTCTTTCTTCTGTCCCACTATTACAAAGTTTAAAACTAGAAGTAAATTTACAAGAAACAATTTAATCAGGCTATGCACAACAAATACCCAATCTGTTGTTGTTGTTAATAATAAAATAAATGTTTAATTATTTATTGTACTGGATATTCAACCATGAGTTTAATAAAACTGCAAAACACCAAAACAAAATATGGCCAAAAGTATGTGGACACCTGATCATCACACCTGTTTGAGTTTGTTGGACAGCCTAGTACCATTAACATTGACCAAAATCCCTCCTCCTCCAAATCCTACTGTTGGCACACTGGATTAGGGTAGGTAATTAGGAGGAATGTCCACATACTTTTGCTTAGCATGGGTTACTCCAGTCATTCCAGACAGCTTTTAAATTAAGCTGTTTAATTTTGTTTACACTGAGAAAGAGCTACCTCAATTTTCATGCATAAACCTTTAATTCACTTTAATGTAGTATTAATGTAATGTATAATGTAGTCACTGCTAGCATAATGTTGTTTCATGCTAGAACCTCACTGTGATTGTCAAGCTCTTTGCACTGAACGGGAGCTACATTAAAGCAGGACATTAAACGTGGGCATTAGATGCTTGTAATAGATTTTACAGTAAAACATGTCACAGTTGTATGAAGCAGTTTTCTACTCACTGTTTTAGCATAGATTGAAGCTTAATATCTTTCTGAATGTACCATTACAGTCAGCAGCAGCAGAGTGAGGAATAGGAGCACTTTGAGATTACTACAGCCTGTCTGAGTTGACTCACACATACACAGTTGTTATTACTGTGAATCACAGGTTTTGGTTTCAAAGTTGTAGAATTGATATTTATCGATCTCTTTTTGTATTTTAAAGAAATGTGACATTAATAAGCATGATTGTATTAAGAATAATGCAGCCAGTTAATGCATTTTAACATTTTCATGCAACTCCTCTTGCAGATCTACCACACTATATGATATGGTATTCATGTCATGCAGCCCTACCCAAGCTTGTGTTTCAGTTGAGTTCTCACTGTGATGACTTAACAGTGGCAGCCTAAACAAACAGTTGCTGAAAGAAGGCAATTCAACTGCTCAAAAAGCGCAACGTAAACATACTGGAAAAAACTTACATTGCACATTTCTTTCCCCCGATATGGGGAAAAATATTAAGGTGTTTTCACAAGATGACTTGAACAGTGTTACTTCAGAACATTATTCATTGTAAAATAATTGGGGTGAAAATATAATAATAGTAATAATAATAATAACAATAACAATAATAACAGTAATCTGAGAAATTACTTTTTAACCTTCTTGTAAGTATGAACCATCTTTTCTAGAACTTTGATACCGTATAATCTGTTTCAGTTCACCAAACACAACAGCTGTGTGCCTGAGAAGTCTTAAAGCAGAGCCTAGGAACCGTGCAAGTTCTTTTGTATCAAGCAAAGTTGTGGCATGCCCTGTTTCATTTATTTTGTCCGTCTAAACACTGCACATGCTGTGAGTATTGCACATGCTGTGAGTATTGCACATGCTGTGAGTATTGCACATGCGCACATTGCATGAAACAATATGTTGTGCAGCCCTAGTTGTGGGTTTTGTTAACCGGAGGTTTGCATAGCAGGTAGTGTAGTGTATCATCGCTGTCTCAAAAGTTTGATGAACGGACCAACAGAAATGGCCCAAACTGCTTGGTACGAAGTCTGGTTCCATTACATTAAAGTTGGTTTAGGTTTTTGGCCTCTCCTGTAAAGTACAGGAGATAAAAGTGGAGATACTTGTATTTCTTTAGACAGTGATGATGGGTGTGTGCCTATATCACTCATGGAACCTGCCTGGTTTTGCCTTAGAAATCTGTCCTTGCCGGTCATGCATTGAAGACTATGAGGATGGGAGTAGGAGTGTCCATTACATAAGCAGCATCTGCTGAGCCTGGGAAGGAGAATCGCAGTGGCTCTTGGCACATGGGCAGTAATCTTCCTCTCAGAATGCTGCAGTGGAACATTTTGCTTTCATATAAAAGGCCTGATACTCCTCTCTTGACTTTTGGAGCCTTTGTAATACTGACTTGACTGTTTTAGTGGGATATTTTTTATCACAGATTCTCTTAAATTAGATTTGTACCATAAGTGTCATAATTAGGAAGCATCTTGGTGTTCATTTCAGTGTTGAATACATTCAATGTTGAAACAATCAGATTCTCATTTATATAAAGCAGTAAGGAACAAGATTATGACTGCAGTGGGCTGCCCTACAGAATCCTCAAATTTGCAGAGACAGTATTGACTTCAGTACATGCTGGCCACTAGATTTGCAAGAAACAATTATGTAGTTTTACACTGATGCACCCACAGCATTGCTTTTTGGTGAAGTTATGTTAATGAGCATCTCAGTCCACCACATTGAGTTTAATTGTCAATTTCCTGTTCCGAGCATTCAGACTTCCCCATGCGCACAGGATGTAACCAAAATAGTATAACGCATGCTGAACTCTTGTGTACGTCTGCAAATAGGACGAGCGATATTAACCCCAAAGTAAGAGGCTTTTATTTTGCGTTGTTGCAGGTTAGGATCATGAGTTAAATTCCAACCTACTAACTTATAGCTATGGATTGTTTACCACATGTGCTGAACACCACACCCAAATTAAAACTGCATTCAGTGTTCATATCTTTGTTCTGAACTCGCACATCCAATTATTAATATCCCTCTCTCTTTCTGTTGTGTCTCCTGAAAGTGCAATCTGTTGTAGCTTTTGGTGTTTCATAAACGTGGATACCTAGTCCCTGTTGTGGTGATGCTAGTTTTATCGTCTGCTCTGTTTTTCCATATGTTTGGCAGACTTTTACTGCAGATGCAGTCATGAGGGTCATGCTGGACTTCTAGCAGAAAAGTTGTCGTTGAACTGAAACCTTTGCTTTATAGAATATTGTAGCGTGCAGCAGTTTCAAATCTATTCGGCCTATATAGCAGTACCTGTTAGAACTCTTGTTGTCTTAGGCCCTGCAGTGAAATCAGTACACTTATGCTGCAGTAACAGTCATTTCTTTCTTGAAGCTGTAGTAGTTATACAAGTTACAGCCTCAATAACATTTTACTTGTGCCTCATGTTTCCTTGTGACGTTTGTTTTCATTTCTGGAACGTTTAGTCCAGGATAGATTTCACCCAACAGGAGCATTGCATGAGCTGGTTCACATGAGTAAATGTATGAGTAATCGCTACCTCTATCATCTTTCGTCATTACGTCAAGCATATGAATACACTGTTCCTCTAAACCATGCAGACTTGTTCACAGCCCCAAATTAACTGCACTTGTGGTCTTTTGGAAACATTTATGGAGCTTATGTACTTGATAAATAGTTGATGTGGGATTGTTAAAAGATATACATTGATAGTAATTGATTCCAAGGCTAAACTTGGGCTAAAATAGGTCTACTACAGTTGCTAGCAAATTATTCAACCTCCTTTGCAAATTAGGCTTATTAGCTCATGGGCAGTGGCCTCCATTTTGCTAATATTTGTGGGTTTGCATGGTCTGCAACCAAAGTTTTTCCTATGGGGTCCAAGGCACCACCAAAAATTTTCAAGGGGTTTCAAGTCAGGCAGCCGTGATGACCACTTCAGAATCTTCCAGGACACCTTTTGAAACCAAGTCTTGGTGGACTTTAAGGTATACTTGGGATCGTTGTCCTGTTTGAACACACAATCAAACAGTCAACACAATCAACAAACCCTTAGCCACTGAAGGTATTTGATACTTTTTTATCTTGAACACACCTGATGAAACCAATGAAGCTCTTGATTAGTTGCATCAGGTGTGCTTGAGACAACACCTGATTGGCAGATGTGGTGTTGTGAGGGATTCTGTACAGGAGGTTGAATAATTGTGACGCTCGTTATTAACTTAACTACTTGTTATATTAGTTGTGTTG
Organism: Semaprochilodus insignis; assembly: GCA_034552555.1. Classification (NCBI taxonomy): domain Eukaryota; kingdom Metazoa; phylum Chordata; class Actinopteri; order Characiformes; family Prochilodontidae; genus Semaprochilodus; species Semaprochilodus insignis. The sequence goes on along the minus strand of CM067487.1, from coordinate 16,090,923 downwards.
AGCAGTTTAAATTGTTCTTGTTTGATTGGCTTTTTGCAAAACGCTGAAAGGTTGTAGATTTGGTTAATAAACCTAGTCAGTGATGGGGGTTTAACAAGTTATATTTTGACAACATTTCATGGATAAAACTTAAGCTGGTGTGAAAGTTAATCATAATCATAACTTGGTCACTTTTATTTACTTCAGGTAAACTGTTTTTGCAAAACTGATTTACTCAATGTTACACTGCTTTTACTGTAAACCTGCTGAAATGTGTTCTCCTCTCTTGCTAGGTTACATCCTTAGCCTGGTGCTGCTGACCTTGCCACGCCAGCACCTGGTGCGTCTTTATCTATATGTACTCACCGCTCTGCTGCTCTTCGCTGGACACCAGCTTTCCAGGTCTGTCCGTGGCCCTATAGGCCTCATGCATGCACACTCTCACTTGTGGACTGACTGAAAGCATTACTAGACCTGTGGATGTTTAAAAAGGCACTGAAAAGTGGAAGTATTTTGCACACATTTAGCCAAATGAATACCAGGATTTGTTTGCGTGTCTGCTTATTCAAAGAATGCCAGTTCACTTTCTGTGGCCTTGGTGGATTAAACTAATCCACCATTCCTCCTACAGAACTCTTTGGATGAGAATTTTCTGATGTTTCTGCATGTCATGTTGAATGTTTCTGTTTTCTTAGGGATTATGTTCGTAGCGAGCTGGACTGTGGCTATGAAGGGCCTCTTTACCTGGACCCGCTCTCCATGAATCGCTTCACTACAGCCCTCATTGGTAAGCACTGCCTATATCTCCTTGCGACTTAGTCTTCTTTACGTTATCACCTGGGAGTCCACATAAACCCAACAGTCCTGCTTTCCTAAATTGATAGCTGATAAATTGGTGCGTAATTTCCTCTGTTTTAATAAAGATCTTTGATTGTAACTCAGTGTAGACAGACAGCACTGTTAAAAATTAAATTTAAAGTTAGATTATTATTTTTTATTTACTTGATTAAAGGAAAACTGATTTATTAGTTTTGTTGTTTTATATGCTGCTAGTTGGCATAACCTTAGTTTTAATTTTTGACAAGAAGATATTCATCTTTTTCATTGCTAATGTATAAAACAACATCAAGCTAAATTAAAAACTGATGGCTACGTAAGTCATTTGGCAATTGAGTGATTCATAATTAGAATAGTCCATTATTCGTTTCAATAATCAATAGATCATTTGACTGCCAAAATAATAAATAATAATAAAATAATAATAAGTAAATTCGACTGTCATTTGTTTGAGCCCTAGGCTCATCAGTCATTTTTGCTTGTCTCTGTTGATGCATTAGTTGTGTTCCTGGTATACTTTAGAGGTTTTGCAGGGATCTTTTTCTGCAGAGGGTTTTAGATGACTGAAGTTCAGTTCCCACCCTTGGCTGAATAGAGGGTTAACTGCGGAAATGACACCAAAAACCTGAAGGGAAAAGAAAGGAACTAGATATCAATGGGATTATTTTAGCTCTGAATAGAGGGCCTGTGGACAAAGCCCTATGAAAGCAATGAGCTGTCTGTGAGACAGGTGCTTTCAAGGTGGAATTCTCCCATCAACTTCCATGGGAAAGTGTGTCAGAAAATGCTACTATGTCAACTAAATGACTGTTTTGTTGGGTCTATAGGCTGAGTAGAGTCATGTTCGTTGTCTGTAATTAGGTTAGAGAAACAAAGCTCTGGTTGTAAGCTGATCAGCTTTTACAATAAAAAGCAGGGTGTATATTTGGGTCAGAGAGTAGATGCTCGTTAAAGGTGATGAATGCAGTTAAGAAGTGTAAGAATGTGCTACTGCTGTGCTTTCTTGCTTGCACATTAACTTGTCCTATTTGGAGGAGTCCTGCAGGACTGTTTCAGTGACCTGATTGAGGTGTGTAGCTCAACTTGGGCCAGATATCTTCAGAACAGTTGTTTTAGTTTTACCAGAGCTAAACAATGATTGCCAAAGTTTACTGTGGTAGAATTATTGCCGCGAGTTACATATAAATCAGAATACTTGGGAGAAGATTTTGTTTCTGGTTGGAAATCTTCAAACCTAGGGCTCAGCAGAACTGAAGCAGGCCGACAGTGTTTTACATATTCCACCACTGTCACCATTGGCTCATAGCAGGATTATGTTCCCCTTCGTGGTTGGTAAAGCAAATGCATCTGTTGTAATTTTGCACACTTTCATGAAGAACCAAGACTCTGCTGATGTGACTAAACCAAGAGAGTCTTTAAACAAAGCTTTATATTGAACGTTCCTTTTCAGTGGAAACTTCTTGACCTCTCTTGACATGGGGTGTTTTGTATGTTATGTAGTAGTTTTTTTACATCATTTTTATCACTCTTTGAAAAGATGTAACAAATCAGTGATTTATGTCCTGGTAAAATAACTGTTAATTACAAGTCATTCATTTGAATTAAAGAAGGTAAAAATCTAAGGAAAATAAGTGAAAGAAGAGGAGTTTAAAAAATGGATTACAAAATTACATGATATCGTGAAATAAGGAATTCTTTGGACTGCCAGAACTGTCACTGTCAGGTAAATAATACTTAATGGTTTAGTTTTTAAGAAAGCTCCACTCTTGCCTCAAATCTGGAAGAAAGAGGCCACAGATGTTTCTCATTATTCTTCCACTTTGAGAAGATAACTCGACTCTATGGTTCAGAAATGGGGGTCGGAGAGCTAAAATTTGCTTGTTGGTATTTTAAGATACTCAAATGATAACAATATGGTATCACAGTATAAAAACAGTGACAAAATGCTAATATTAGCTATAATAAGAAGAATAACACTGCAAAAATAATAATTACAGTTACTATAAAGGTTACTTTATTATTATTATTATTATTATTATAGCAGCAACTGAAGATATGTATTTTTCATAATGTAAGTACGAGAACACATCAGTAGCACCTTTAGACAGTAGTCTAAACAAGGATATTCCGCCCTGCTGTGTAATTTCTACTTGCACTGCTTTCAGACCAGCTGGATTTGCTGTGATTGCGTCATCTGCAGTGCCTTCAGTATAAGCACGGGAACAGTACAATACAATAAGAGAATGTCATACCGCTATTAACTTTTATACTGGTATACAGCCCAGCCTTAGTCTGACCATAAATAAACTAAAGAACATCGTACTTTGCCTTGAATTAGAGCTCAAGTGGGTCATTGAGGGCCAGAGTTCAGCACAGATTTTCCTGCTCTAGCTTGCTCACCAAACCTGATGAGTTTATGCAGGTCTGCTGGAACAGGGAACTCACCAAACTATTGTAGGACTGAAAGTCTTCCCACTCCTGAATTAGAGTTTTAAGACTTAGAAGAGTATCTATAAACCTCTGGCAGCTATTTCATAGTTCATTCTGGATGAAGCTATCAAATAATGGCAAAAAGCGGAAATAACTTCTTGCATGCCTCACTCAAGACAGTCACTCTGTTTTAGCTGTTGCTCCTCGTTGGTGTGGGAAATTTTATTTAAAAGCAATTCTAAAAAATACATTGTATAGGCAGTTCTCAGTTTCTTTTCCACAGGTCGCTGTAATCACCCCCAGAATGAGTCATGCTGGATTAGGAAAAGTTTGTAGCAATATGTTGGAGAACTATGTGGTAATTCTTTATGTTCTCTCTTCAGGTCAGCTGGTGGTTTGTACGTTGTGCTCCTGCGTGATGCAGACCAAGCAAATTTGGCTATTCTCTGCTCACCTGCTCCCCCTCGTGGCCAGGCTGTGTCTAGTCCCCTTGGAGACAATAGTCTTCATCAACCGCTTTGCCATGATCTTCACTGGCCTTGAAGTGCTCTACTTCTTGGCTTCCAACTTGCTTGTGCCCTACAACCTGGCCAAGACGGCCTACAGAGAGCTAGCACAGGTACATCTTAATGCGTGCTATAAATCCACCTAATGCTAGATAAGCTCTACTAGTCTGTACATTTTTTTTTTTTTTGCCACACCACTTATTTTGAACAATTAAAAATGTATTACATATGTATTAAATTATTTTGTATATGTAAAACAAATATTGTTCTGCACATGTTTCTAAAGGTGTGTTTAAATAAAATAAGATGAAAGCATTTGGTGCCTTGCTGCATACCTGTTTCAGTTAAATAATTTTATTTTATTGTTTGATGTTCTCTCTCTTCCACCCTTCACTTCATCCCTGTCTCTAGGTTGTGGAGGTCTATGGACTTTTGGCTCTGGGGATGTCTCTGTGGAATCAGCTGGTTCTCCCTGTACTCTTCATGTGTTTCTGGCTGGTGCTGTTCGCCCTCCAGATCTACACCTATTTCAGCACCCGGGACCAGCCACCGTCACGCGAGAGACTACTGTTCCTCTTTCTCACCAGGTCTGAAGGCATCCAGTCGAACCCTGTACTCACTTTTCAGATCCCACAGTGGGAGTGTTAAGGCCGTGTTAAGACTGCAGAGCATATTCTGCAAAAAATCTGCATCACCTGTGATGAGCTGTGACGTTTACAAAGTGGACAAAAAGCAGACCGGATCTTTAGGGGTAGAAATATTACATCAAACATTGCTCTTTGACAGAATATGGACAGAATAAAGGAACTTAACATTTACTGTGCAAGAAAAGGAGAAAAAGGTCCATCAGGTTTCATTTTTGTACTTGGCTATTGTGAGATATTACCAAGTGACTTGAACACCACAGCCAGCAAGCAATGTGAATTAGCTAAAGTAAACTAGTGACTGAGCTAAGCTAGGGAAGAGTATTCCATCTGTTTCTGAGGGTCTGTTTATCAAATCTCAGTGATAATAATGTACATGATGGTATGTATACCACTGGATTATGAAAATATGTATTTTTTTTGTGCTGAAACTTGTTTGTAAATGTGAGTAACACTGTTGTACTGAACAGGGGGTCATCTCGTCATTAGGTTATCTTGTCAGCGCAGGATGAGCAGAGCTTATCCACTTGAGACAAAAAAACAAATTTCTAGCACAAGTGTAGCAAACTTCAGTGGCATTTAGACATGAATGCTTGTATGAGAAAACCACAGGCAGTGTAATATTCTTTTCACATTTGGACAGTTTGTATATTGTGGGATGTGAACAAGTAGTGATGTACCAGGCTACCTAGTTCAGCACCAAAACTGGCATCCAGTTAACAGTCAGACATGACCAGTCCACATTAAATGTTGTTTTAGTTATGGTCATTGTAAAATTGTAACAGCACAATTTTAGAAACCTAGAACACCTAGTTATGGCTTCCTGCTCTCTGTTGGCATAACTTGCTATCATATTGATACTCTGTGCTGGTTTTGGAATGTTAGAATCAGTATTGGAAGAGAAAAGAATGGGGGCATCCCTTTAAAAGAGTATGTCTATCTTTACAGCATTGCAGAGTGCTGTTGTACTCCGTATTCTCTGTTGGGGCTGGTCTTCACTGTTTCCTTTGTGGCGCTGGGTGTCCTCACTCTCTGCAAATTCTACCTACAAGGCTATCGAGCCTTCATGAATGACAATGCCATGCACAGGTAAGCATGCCCACCCTCTGCTAAAGAAGTCTTTTTTACCTAGTGCCATGTCAGACAAGCAAGATATCCCATTGTGTACAGGAATGGAGACAAGCAGTTGATCTCATAGTATTGATTCTCTCTCTCTCTCTCTCTCTCTCTCGCTCTCTCGCTCTCTCGCTCTCTCGCTCTCTCGCTCTCTCTCTCTCTCGCTCTCTCTCTCTCTCTCGCTCTCTCTCGCTCGCTCTCTCTCTCTCTCTCTCTCTCTCTCTCTCTCTCTCTCTCTCTCTCTC
>CM067487.1:16069859-16084791 GCA_034552555.1 Semaprochilodus insignis | reverse complement strand
CTCTCTCTCTCTCTCTCTCTCTCTCTCTCTCTCTCTCTCTATTTTTCCTCACAGGGGGATGACGGAGGGCATTACTCTACTGATTCTGTCTGTTCAGACGGGACTGATTGAGCTCCAGGTCATCCACCGAGCCTTCCTGCTCAGCATCATCCTGTTCATTGTGGTGGCCTCTATTCTGCAGTCCATGCTGGAGATTGCTGACCCTATAGTGCTGGCACTGGGGGCCTCCAGGGACAAGTGTGTATCTCCTTCTACACTATCTCACCTTGTTTCGCACAAGAGCACACATTACCCCCACCCTCCTCCCTAAAACCATACTTTACTTTAAACACAATTAAGCAGAATTAATCTTTTTGAACTGTTCTGAGAGAGGACACAAGTTTACAAGGTCTTACATCTGTCCCTCTCTCTCTTTTTAGGAGCCTGTGGAAGCATTTCCGAGCGGTCAGCCTGTGTCTGTTCCTTCTGGTCTTTCCGGCCTACATGTCTTACATGATCTGCCAGTTCTTCCACATGGACTTCTGGCTGCTCATCATTATCTCCTCCAGCATTCTAACCTCACTGCAGGTACACACGCTCACACTTACGGACACTACTTCCTTACAGAAAGGCTAGTTTAACTCTGTTTCAGAATTTTCTGCAATTATTTGGTCACAAACACAATTCAGCACTTGCTAGATGTAATGCCAGAATGTGTTTGTGTAAAAATAATGCAGATAGAGCCTGTACACACACCCTTCTCAAAGCCCTTGTACTCTCTACAGGTCCTGGGCACATTGCTGATTTATGTGCTGTTTATGGTGGAGGAATTGCGCAAGGCTCCTGTGGAGAACATGGACGAAGTTATCTATTATGTCAATGGAACCTACCGGCTGCTGGAGTTCCTGGTGGCGTTGTGTGTCGTTGCCTATGGTGTGTCGGAGACGCTGTTTGGCGAGTGGACTGTAATGGGCTCCACCATCATTCTAGTGCACGCATACTATAACGTGTGGTTGCGGGCACAGCTGGGCTGGCAGAGCTTCCTGCTCCGCCGAGACGCCGTGCACAAGATCCAGAGCATGCCCACAGCCTCGGCCCTGCAGCTCCAGCAGCACAATGACATCTGTTCCATCTGTTATCAGGTGCGTGTGTATGCCTGTGTGTGTGAGTGAGTGTATGAGTGAGGTGTAAGGGGTGTGTGAAGTTTGTTGGAGGTTTGTCAGCAGTACTGCTGCGATCATTAGTATGACAGGGTTGATTAGATTTTGATTGTTGACGTAAGCTCTGTGTTATATGCATGTCCGTGCCAGCAGATTTTAATACACTCTACACAATTACTTTATGCATCATAGGATGAAAATGTTTGTGGCCTAGACAGACGTCCCGATGCCAAGGGGAAATAATCTTTAGAGTGAGACTTTAGTGACACTCCTGCTTTTTCAAGGCATGATATTTAAGGGCCTTTCACTGCAACGTGGCAACGTTGCACAAACAAAACAAAATTAAAGCCCCAGAGTTTCAGAACGTCTACTTCTGCTGGTAGCGAGTTTAAGTGCACTTTAAGCCTTAAGGGGCTAATGTCAGGCTAGACTTAAACAGAATGCCTCATGGAAGAGATGAGAGTTTTTAAGTACAGTCTAGTGCAGGGTAGTAAACGTAATGCCCTACTGAGGTAGCCATTCTGTAATGAAATGGTAAGGTTCCAAACCATCACTGCCCAGTTGTACAACAAGGGCTATGTTTTCCACTGTGGTAGAAAGTAAAGAATTACATTTGCTCTCATTATTGCACTTAAGTACAAATTTAAGGTTCTTTGCCAATTTAATTTTAATGATGTTACAGAAAGAATTATAAGTCTGTCAATCCATAAACCAATTGGAAGACCGCCTGTTTAAATCTACAAGACTTTGCAATCAGAACAGAGCACAACAAAGCAGTGCTCAGCTGCAACAACACAAGTTTGGAGGAGATAGGAAGAAGGACAACTTTACGAGTAACGCAAGGAAGCATACTCATCCAAACTGTCATCTTTATTCATTTTCAAATGAACTAAAGAAAACTAAAAACCTTATCAGCTGTTAAAGATCTCTGCTTTCCATAACTCAGCTTAAGCCTGAAGGAGCAGCTGCCCAGCATATAAACCCAGCCAGTAAACCCTAAGGAGCTGTTTAACTGTCAAGATACAGTACACCTACAGTTATGGTCCTGTATGATTAGTATTAATACCAGAGAATCTCCATTTTCATGGTAGAAATAGACTTTACATAAGCCAGTGTTCAAAGAGCTAAGGAACTACTTACCTGGACTGGGATAAACTAGCCTAGTCAGTCTCAGCTTTCAAAAAACATTCTTGTATAATTTGTTTTGCTTTGGTTTTGCCTTTACGTTTTGTTTTTTCCTAATATTGCCAAGTAAACTAATAAATATTTTTAGATTGTAGATACAGATATACAAAGAGTCACTCACTCACTCAGGTGGTTTTCCAATAAACTACATAATTATTTGAGTAATTTGATTTACTAATATTTAATTGTACTCAAAGTCACTTTTGTAAAACTACTTTGACTTATGTAGGAATTTCCAGTACTCTTTCCACCTCTGGTTAGAGTAATAAGGATAGCCACTTATTGACAAAAAATGGAAAGTAATATAAACTTATGTTTCATATGTTTTATTAATTGCAGTTATTAAAAAGAAAACAAGGTTTTTACTTCAATTCTTTTACTTCATCAACAGTTTCAACTGAAGACAATGTAAGAGTAATGTATGATTATTTGTTTAAGAACTAGTAGGCACTGATTTGTTCTTGTTCACAAGTGTTTGTTTTAGTCTTGACTCAACATTATGCAGAACTGTAAGCCAAGACTAATTCAGTTTAGCCAAGCTTTGATGTATTAATCGTTTTTATACTGAAAACGCAATTATCTGTTTTTCTAATTGTAATACCTGCTGTTTTTTATGGGCTGTTATGAACGATGTTGATGCATTGTAAGATATAAGTGGGGAAGTCTAACCTAATAATAAGTCTCAGATGGCCATCTTGAACAGAAAACTGACTGCATCATATAAAAACTTGCTGCATCTGAAAAATTCCAGAGCCCAAGAACTGCTGCGTGGTTGTTTTTTAAATTAATTTGACTAATCAGAAACTAAACATCCATGTGCTGTGACATCACAGCCACAAATTACTGGCAGACTGGCACATGAGTTAAGTTTCTTGATGTCTCAAGAAAACATGTTTGTTGACAAAAAAGGCCCAAAACCCAACTTATAGAAAACAATCACAATTTAAAGCGGAATTGCAAAATTGGGGGGGAAATCAGAATTCGATATTTTGATTTCAGACTTCTTTTACAGCTGTGTTTCTTCTATGTCTTTGGCAACTAATTCCATTGTTCTCTCTGTCATTCTTGTTTCTGTGTCTAGGACATGAAGTCTGCAGTCATCACACCTTGTGGTCACTTCTTTCACGCTGGCTGCCTGAAGAAGTGGCTGTATGTGCAAGAGACCTGCCCGCTCTGCCACAGTCAGCTTAAAAGCCAACCGCAGTCTGCTCCTCCTGCTGCAGAAGCCTCACCAGCCAATCAGAACGCCCAAGAGACAGAACTGGGAGAGTTGCCAGGTGAGCCGGCCATAGAGGATGGTCCAGAGGCTGAAAAGACTTCCTTGAGTGTTGAAACCCAATCAAGTCTTCAGAGTTCAGATGAGCCAGAGCTCGAAGGGCAGTTGGTGAAGTTCCGAGAAGAATCAGCAGAATGTGATTTACCAGCGGATACAGACAGCGATAACAGCCAGAACGAAGACCAGGATGGTGAACAAGCTCCACACTCCAGCTCAAGTGTCCCTCTTTCCTGTTCAGGGGAGCTATGCTAAGTGGTCTCCTTAGTGGGGACTGTTTGGACTCCCCACAGGATCACTGCAGTGCTGCCAATTCTAAGGAATCCTCATACTGGAGCTTCGTGGTCGAATTGAACTATTCATCCTTTTCATATTGCATAGTGTAGCTGTTATAGAGCCATCCACAGATTCAGCGTGGGCTGCTGGAGGATTAGTTCCTCATATAGGAAGTGGGTTTGGATCATAACTGCAAAACATGACTTCTGTTTTTTTTACCATCTCTTTGGACTTTAACTGAGCTTCAGCACCACATAGAGGCGATGTAATGTAAGTTTTTTTTGTTTTTGTTTTTTTGTTTTGAGGGTTAGCCGTCATTTCTTTACGTTAAGAGTTCAAACGGTCTGTATATTTCCATTGCACTACAAATGAGCCACATTCATTTCAAGGCTTAAATGCTCTGAAATTTAGTTTAGAACTGTTACATTTAAAGGCATATTAAGATTTTCCCTAGATAATTATAACACCACATTTCTTGGTGCGAACTTTTCAGAACACTCGGCCATCAAGAATTTATTGTAATAATAGTGTATTTTTCCTTTAATTTTTTTTTTTTTTTTTTTAAACATTTGAACTGTCACGCCAAAGTAAGACAATAATGCCCGCCCTCACTCCATTCTTAGAAAACAAATACAGCATTTGCACCAGACAGCTAGGAATGATGATGCAAATAATGATTATTTTGAATTTACAGTGAAGAATAGTATAAAATCTGGGGGGAAACTTAATCAGTGCACCTTTTTCAGCTGATTTTGAGCCAGCCTAGCTTATTTACAGCCTTCGTCCTCTGAGTAAACAAGTAGCTCTCATCCTCAGAAGCCCATAAAGGCCTTGATTTGCTAGACGTGCAAAAAATTTAAAAAGACAAAACTGGACACAAGTTGTTGTCCCAAAAGCAACAATGTATAATGTATTTGCAACTTTTTAAATAATCAATAGTCATTATTATTATTATTATTATTATTATTATTATTATTATTGGTACTAGTAATTGTATTGGGGACATACATTTGCATCATAGCGGAGCATCTATTTTGAATCATCAGGAAGAGCCACCTGGAGAGGCTGTTTTAGGCAGTCTCCTCGGTTCCTTTCCCCTTTATTTAACAGGCTGGAAGAGGAAATTCTGCTGTCTGTGAAAGAATAAATATGCATTAATAGTCGACAATCAGGTAAAGTAGTAGCAGATGGAAAATCACTTTTTCCTCCTGAAGATGTCCTGCTTAAGGCTGGTTACACCATTTCAATTCACTCCACAGTTTCACTGTCCAGTTTTCAGTGACCAAAAAGTCATTATAGATGTCTCAGACTGTTTTGTATTAAATGTTTCCATATTTGAGACTGAAGACGTCACTCTGTGGCATCGGAGCACAGGTAGACTGGCATTGTAAGAGCTTAATTGATTCATCTCCTCATGTCGTCATTCTGCTTTTGCACGGTCATTTAAAGCAATGCTGCAGTGTCAGCTTTCTCTTGTCCAGTACGGAATCCTTGTTGGTGCGTATGAGGTACAGCCCTATATAAATGTGTGTGTATGTATATGTATATAAAAATATATATATATATATATATATAGCTAAGTATTTAGCCATCTATATTCCTTAATAGTTTTTGATATGCCTAACAGTGTTCCAGCAGTATCGACCATAATGATGTCGTCTTTGAGCTTGCGGGAACACTTTGGTGCCCTCTATAGGTAAAAGTGGGATTGAGCCCAAAGACCCTGAATCGAGTTGAACTGCTCCATTTGAGCCTGTTTTCACTTTGACAGTATTAAGTGACATTGGCAAGATTGTGTAGATGATTACATATACTAATGTATGACTAAACATAAACGCCAGTTACATTGGATTGTTAGTGATGTTCTAGTTTTGCACATTTTTTGAAGGAAAATAAGATGGTAAAGTCAGTAGTCACTTTTTCATCTTTCTTTTTTTCCCTTTCTTTTTTATACTTCTAACAGCCCAAAGCAGCCAAACTCTTATTGGAAATTTGGATATATATTTTTTTTGTTTTGGAATTGTTTACCTACATTCTTCAATAAGGGTGTGAAGTTGGCTACCTGTAATAAAGAGCATTTTTCCTTTCTTTTCTATTTCTAAAAGACATGTAATCAGACATTTTACAATGCTGAATGTCAAAAATAAATGGTTTGTGGTTTAATCAGTGGTTGAGTCCTTTGTATGTGTATTTCACCATGATATATGACATATAGACAATGACTGATCATTTATGATTTATATTTTGCCTGTATGTTGAATATTTTGTTGAAATATACACTCATTTGTCAAAATAATATTTGCAGAATAGTTGAATAGTTCCTAGATAGAAGTCTGGGATTGCAGTGCTATTGGGAAGGAAGATAAAGTTTACCAGAAACAGTAAATGATAGATTTAGACTGATCTGGGCAATATTTATTGAGCTACACATACAGAAGTAGTGTCTCACAATATGGCGTCGGGCTGCCATGTTTGCTAACGCAACATGCCTGATGTTTTGGCATGAAGTTGTAGAGGTTCCTAATGGTGTCCTGTGATAATCCATCCCATGCAGCTAGAATATTCTCCCACAGTTCCTGCTGATTGTGCGGTAGCGGTGGAGGTGGAGTGCCACCAGGCCTTCTGAACGTGTGACAACAAACAGTTCATGTCGCTGACCATGGTGGCTCCACACCCCAAAGCGGGACTCATCGCTAAAGATGACCCGCTGCCATTCTGAGTCACTCCATGACAGCCTGGCATGACACCATTTGCAGTCTTTGATGCCAACATGGTGTTAGGGGCAGTTGTCATAACAGTCCGTGTTCATGTAGTCCTGCATCGTGCAACCATCTGCCAATGGTGCTGGCACTAACAGAATGGCTCATGGAGGGCGTCACTGCTCACTGACTGTCTTCAGTCGTTGCTTTTGGGTCTGTCAGGTACAGCGATAAGGTCCATTATGAAACTTGAATCATTTGCATGTCTCACGATGTTAAACCTTCCCACCAAGTTTCATTCTCATTGGATTCCCTCTGGGTGCAAGTTTCTGGGTGGTATTTTAATGATGAGTGTAGTATGAGAACAGACACACATATCACAATGAGCCAGAGACTAAGTACAAAAGGTAGAAAAACAAAGTGAGAAAATAAACACAGGAGATCAGTAAAGTTAAATGCCACGCATGAGGGGAATTACAGCATTGTAAGCAGTTCTAATGTTTCTGCTTGGCTCTTTTTCCAGTGGGTTCCAGCTGATTCTTAAGGTCGTCAGGTATTTGTTCCTTTTGCTTGAGTAATTCTGATTTGTCAATTAGATCATCTTTCATAGGCCACCACTCTGCCTACTAAGAGGTGCCAGTCCTCTAGAGAGGGAGCCCTCCAGTCTTGCATCTGAAGCCCCCTTTCTACCATCAAAGCAGCATGAACCCAGTGGGAGGTGGTCTATGCACGATTTGGGCTATCTTTTAGCATCTACATGGCTCACTGGATACCCTTGTACACTTTGACAGTATGGCACACCACTCTGTGTCTGAAATTGAGATCTCAAGATGTGATTCCCAGAGGAACTTGGTCCTGCTACCCTGTTGCATAAGTTGTAAATAGAATATTGACGACAGACGCATTGCCAAAAACACTTGTGTCTTCAGTTCTCAGGGTACATTCTTGTTTGAGTCTTCTGAACCTTAAGTACCTTATGCCACCCTGAAACCACTCCTTCCAAAAAAAGCATGATTTGGCAGTTTGGGGTTGTACCATAAATTTGACTGATTCAGAACTGGGTTGCCAGACTAAGTTACTTTCAGCCAAAAATGCAAAAAAAAAACCCCAAAAAAACAACAACCCTAAAAGTACAAAAAAACAGTAGAAGGTCAGATTTTTGTGCACTGACCAAAGCACATTGTACTCCGCCAAATACAACTAAAATCCCCCCAATCTGACAACACTGATTCAAAAACTGATTTGAACTTAATAAAGCGCCTACGCCTTTTCCAGACCCCATGAATGTGCGAAATTATGGTTGCTTTGCAAGTCAAAGGAGGAACTATTATCCTTAACGAATGTTCCCCTTCCCTTTAGTGTATTGTAGCTTGTCGTGCATGTAAACATTCTGCATAGTTCTGAAGTCCAAAGTACAAGCCAGAGGGAGAAACTCTATCTTACAGAAACCACCTTTCCCAGCTGCCTGAAACGTCTCGTTGGAATTCCAGTCCTTTTCTCTGTTACAAGTTGTAACCTGAAAACTGCATTTGCTTGTTTTTATGGAATACACACACCATCTGTATCTTCACAAGAACATCTCGCCATCCATTCTAGCATGATTCAAAAATGGCCATCATGTGATTATTCATGTTCAAGACTCCATCATGTGATCAAATTACAAACTAATGAACATCAAAGACATCCAAAATGCTTTCCTCCTTGGTTCTGAAATAATGGTTAAATTACATAGCTAGGATGTAAACACCATAATTTGAGGTACAATCAAAAAAAAGTTTAAAGAAAAGTTCAAAGTTTAGACACGGTTACTCATAACAGGTTCTCCTTATGCTTATCTTATTGCTTTACTTTAAAATAAAAGTGAAGACATCAAACTGTAAAATAGCACTCATGGAACTATGCAGTTGTTTTCTAAGCCGTTTCAGACCAATTCTATTGGTCTGTCCATCATGAATATTCACTAAACTGAAAGGGGAACTGGAGCTTTTAGACTGTGCAGACACAGCTTTACACACCTAAATATATATTAGAGGTGACGATATGGCAGAAATATAATACTGTGATACATCAAGAGTATATGTGGTATATCAGGATATGTATTGTTTCAATCATCTCACCAGTTGGAACTGTTACGTGTAAGACTGTAGAGTCTTTAAGATAACCAACATCATCCATTTAGATGCATCTAAACTTTTGACTGGTAATGTACTTTGATATGAAATGCTCTGGAGAAATTCGGTCAGAATTGTCCACAGCAGTGATGAAGTGAACCAGACATTTGAAGTGTTGAATACATCACTGGGAGTGGTCAGATAAAAAGGTTACTAATACTCTCTGCCTGATCATTGTTTAATGATAGTTTTAGGAGAAGCTTTTGGTCTAATAAATATTTTTATCCCCTCAATGGTGCATGCAGGGTGCTATATGGCAACCTGGAACCTGAAGAAGAGAAATGGACGAGGGAGAGATTTGTAGCTTCCTTTTCCCAGCTTCCTGTTTAGATCTCTGTTCAACCTTAAATGGTGCTGCAGTACATTCTGGTGCCAGCACACCATTAAGGCAACTGCTGCATCAGCTAAGCTAGAAAAATGGAATAAGACGTTGGTTAATAAAAATTCCCGCTTTTAAAGAATTCTGACTGCAGTAAAGAATTTCCCAGTATGCTTGTCTCCTCGACCCTCAGTGTGTGAAATAAGATGAATTTTAATTTAGCTACTCGTAACTGGATAAACTATGTTTGCGATGTGAGTGTGATGAATGAGAGACTATGGGAGGAACAAGGGATGGAAAAAGAGACAAACAGATGAGTGTGGGTCAGACCAATATTGAATTTGTGCTCATGGGTCTGCCCTGTGAAATGGTGTTTGTCAGTCGAGCAGAGGTACAGAAGATGGGTGTGTATGTTTCCAACCCATTCATTCTCAGTGGGAAAACTGTAATGTAAAGTGTTTATGAAAAAAAAAGATGATGATGAATAAGGAGAAGAAGAAAACAAAGAAGAAGAAGAAGACAAAGAAGACTATTGACTTTAAAAACCTTTTATTAAAGCATCATATTAAAGTTCTACATCTGAGAGTGACTGAAAGAAGAGAACAGGTGAGGAGAATACAGGAACAGTTCACCAATGAAATAACAACATTCCAGCATTATCCACGGACACTAACCCTCCATCAACACACCATTTCATCTCAAACCCAGAGACGTCCTGGAGAAATTCCACTCTTATATGTGATTCCACTAACGCCTGAAACAGTTAACACTTAACGCCTAACAACATTAGTGTCCTGTCCATTGTAAGCCAGCCTAAAGGACTTCCAGATTACGAGTTTAGCTTGGCCAACCAAAAAATTTGCAATCTGACATTTAGTCCTCTTGGCCTGTGTGTACTTACACCCCAGAATAAACAAAGTGTGGCTAAACAAAAACCCCAACCCTCTGAGAGCTCGTCCCAGTAGTTCAAAAAGGGGAACCAATATAAAGCATTCAGCAAAAACACGGAATGTCATGCTTATAGGAGACGATACAACACAGTGAAACAGCAGAGTTACACTTCAACACAAAATCATTAGTGGGCATTATACAATGTAGGATCCTCCATCGGAGGTTCCCAGAGCACTTGGGCAGAGGACTCTTGTACAAGAGTCTCTATGAAGGCCACGTGTCCTCAGGGGCAGAGAGGTGATCGTTCCATCTATTGCCGACTCTTCCTATAACTCTGTGAAGAACAGATTTTATACAGCTCTGGTACAAGTCCCCTTACCAGCTTTCGAGAAGTCCATGCTACTTAAAACCCCAGCAGAGAAAAGTTGCCCTATCCCATCCCAGTCCACAAGAGCACTTGGAGTTACACCTAGTACCAGAAGAAGAAAAAGAAAAAGAAGAAGGGAGAGAAGGAGAAGGCAAAGAAGAAGATGAAGGGGAGAAAGAGAAAAATAAGTGGAAGAAGAAGAAGAAGAAGAAGAAGAAGAAGAAGAAGAAGAAGAAGAAGAAGGAGAGGATGAAGAGGATGAAGGGGAGAAAGAAAAAAGAAGTGAGAGAAGAAGAAGAAGAAGAAGAAGAAGAAGAAGAAGAAGAAGAAGAAGAAGAAAGAGAAGAAGAAAGAGAAGAAGAATGGGGAGAAGGAGAAGAAGAAGTGGGAGAAGAAGAAGAAGAAGAAGGGGAGAAAGAGAAAAAGAAGTGGAAGAAGAATCAAACCCCACTGAACTGCAGTTTCACAGGCCGCTGTATTAGGAACTCCTGCATGACCACTTCGACCCCTCCGCGCTGCTGCTGGACTCCGGTCACTTACCGGGTGTCATGTGAAGGGCCGTCGCGCGATGGCGGTGTTGCATTGTCTAACAGCTTCCCTCGAGCGAGGTAAACCTCTATCATGCTGCAGCCCTTTCAAAGCTGCCGAACTTCTTACCTAATCTGCATACCTGACAGAGAACAGATCAGCACCCACAGGTAGGAGCAGGCTCGGGTCTCGTTACCTGCTTCAGAGAGGAACCAGGGAGTGACCAGGGCCGGTCTTCCAGGAGAGCTGCGGGTTATTACTTCATCACAGACTAAAACCTGAAGAATTATAAACGATGCGAATTAATAACCGGTTCATCAAGATCTGTTTATTATTTGCTAGGGCCGTAACCATCATTACAGTCGACCACAGCGCGATTAATCACTCCGAACCAGCCGTTACATTCGAATCGGTTTGGGCTCGTTTCACTCGCTACGTGTTCACGGAGGACGCGAGTGTGGCCAAACGGGCAGCTACAACCTGTCAGAGTGGTAGCGGCACAAATACACTAGGAGCTATGGACGGGTTTAAAGTACAAGTATAGGTCTACAAAGCCGCCTATATAATAATCAATAATAGTCAAATCAATAACAATCCAATCAAAGTTTATGTGTCACATACAGAGTCATACACGGTACAACTCGCAGAGCTTCGATAATTGGCCGCTCATATTGGACAGTAAAATAATATTAAAATGACTGCATAAAATTAAAGAACAGAATAGAATTAAGATAAAAACAAGATGTTAAATAAACATAAAATAAGATATATTAAATATATTGCTATTACATGTTTATATCATTTATATCGATCTTAATTTTAGCTCTTAGCTTTGCTTTCAAGCATTGTATTATTGTTATTATTATTATTATTATTATTGTTATTCTTCTTCTTCTCCTTCTTCTTCTTCTTCTTCTTCTTCTTCTTCTTATTATTATTATTATGTTGTATTTCTGGTCTACAAATCACGTGCTGATAAAATAATACTGGTTGAATTTAACTGTAATTCAATTGAAAAGTTAATGTAACCAGCAGTAGTAGTACACCTGAACACTCCTCTATACTGTATATGTTGTGTGTGTTAGTGCTAACTGACCTGTGTCTGTTGGAGTGTTCAGGTGAGAGGACTGTTCAGATATCGCGAGGTGTGTCCTGTCACTGTGGTCCACTCATCTCCGTGTTCACTGCAGTGGCTGGGAAATCACCACGTTCTTAAGTTCATCTGATTCAGCTCAGCCTTCATCACTGTAGTCCCCAAAAAGCTTCTCCCAGTCCGGTGCGTGCAGCTGCTTGTCTTCGTGTCCCGCTTTTTCATCCATTCCTTTATTTATTTCTTGCTGCCAGAATTCCAGATCCATGCATCCTGCTTAATCCCCCAGCCTGCTATAGTTACTGTAACCCCAGTAAAGAGATGGGGAATTCTTTAGGCCCCTGAACTTGAGAAATACTGTAAATACAGGGCTGCTGTAATAAATGATTTCAGTGGTGACACAGTAGTGTCTCCTGCATCTACTACTGAGCTCATACAGCTACAAACTAATATTAGAATATTAGAATTTTAGAAAACGCTCTGACACTTCCAGCAGTCTGCACTACAGTGATTGATCTCTTATTGGTGCTGATGATCAGAAACTATAACTGCTCTATTATTTACACACACAGCTAGTTTCTGTCTGTGAGCAGGTCTGAGGTGAAGTCAGTGGTTCTCTTAATTCAGTTGACCCTAGTTCACAGTGGAATAAAAGGTGAATGAACAGCTGGGAATAATTATTAGATTATATATTATATTATATAGAAATAATATTCTAATCAATAATTCAATCAATAATTATAATTTTTAACATCATTAAGATTATTAATTGATTATTTAAGGTGGCAGTGGATTTAGGGCAGCAGGATATGTAAGGTGATAATAGCAATTGATTGAAGTTAGTATTTGGTTTAAAATAGCACTTGTTTTAAGGTAATACTGGATTTAAGGTGGTATTGGATTTAAGATAGCACTTATTTTAATGTAGCTCTGGATTTGAAGTAGTATTGGTTTTAGGATAGGACTTGATTTAAGGTAGCTCTGGGTTTAAGGTAGTACTGAATTTAAGATAGGACTTGATTAAAAGTAGCACTCGATTTAAGGTAGTATTGGATTTAAGATAGCACTTGATTTAAGGTAATGCCGGATTTAAGGTAATATTGGGATTAAGATAGCGCTGGATTTAAGGTACTACAGCTTTACCACTGCAACTTTTAAACTTTAACTTTTCAACTATATTAGCCAGCTTAAATTTGGTTAAGGAACTTTCTCTCTGCAGTTCATACTGGAAAGTTACTGCGAGGTGAGTGAACACCTGGTGATGCATTTTCTCTTGTCTGGACTTTAATAAACTGTCAGATGGAGGTTTATGCTTTGACCTAATAAGAGCACTGAAACATCATGAGACTCCATGTGCACTCAGTGTCCATGCAGCACACCGAGTAATGGTTTGAAGCAGGCTGTGTTCGGTCTATTACCTGCTTGACTTTATCGTTTACCGTTAAAGCAGAAGCTCGTGTGAACTGCTGGCGGGATTCTGCACGAGCCTCACCGCCAGCATCTCGCCCTCTCCGTTGCGCAGCCGCTTCTGACGGACTTCTACCCTGGGAGCATTCAGGGAGGCGCTGGGAGGTATGATTAGCCGTTCGGTGCCGTGATTTGGCAGAATCTGGTTGTGGGCGGGGCGTGGTCTCGTTTTCCCTGCCCTCCTCCTGGCCCCGCCCTCCAGTCTTTGGGGTTTGTGTGCTCATGTTTGGCTCGCGGAGACAGTCAGAGAGGAATCCTTAGGGAAGGGACACAAATCACTCCAGTTTGAAGCAGAGGGGCGACCAGGACCCCCCCCCCCACCCCACGTTTCATCACCACCATCATCATCAACATCAGTTCATTTGTCCTGCCTGTTGTGAGAAAGGAAGGGGTCTGTGGAGGGGATACGCACCCACAAACAAGGAAGGAAGAAAGCAGACCGAGGACGAGCAAACTTCTTGAAGGATGCTGACATCTGATAGCAGCGCGGACTGTAAGCTGAGTGTGACACCTCGAGCTTTCTGAAGACCGGAGAGAGAGAGGGAAAGCGCTCGCGCCGGCTCGCAGCTCCATCATCCGCTGTTTGGCTACCGTTTGCAGCTCCTCCGCTGTCCTGCCGGTGACACTTTTGGATTTGGAACTCGCTACTCGTGCACTTGTTGGTGTCGTTAAGTTTCGGTCCACTCTCTCTCTTTCTCTCTATATCTCTCTCTGTGTTTCTATCTATCTCTCGGCCCACGCGGTTACCCGGGACGCCCGAGAGCACACGCGCTCGCGCACTGACTGGAGGGCACGTGCGTGTGTGTCTGTGTGTGTGCGTGCCCGCGCGCGTGCTTGTGTGTGTGTGTGTGTGTGTGTGAGAGAGAGAGAGAGAGTGCGCGCTCGTAAAGGAAGAGAGCGCGCTTTCATGTTCGCCGTTCAGGAGAGCGTGCAGCGGAGCGCGAGCGCGTTGAAAGAGGAGCCGCTCGGGATGAACGCGGCGGCGGTCAGATCGTGGATGCAGGGCGCCGGAGTGCTGGACGCAAGCACCGCCGCGCAGAGGTAACATACACCGATAGCCCTCTCTCACACACACACGGCGAGCGCGAGCTTACTCTACAGCACGAGAGATGCTGGACTTTGTTCAGACTAGTTTACTGCAATAGCACAATAACCACATCCAATAACAATAACATCGTCCATCGTATAATTAATAATAACAACAGCAGTGTGAACAATAATAATAATAATAGCAATAATAGAATATTATTAATAATTAGGGCAGCGAGTGAACATAATTGGCAAACACAAGAAGTTCCACAACAAGAGCTACAACAACACAAATGTTAATGCTACACTTAGCAAAAAGGGTTCTGTCTAGTACCTAAAAAGGCTCTTTACAGAATCACTTAGAACAATTTCTCCTCACAGAAGAAACTCAATTAATCAGGCAATCAACCATTTAAGCATTCAGATGATTCAGATGATTAGTTATTATCAGATAAGCGTCTGTAATAATAACAATAATAATAATAATAATAATAATAA
>CM067487.1:16044585-16059859 GCA_034552555.1 Semaprochilodus insignis | reverse complement strand
GGGGGGGGGGGCATGCCAGATGGCGTCTCCGTGCTCCAGTCTGGCATCCCAACTGCTCGCCCCCACAGCCACCTCCTCCAGCCCTCCTGCCCACCTTCAATGCCCTCCCCCCCAACCCCCACCCACAACACTCCAGCAATTGTTTGGCGCGTTACATGCTAGAGTAGGTAGGACGCCAGCAAGCGCACTTCCTACCCGGCATCCTTCACACTTTCAACATCTGAGAAACTAAACGAGACAGAGATAAAGCAGACAGATGGAAAGAGGGAGAGAGAAAGAAGGCGGAGAGAATGAGGACCGAGACAGAATGATGAGCGCTTTATAGTTTTTTGTTTTTTGTTCTTTTTTTTCCCCTGAAAGACTGGGTAGTATGAGTCATGAATTTTTAAGGCCTGAGAGCAAAGGGTGGAGATCCAGCGACAGGAAAAGGATGACATTTCCTCCCAAAATGTCTTCTTGTTGCCCTAGAAGGCATCACATTCCTGTTTTCCCAAAAAAAAAAAAAAAAAAAGGGAAAAGGAACAGGCCTATGTCCATGTTCCAAGTGTGGTTCTCATGTGACGCTTGGGAAATGCATGTGTTGGTTGTTATCATGATTCAGATGTTTTATAAATGCCTGCAGACAACTCTAGCCAGTCCCGTCCCTCACCACCGACAACAGGTGTTCTCCTATAGAACATTAGAACATAGCCTGGATCCTCCTAATGGAACAGTTAGGAGTTGTTAAAAGAGCTCCAAGTGTAATCAATCAGCCAAGACCCCAAGTTTGCTGTTCAAAGTTTCCTTCTTTAGTTTTGCAGGCTGGAGGCTAATGTAGCTAAAAAGTAACAGAAGTGTATGTACTTCAGCTAGCTTTGAGCTAATTGTTTACCTAAAACTGTGCTAAGCTAATGTCCTGCTATTGTGGCCTCTGATGCTGTATAGCATATTTACAGCATATATGGTTAAGGTTGCTACTATTAGCTACTTGATGTGCTATAGTTCTAAGAGTCTCACTGGATGTGAAATGGTCAAAAGGAAAAAGGCCCTAACGTTGGTCCTCCCTCAAACCCTGTGGCTAACCAGAGCCTCTGGATGGCCAGTGACGCTGGAGCGGCCCTACTGGGTTCCCACGACACACAGTGCTATTCATTAAACACAGCGCTGGCCACAGGCCGTAAAAAGCTTAAGCTCTCAAGCCCCCTCACTGCGTGTTTGTGTGTTCCTCAAGTGGAATCCGGTCTCTTAAATTCCAAGCTGTACAGGAGCAAAAGCAGGAGGAGCAGATTGGGGGGAAAAGAGTTTTTTGAGATGGACCTTAAGGGGTTGCACTTGAGGCTGAGATTTTACCCAGCAGCACAGTGTGCTCAGCTGAGTTTCATGACTGAACCAAAAGCAGGAGATGCCTTTACCGTTACATCGTTAGGTCAGACTAAAAAAACGGCTTCATCAAATGCTTACTGTCCTATTTCTACAGAACCCGTTCTGTAACACTAACCAACCTTTCCCTCTCTTTCCTCTCCAAGGCCATCATCTATGAAGGTCAGGATAAGAACCCTGAGATGTGCCGTGTGCTACTGACCCACGAAATCATGTGCAGGTAAGATTGTGTCTTTGCACATTACTGGATGCTGTATTTGAGTGAAGAAACACTACCCAATGTAAAAGTAGAAGTTCTGTATTTATATTTCCACAAAACTGTTTGCTTTTAAATGTACCAAACTTATCAAAGGTAAATGTACTGTAATTTATTCAAGCTATTATAGGTACGGTACCAGTCAAAAGTTTAGTGACTCATAGAAGGTTCTCCTTATGTTTATCTTAATGCTTTACTTTAGAATAAAAGTGAAGACATCAAACTATAAACTAGCACTCATGGAATTATGCAGTTCACTTTTAAAAAACTCCAAAATGGAACTTTACAGGAGGATGAAACAGCTTTCTTAACCTGCAGTGGAGGTTGATATAACAAGATATATTTCTAAACAGTTTTGGACCAATTCTGTTGATCTGTTCATTGTGAATATTCACTAAACTGAAAGGGGAACTAGAGCTTTTAAACTGAGTAAAAAAGAGATACAAGTTTTTACACAACTAAATATATATTAGAGGTGGCAATATGGCAGACACATAATACTGTGGTACATCAAGAGTATATGTGGTACAGCTCATCAGTTGGAACTGTTAAGTGTAAGCCTGTAGAGTCTTTAAGATAACCAACGACATCCATTTAGATGGGTGTATCTAAACTTTTGTCTGATCAGTGTACTAGCAGTAAGGAACAGGCCATCAGTTCCCATCCAGAAGGGCCCTATGACCAACATGGTTTTCCAGTTCACATAACGAAACTGATGACGTGAATCATGTGTGTTTAAGCAGGGCAATCACCGGGACTCTATCCCTCCAGAACCCATATAGAGTTGTGTGGTCTGGACTTCTCTGTTGAAATGATACATGTTTGGTTGACATTTATAATGCGGTATTACTGTATATTTGCTGAATTTAACAAACTATATCGCACATTTTCTATTTTATGTCTTAATTTTTTTTACAGTGTGTTAAACTCAGCAAATAAATGCACATTTAAGTCCTTTATGGAGCAGTGCTCACCAACCCTTGTCCTGGAGATCCTACCTTCTTGCAGAATCTAGTTTCAATCACTGTTAGTCATGCTTATCGTTGTCCATGATTGCCTGGATCAGATGCATTAGTGTTGTGTAAGATGCTGGGAGGGACATGTTAGCATGTTAGATGAGGCTTATAGCTTAAATCTACAGGAGAGTAAATCTCCAGAATGAGGGTTGTTGACCACTACAACAGAACATTGACTTTAATGGCCCAAGGCCTTAAATTTCACTGCTTTGTTTTGAACAGTGCTTTCTTGTGTTCTAGTTAAGTTACTGCACTTGTGCTCTTTGTGGGTTACCTTGAACATTTAATGCATATTCTTAAAAAAAAAACATACCATGCCTAATAGTGGTTTTGTGACACTTTCTAGTCCCTGTGCAGAGGAATATGATGCATATACATTAATTTAGCTATTTTCTATTTTCAAAATCATAGCCCCCACGTTACTGTGGTCTCAGTAGACTTCAGTAATACATTAGGAAGAAAGCAGAAGTGTGCCTGATAACTTCACACTGACGCTAACCAGGTCAGCCTTATGAACCTCTCTGCATATGAGGAAGAAAACGATAAGTAAAACAAGGTAGAAGATGAGTTTTGCTATCAACCGTTCTGTCTTTAATTAACATCTGAAGATGAATCTGGCATAAAAGTAGGTTGTGAAGATCGACTTCTGCCTATTTTTAGCAGTGTTTTAACAGCGCCCCTCCTCATGAATATCACCCTGATACCTAGTTAATTAGGGCAAGCGGAAACTCATTACTCAGTTTGAATCTTTCTATTTAACAAATACGCCTCCACTCCAGCGAGTGCCAGCTTTGAGTTAAGGAGATGCGTAACATGGTGAGCAGCCCGAGTAGTAGTGGAGGCATGTGTGTACACACACGCGCACACACACACACACACACATGTTCACGTGACCAGTGTCTTTCACCGTGACACTAGGCAATCTGGTGCCAACCAGTTGGGCTCCCCTCCGCCACTCGCCACGGCACAGTGCTGATTCTGTATGTTGGTGGTGGGAGAAGGCGGGGGGTGTGGGTGGTGTTCGAATGCACTCTCAATTATAAGCAGAAAATTAGGCTGTTCACTATTAATCAGCCCAGCTAATTGCCACACACCACCATTAGCCATATGGTGCCATGCCAGCTTGCAGCCGTGGGACAGAAGCACTTATTCCTCTCATTTGAACAAATTAAAAACAAAACAACAACAACAACAAAACTAGCTAAAGGGAAATGGCCGAAACGGTGGCTTGAGTTATTTGCAGAGCGTGGTCCTCTTTTATATTGTAACGATGAAAGTTGTCATAACACCAAGGCCAGTGACATAAATCAAAGCATCCGATGAAGCAAAGCATATGTTGTTGGGGATGGGGGGGGTGGGCGGGGATGGGCAGGGGGGCTACTGCGGCCACGCTGCTATGCAGACTGCTGCATGTTGTTAATTGCACAGAGTGATTTGGGTTTAATTTCTTCAAAAGCTGAATCAGGAAGGAAGTGCTGAGATTAAAGATGCCATTTCCTTTCAGGGGGTCCTGAGGGATGGACTGATGCGAACGGGAAAAATAGATAATACCTCCCCTCCGAAAAAGCAAGCTGATGGAGGCGTGTAGTAATTAACATAATTTCTGCTTATACTGCTTAGAATGTGTTCGGTATGGCAGGAGGAGGCTGAGAGAAGCCCTGTCTCCCATGGGTGCCAGCAGATTTGATCGTTAGGCAGCTACAAATCCTGTTCCCTCATATTCCACACACGCACACACATACTCACTCTCTCTCTCTCTCTCTCTCTCTCTCTCTCTCTCTCTCTCTTTTCTGGTCCTTTGGGAGGACACTGACCTAGTTGAAGGAACCTCACAAAGAAAGAAAGAAAATCAGATGATTTCTCACTATTTACACCACTGTGATTATATATTTTCCGATATAGTAATAATATCTTTATTTATAGTGTATTGTTTGTACCAGTGGCAGCTCAAAATGCTGTACAGAGAGGTGGTGAACCCTTAACAGGATTAGAAGAAATTAGGAGTGTTCAATTAACAGATTACAGATTACAATAAAAAGAATAAATACCACACAAACATAGAATTTGAATGTGTATTAAATTGAGCTCTGAGCTGGACTGTATAAAAGAAGCTGGGTTGAGTTCAACAGTTTAAAAGCAGAATAACTGAAAGTCTCTCCACATTTTCCGTACTTTACAGAAGGTGTTTGCAGAAGGTCAGTCTCTGCAGATCACAAGTTGGAACATGCATAGAGAGACATTCACTGTGAACAAGTGGTGCTTTAAAGTCATGTAGAGCTTTTAAAACTAGAAGCAGAATCTTAAAGAACCTATTCTAAAAGATACAGGAAGCATGCGTGCAGTTCAGAAGAAGAATCTGTGCTGCTGTGTTCTGTATGAACTGGAGGGGATGGATTGGATCTTGGGAGCCACCGAGTCCAGAGTCACTATTGGAACATTTTGTATTACATTTTTGTACATGATTAAATTCATGATTAAACAAACTTTGATCCAACAGGTATGACATTTCTTTTATTTACAGCGGGCTACAAAAGTCAAGACACTTGAGACACTCGGAATGCTTCTGTTTTGCGGACATGGTCACAAACTTGCTAACAAAGTTAAATAGTGACATAGAAGTTGCACAAAATTATGAATACTTCCTCTTAATTCTACATTTCTGTGTTTTCTTTTCCCCAAGGGTCTGATTTTCTAGTGTAAAAAAAAAACAGATATTTTGTCATATGCTTTTATTGCATTACCAACACAAGCTCTTATAAGCCTGTAGTAAAGTCATTAATGATTGATGGAGTCTATTGATAAAGGCCTGAAATGTGTGTCGTAGGCACAAATGAGGGATGTAGGAGGTGTGGTAAGGGGGGAGAGAGAGAGAGAGAAAGAGAGGATTGGGGAGGAGGGACAATGCCAGGGGTTTCATGTGACAGTTCTGTCCCCAGTCCCTTTCAGCATCGCACTGCCATCTGTGCAGAGGAAATATGAGCCTGGGGTTCTCTCTCGCTTTCTTTCTCTCTCTCTCTCTCTCTCTCTCTCTCTCTCTCTCTCTCTCTCTCTTCCTCTTCACAACCCTTAACCCCTCAATTGTACTCTCATCACCTCAGTCCTGCAATGCTTTTATTAAATATATGTAGTTTTATATAGTAGACCACAATGACATGTAATACAGTCTTATTGCATTAACTTGCAGTTCATAATATATATACACACATACACAGTACCAGTCAAAAGTTTAGGCATGGCTGCTTATAGGAGGTTCTCCCTATGTTTATCTTAATGCTTTACTTTAGGATAAAAGGGAAGACATCAAACTATAAAATAGTGCTCATGGAATTATGCAGACTTCACTGGAGGATGAAACAGCTTTCTTAACCTGCAGTGGGGGTTGATATAACAAGATGTTTTTCTAAGCAGTTTTGGTCTGTCCATCATGAAAATTCACTAAACTGAAAGGGGAGCTAGAGCTTTTAAACTGAGCTAAAATAGAGATAAAAGTTTTTACACAACTAAATATATTTTAGAGGTGGGGGCATAACAGGCATAAAATACTGTGATACATCAAGAGTATATGTGCTATATTAGGATTGTTTGTTGTATTGTTTCAGACATCTCATCAGGTAGAACTCTTAAGTGTAAGCCTGTAGAGTCTTTAAGATGACCAACAACATCCATTTGGATGGGTGTATCTAAACTTTTAACTTTTACTGTGTGTGTGTGTGTGTGTGTGTGTGTGTGTGTGTATATGAAAAAAAATATATATATAGTGGTATAGATGAACTGATTCAGGTCTTCTAAATCACAAGCTTATAAATAATTAATCTAATTCATCTGTAAGAAAGTGTTATCACAAACACCTCTGCAATACTGTGCTGGATTAGGTACATGTTTTGTGCTGTTTGCTAGCAGATTGGCTGCCAAAGTCTAAAATGCTTCCATACAACTGTATGCCTCCATACTTCTGTCTTGTAGTTTGCACATGTATCTACTGACTTTGACTCTTAAATTAGCATTTGGTGTACATTGTGACAGGAGGGGCTTTACAGGCTCAAAAACAGAGGTTTTCCTTTGCAAGCGTTCTTAGCTAGCCAACAGGAGGTCAACATATGTGTGTACTTTAACCCCTCCATTACCTGCCTCAGGTAATATGAGGACAAAACCCACTCGATCCTTTCTGCTCCCCTCATGTCACTCATTCCCACCCAGCTGTCTGTTAAAGGCAGAGTGGCCTCTGGTTTGAATCACTGTTGTGTTGAAGCAGTAATCAGTCTATATGTGTCAGTAAGTAATGTCTTCCTGCTAGCTCCTGCTGCCTAGGCCCTTTTGGTGTGCTATTAACCCTGAGAAGATGCACTTAACACCAGCAATAACAAAACAATTTGAATTTGGTAATAAGTTATTATGTTATGTCATTTTTATGATTGACATCAAAATTAAAGGAAAATGCAGATTTGATACGGGAACATCATGGCAAGGCCGCCCTAAGTGTTTTTTGGGGCTTATTTGCGGCCCACATTCTCATAAGTGTTCAACTTGGATATAAGCTTCAGAGCATTACATAATATCCATTTAACTCAATAATAAGTCTAACGTTGAAAGGTTTAATGTGTTAATGTGTTTGTTCCTTCTTCCTGTGCTCTCTTCTCCTCCCTCCTCCTCTGCACTAGTCGGTGTTGTGACAAAAAAAGCTGCGGGAACCGCAATGAGACCCCCTCAGACCCAGTCATCATTGACAGGTAGGAGCTCTTCCCTCCTCATTTCTCCACTTGGACAGGTGTTTGAGTGGATCCATGTGCAGCCTCATCACAAAAGAAGAGTGTTGCTTTCCTCATAACATCACGCCACGGCTGTTAATCCTGACTGGTTTCCAACCCCTCATGATTCAGTGACTTCTGCTGTGAATTTTTAGTGGCATATTGTCTGGCACTTTGTTGGAGGAACATTTGACTTAAACGCTAAGCCAAATAGCTGTTTGTTGGCCTCAGCACCTGGTTTGCTTTCTGCAAGAGCTTTCTTACTTCAGGCCTCCGTTAGGGATTTGTAATGGAGCTTTTGTTGTTGCTGATTATTGAAGATATTGCTGTGATTCATCTTCATTCATCTTCTCATTGTAGTCCAATTAAGCCCAAATACAATGAGAGAAACAACACTGGAAACGTTTTGATCCTTAATGGCAGCTAATTCTTATAATGCATTCACTGGCACTTTTGGATTCGTTCTCGAAGTAGTGGGCCAGAAATCACGGTTCCAGGTCTGCTTTCAAAAATGCAGGTTCTCGAGAGAGTGCTTGACAGTAACCATGCAAACAATCTAGATAATATCAACATGGTAAGTACTTCAAATTGGTAATTGGCCCGTATTTGGATCGTGTTCCCCACCTCCAGAACTGGGCCTTGCTCATATTCCTTTTGGTGTCGTTAATAAAATCCACATGGATAATGGCCTCTGAAACAATAGCAGCCAAAGACCCCGAGGCCCCTCTCTCTCTCTCTCTCTCCCTCCCTTCCTCTCTCTCTCTCTCTTTCTCTCTCTCTCTCTCTCTCTCTCTCAGGTACCCGAATAAATGCAACCCTTCTCTCTTTCAAGCTTTATCTATCTCTCCAAAGCTGCTCTCCCTCCAAACCCCCTCTGTCATTACTGCATTAAAAACAATTGGTAGCGATAATGGTCGTACTTATAACGTTAGCAGTAACACCAGCGTATTAGCCGCATTCTTGGACGTGGGGTCTTTATTGCTTTTTGTGTTGCGGTTGTTAGCGCTTGTGCAAGGAGCCTCAGGTACGCTCAGTTCTGTTTTTCAGGGTTTTGTAGAAAGAGGTCTTTTGCGTAATGTGGAAGCTATTATGCGGGCTCTGGGGGCATCTGCTCTTACAGGCCTCAGCACTATTCTACAGGGTCTGTTATAGCAAACCTTGCACTATGAACGATGTGAACCTTTCCTCAGGGATGCTGGTGTGGCAAAGTGAGGTTGATTCGTTTGGGAGATGCATGTAAGAAAGCCTTGACAATGCGGCACTACTAGGTTTTCCAATGGTCATTCAGCTGAAAGCTTACAGTGCCTCATCTTTCCCAGCAACGTTCCTCCTTGATTCGCTCATGACATGAGAAAGGCAGCAAAGAATTTACAACCAAAGAGAAAAAATAGTTTGATTTATGCTGGATGGATCGGCAGCCTTTCTTACAAGAGTTATTGTCGCGTGCAATCTGGACTGACATGATTTGAGGCATTTCTTGAACGGCCATTATTTGGGAAAAACAAAACCCTGCTTGAGGACATGAGTGGCAGTCTGCTCTCAATTCTTCTCTTTGGCCTTCTCGAACAGGGCTAGAGGTAAAGGAGTGTGATTCTTCATGTGAAAAGCTAGGGCAAGCCTGGCAGGCGTAGCTTTTCCAATGACTTCATTTGCATAAAATCTTGATTAAAATTAAAATTTTGGTCTTTTTGATCTTTAGTATGCTGTTTACAGCAAACATCAGCCATGAAAGTTGAGATTTGACCACCAATAATGAACAGTTCTTGTTTGCATCCGATTCATGAAACTTCTGTACAGATTTGAGTGCAAATGATAAATTGGTGCATGAAATCAAGTACCCACCAGTACCTCATTTACATATCATTTGCACGAGGAATGTCCTAGTGCATGCTGATGTTTATTTAGGGAGCCAATAAAATTGCACTATTTAGGAACCCATTAGGCAATGGCTGTGCTTGTAGGTGAAGTTTGAGGTTGAGCACTTGGCAGGGACTAGACAAGTTTCTGGATGTAGGCCACATCAGTGTTCAGACACGTTGCATCAAACAATTGCGCAGTTGGGCCAGATTTGGTGGAGGCCTTCCCTGGAACCATTCCAAGGAGAATTCCCTGTAGACTGGGATTTTTGCCACTGCTGGTAGACCCATGTGACCGTACTCTTCCATACACCTGCAGATTCAGCTACTTCCTTCACACTATGGCACGCCCAAATGCAATCACTCCTTTTAGCCAATCATTAACATCTGCTTTGGAGCCATTTTCCACACATGGAAAGAGACATTCACTGCACTGTACCACCTCTTCTCAATCTATGGATTCCATCACTCACACCCCACAGGTATTTATAGCCCCATTATCCTTGTGCAGCACCATCTGTAGGAGCCTGAACTTACTATCACCTTAAACATGAATAAACGTAAAGTCATATAAAAACACTACACTTCTGCACTTCTTATTTAGTTCAGACTTTTGCAGACGACTGAATCTCCTACTATGAAAAAAAATATTATCCGCTGAATGTTTAGAGGTTTCAGAGTTTGTGTTTTACTCAATTCATAGTGAGGAATAATTCCTATAATTCCTATAAATTTACTTAATTTATCAGAACTGACCTGCTCATGTCAGGCATGCTAGTTAGATCAGCGAGCAGTTTTATGACTTAACTTGGAGATGAATTCTGCAAATACTTTACATTGTGGGATTCGGACTACTCAGCTGAGGCTGTTCTGTAAAGGGCCATGTCATAACTGACTTATCAAACTTTCTGCCTCGCGTAACCGTGAGCCGTCAGAGCTCTTTGGGGACAGCTGAGGCCAGAAGTTGCTAGAAACACATGTGCAGACGTCCACACGCATGCGTGCTTCTGATACGCGCATCACCACACACCTTCAAACCTCACTGAACAAACAGACACAGCTGACTATTATTGAGTGCAAAAGCCTGTGCATGCATGCTGCTCAGCAGCCGAGAAAGGATTTTGTCCTATATGCACGCAGCATATAGCCTTGCTTGCTGCAGGTTGACGGTTTTTATCGTAATTCATACATATTGCTATGAATGCTGCTACGGTGGGACACTTTAAGGATCATTACCTTCTCCAGTATTTTAATGGTGATCCTGGTGTTGTTTATTCTAACATGGTTGCCTTATACAGTACAAAGCTTTAAATAATTTCTCAACTCGCAAAATTATTGAAAATGATACATGTGACGGATGTCTGTGAAAGAATTTCATAAAATAAAATTGTCAGGCTTTGTGTGTTTTTGTCAATCAAAGAAAATTAGTTTCTCTTAAAATCTCTTTTTAGCTGTATTTCATGTTGAGCATTGTAATAACGGTTGAGAGTTAAATAAATAATGAACAGGACAAAAGATATTCACTGTGATAGACTGACGGACTCGCCAGGGTGTTTCCTGCCTTCTGCCCAAGAGAGCTGGGACAGGCTCCAGCACCCACCACGACCCAGAAGGATAAGCAGCTCGGAAGATAAATGAATGAATGAAAAAGATACTCACTCCACCCAAAAATGACTTGAGTGGGAGTCTCAGTTTACCAGTAATGCTGTGTCCCACATATGCCAAAGCTTGTTTACAGTTACAAGGAATTGGTATATGTCCTGCCACACTTCTAATATGCTGTTTGGATTTGTGTCAAACTGCTACGGCATTTAACTTTTCTGATTTTTATTGATTTCTATCATCCTTGTTTAGAAATGAGATCACAGGCAGGAAACCCACCTGTTTAACGCTCTGCTTCCACAGCGTAAGCACAGTGATGATTATGATAATCATTGCTGATGTGGTTTTGGAAATAGTTAGGCCTTTTCCACCAACGTGGACAGGTTCTGATCTGGTTCACGCACCTAATTTTGAACCTTTCAGTGCATTTCCACCAAAAATTAATATGTTCTGAACCTGAAAAGTTCATTCACAGGTGGAACCAAAGAATAGTAGGTTCTTCAGCACTAACTGTGATGATATCTATGGGCATATCAGTTGTTGGCGACAGAGAAGGCAACAATGGCAACACCCAGTGGTCTGCTGAAGAACCTCTTCTACGTCTTCTTATCTCCAGTAGTTGGTCCTTGCTTGCTTTCTGGATATAAACAAATGTCTGGAATAACAGCACAAACACTCGCAGGTAATCTGTACGCTCTTATACGTGCCATCTTGTTACTACTGTTTACTACCGCTGTGCAGCACCCTCTGTTGATGACATATCCTTTGACGTACCTTGTATCCGATAAAACCTGGTGCAAACTGGTGCAGGCTGATTCCCTGAATAGCTCCAAGGTTCTACAAAGCCTGAACGGAACCAGCTCAGGAACCGGGGTTCTTTTGAGTGAAAAGGGCTAAATTTGACGTAATTTCAACTATTAAAATGAGCTCATTCTTGCTGTATAGCAACACCTGTTGTATATAATGGCTGATCGCTGTGTATCTACCTGGTAAATTTTTTTATTTATTTATTTTTATAGCTGATACTGTCCTAAACTAAAGTCCTACAGTAGTCCTAAACTAAACCGACAGTTCTGTAGAACCTTCGTTTGATTTGATTAGCCTACTTGACCCTATTACAAGCTGTTCTGGCCCAGTTTGCAATCCTGCTCTTTACAAACGCATCTCTGCTCCAGATGTTCGGACGCACTTTGCATGGCACGTCAAGGTTCTTTCCACTGTGTATTAACACTCTTTAGCTGTGCAACGAATGCATGCCACAAAAGGTGGGAGCACTTTGGATGGCACAGTCTGATCTGTGCTTTTTTGTCACATCTTGTCATAGCACAGAAAAATGGGTCATACGAGCAAAGAGCAGTGATCTGA
This sequence comes from Semaprochilodus insignis, assembly GCA_034552555.1. Classification (NCBI taxonomy): domain Eukaryota; kingdom Metazoa; phylum Chordata; class Actinopteri; order Characiformes; family Prochilodontidae; genus Semaprochilodus; species Semaprochilodus insignis. Next base: position 16,047,660 of record CM067487.1, on the reverse strand, counting down.
AAGAAATGAAGGGGGAAAAATAAAAATAAATAAATAAATAAACGCCATGTTGTTTGATAGGCTGTTGGCAGCACGTCGTTTTTCTCACAAACAAACCGGCGCTCCCGATGACGCTGTCTGGATTACGGCTTATTATTTCTCCCCTGCACTCAAAAACATACAAAGACCTACAACGACATTCCTCGTGCTTTGCTTTAATTTATTTAGCTGGGTAAATAAGAGCTCATTAGGCTGCTCTTGTTTCAGAGAGCTGATTGGATTTGGCTGCAGCAATTAGCCTGGCTAGTGCTAATTCTCCTGCCTTTGCGTTCAGAGTGATGCCATAATTAGATTCTTCACCGAAGACGCACGGAGGGACCGCAACAGACCCAGGCCTGTGTTAAAACCACTAATGAACCCTTATTATAGCGTTAAAAGAACAAATTTCATGTTTACTCTGGTTTATATTGCGCATTTGTAAACAAACAATAGCAGGCCAGGCTTTGGAAACCAGAGCTCGTTGTTAAGCGCATTTGTCTTGGATTGAAGTTAGCGTTAGAGTGTATGTGTCGCTTTCGCAGGTGCTGCCGGTCGTCTCTGGTTTGTCCACACAGACGATGACTGTATAGAGTGAGAGCGGTTCAAAACCACAAATCAAAACTGCTCACGGGATTCATAATCAGCTCCAGCAAGTGCTTTGATTTATGCCACATGTAATTTCATTTGTTCCTCATGCTTATTGTTTTATGTGGATCTTTTGTTGCTGACATTATTCATGCTTTCAGCTCTTTTTATCTTTGTATGTGTGTGTGTGTGTGTGTGTGTGTGTATTTGTGCAAAAATGTCCTGACTGTGTAGCAAAAACCAGAGAAAAACAATATGTATATATAAAAACACAAAATGCTAGGCATCTCAGAGGTGTAGAGGTTCCTAATGGGGTCTATCCCGTGCAGCTTGAATATTCTCACACAGTTCTTGCAGGTTATGTGATAGGGGTAGAGGTGGAGTGACACCAGGCCTTCTGGACGTGTGACGCGTGACAAGAAACCGTTCATCTTGGCTCTCACCACAGTGCCTCCACACACGGATTCGTTGGTCGTCTCCACCAAGACAGAAGTGGGATTAGTCTCTGAAGATGACCCGCAGTCATTCTGAGTCACTCCATGACAGTCGGGCACGACACCATTGCAGTCTTTGGTGACGTTGACGTGATGTTAAGGACAGTCATCGTAACAGTCTGCGTGCATGTAGTACTACGTGGTGCACCCGTCTACCAAAGGTCCTGGCACTAACAGGATGACTCATGGAGGGTATCACTGCTCGCTGAATGTCCACAATCGTGGCTGTTGGGTCAGTCAGGTACAGCGAAATGATAAGCGAATGTATAATTGTTTGGGTCTAAAATAAAACACTAAAGCTCTCAAGTCAGAAATGTGTCCAGTCACAGAAGACCACAGATGTTTTAAACAATAAAACAGAATAAATTAAACACTAAAATATGAAGGTGCAATAACAGTATTACTATTAGAGAATACTCAGCAGAGAACAAACCCAGGAGTACTTTACTGAACTACCTGAGCAGATGGAACTAGTTACTGCTGGTGATAACCTGTAGGGTGGTCTCTGATGTATGTACAAAATAATGTCCTGACATTGTATAAAAACAAACCTGGGTGTGTGTATTTGTAACCTGCTGTGGAGCTACGTTAGCATTTCCTCTGCTTAGCCATATGCTCTCTTTTGGCCTCCTCCTCTTCTCAAACTGACCTTTCATTCGGCCTCTGCAAGATCGTTTCCAATAATCCTCACTCATTGACACAGACACAAAAGCCAGCTGACATCTAATAGACACCTCCACACTTTTTCTCCCCCCCCAACCTCCTCCACGTTTTCCTCCGAATTTAATCACTTTCAGATCAGGCACTCCACCCCCATCTTCCTCCACCCCAGCCCTGCTGAGGACCTCTATTGTTCAAAGTCTCGTTTTATTCCACCCCTCTCTCCGCCTTCACTAGTTTTCATGTTTGCCTCAAAAATCTCTAAACATTCTCGTCCCTGAGTTCAGCCTCCGGTGGAGCTAGTGCACACGGATGTGTTGTAATGAATTTAAAGAGATTTGTGCATCATTTTCTGTTTAAGATTTTGTCTGGCTTAAAGAGAAATAGGTCGCCAGCATGGAGTTTCTTGTCACTCTGTTCCTAGCGGCTCCTTTCAGACATCTCGGTTTACAGGTTGCTTGTTATTCTGAAAACCTGAGCTCTTTTGGCCCAGGAGGGGTGTGAGAAAGCTTGGTGTGTGTGTGTGTGTGTGTGTGTGTGTGTGTGTGTGTGCGTTGAGGCTTATTGAAACACCTTGCTGCACCTTTTTCATAATACAGTCTGAGAATTTCAGTAACGTTTCATGGATGATTGTGTTGTAATTCATACAGTTGGAAAGTTGGAAGAACACCTACAACCAGCCCGACTTGGTCCTGATGCAAAAACATGGCCATTTCGGCCGTTCAGTGTTCAGTTCTTTCTGTGATCTAACAGAATATTCTAGCTTGTGACACGTTACATAAAAAGCTATCTTTCTCAGCAAGAAAATGTAAGAATAGGATCACATGTCAGCTACTGATTTATCACTACTCTAACTGAATAAAAAACTGACTAAAACCATCAGCAATTATCAGCCCATACTGAATGAGCTTGTGTACTCACTTCAAAAACAATCACAGCAAATCCAACAATAAAGAAAGCATTGTGCATCTGTTATACAGTGATATAAACATGGTAGCAAACTGAAAGCACTGATTCCACACACTGATACATGTAACTCCGCCCAACTCCTCTGGCAACAGATTTAAATGACTTAAAGAGAACTCAACTAAATCTAAAGCGAGACACTCTGTTTGATCAAATCGAATCAAATTTATTTGTCAAATACGGAGTCATACATGGTACAACTATTAGCTCACATTAAACAGTAATATAAAGGCACAATATCTAAAATAACAAAAAAAAAAAAAAAAAAAATATATATATATATATATATATGTATATGTATATATATATATATATATATATATATATATATATATATATATATATATATATA
>CM067487.1:16012347-16044196 GCA_034552555.1 Semaprochilodus insignis | reverse complement strand
CTCTCTCTCTCTCTCTCTCTCTCTCTCTCTCTCTCTCTCTCTCTCTCTCTCTCTCTATTAAACCTCTTTATTTTAGTAACACTTTGTTTATCCATCACTCTATCACAGTGTGTTTTCATTCTGCTGCTCAGTTCAGTTACATTCGTTTGGTTTGTCTTTGTGCATTTCTTTTCTTCACTCCATGCCAGTCAGTCTGTCTGTCTCCGGTCTGTCTCTCTTTTTTCTCTCTATCTTTTCCTCTCTCTCTTTCTCCCTTCCCTTCCCTTGCCCTCCCTCCTAATCTTTCTCTGACTTACATCTTTCTCTCTGTCTCACAGTTTGTCTCCTACCCCTCTCTCTCTCTCCAGTATTGGCCCCAAGGGCTACACAGCTCTACAGTCTGGTGGGTGTGTGTGTGTCTACTTGTCTTGCTATGTTTGTAAGGCCATGTATAGAACAATATGATTTTTTTTTTTGTCCAGATGAGGACATCGCCTGAGCATGACATGAGCCTGAGTGTTGTTTCACTCATTAATCACTTTTTTGTTGATATTCTAATAGAACAGGAAATTGTTGTAGTGGTAGTATTGAGTTTTTGTGTACTGAGATTAGGGTTAGTGTTGGGTTCAGCTGTATTATTTAGCTGCTGTAAAACAAAGATCAATAGAAACCTATGGGTGTCCTCCCCTCCATAGCAAGACAAACGTGTGTGTGTGTGTGTGTGTTGCTAGAGGCAGTGGAACTGCTGGTGTGTGTCCTGTCAGAAGAGGAGCAGCCTGTGGGGGAGGAAGGAAGCCCTCTTTCCCTTGCTAGAGATAAGACCAATCACGGGGCTGAGAGTGTGTGTGTGTGTGTGTGTGTGTGTGTGTGTGTTTGCATGTGTGCATGCACAGAGGCCTGTCAATCAAGGCCCCATCCACTCTTCTGTCAGTCACCCTTTTCGGGCTCCACTCTCACAACTCACAACGTCAGATGGGCTCACAGGCAGAGCTGACTGGGCTTATTTGCATCAGCTTCTGTGGGTAGATCTCTGTTGTGCCTACTTTCTGTTTCTGTAGTTAATTCATTGCGTAAAAAGTCAGTGATGGCCATTACTCATCATCATGTAAGCTTAATTACTGCCCATCTGGTCCTGTCGTCTAATTGACATCTGAGAGGGACTCGGAGACGGAAGGAAAGGGGGATGAGGCGAGACGAGGTCATGAAAAATGGATGGATGCATTCATTCATTGCTGCATCTTCTCCAAATCCATGGTGTCAGCTGTAGGCCGAGAGTGTCGGCCAGATGGAGGGCCGGTCGGGCCTTGTTAGCTAATGTTAGCTGGGCTACGGAATAGCTTTACTAAATATCTAGACCAGCATAGGAACGTGTACATCAACCACGGTTCTGGAGGACCTGTGTCCAGCACAGTCTGCTGATTTGCTGAGTTAAACACTAGTTTCCACTAACAGCCACGTTTGAGTCGGAACATCATCAGACTATGCTGGACACTGCTGACTGACCTGCTCCAGGACTGGAGCTGAACACTCATGGTGTATGTCATCCCTGTCGTGGCTAAACCTCAGATCTCAGTGTACGTGGCAAATGGACCAAATGAAATGGCTCCAAAATACCTGGAATTGAATTTTTGTCTTGTACTCCACGTTAAAGTTTCTTTTCTCTAAAATTTAGAGATACAAGGTTTTGTTATGATGTCATCAGTATGTGGGTGTTTATTTTATGGGTGTACGTGGTTATGGGCCGCTAGTGGTTTCAGATTATGTAAAAAAATGAAAGAATGATATAACACTTGAGATAAAAAGAGATATGCTAACTAGCTAGTTGGCTGTCAGCTACATGCAGATAGCCAAAATAGTTGCATTAACTAGGTAGCTAGCGTATCTAGCGTAACGTCAGTAAACAGATCTAGCTGTCTTCACTTGGGTACCACTTGGGTACGTAGCTGTAATATCACTGTTTGCAGTTGTAAACAAATGATGTAAACAAATATACAATATGTACAATAACACAATAAAACTCACCTTCATTGTTTTGCCTGTATATGTTCCACTCCTCCAAAGTTCGGTCTTCGAAGCTGGTTTAGCATGTCCAACTTCTTCTCACCATCCGAATAACACCAAACACATTCAGTGGGGTTGAGGTCTGGACTCTGGGGTGGTCAGTCCATTGTTCTGAGAGCACCAGCAGCTTCTTTATTTATGTCTGTCTCCTTCTAGAGGAACTTCTTGAACAACTACACATCCTTTCAGACCTCCATAGTGTTGAGGTGTCTTCTCATAGTGGAAGGATAAATAGAATTCGTGAAGTATATTACATATAGCAAAATGAAGATGTTTGGTTCAGTGACCAGACTGATTGTTTTTCCAGGACTGTGTTGGCATTTAGGACTGTGTGTGTGTGTGTGTGTGTGTGTGTGTGTGTGTGTGTGTGTGTGCTCGCACCGGTGTTAAACACTTCGCACATGTTGTTTCAATAAGTTTATCATGTCGGGACATCTGAAACCGAGAGCGGCTCACAGCTTTTCCCATGTGAAAGAGATGGGCACTGGTTTGTTTTGCTCATCGAATGTTTTGCTCGTCTGCGTACCGTGCGAGCGTGAGCACGTTAGTGCAGGCAAGCCGTACAAGACCTTATGTGTCGGCCTGATGATCAGTGTTTCCTGCTGAATGAAATTTTTGACCCAAGCCCAGAATGGCAGACAGGAAGGGCCCCTCCTATGGTATTGATGTCACTTCCTGCTTTGTGTTGCACTCTTTCACAGGTGCATGAGAACTGCAAAGAGAAAAACATGGCTGTTTTCAACACACTGTAGCTGTAGTAGTTTAGGTACTTTGTAGATGAAGAAAGTTGTAGTATTTTCTTTGTGTCCAAATACCACGACTGACCAAACATCAAAGTAAACGTAACATAGAAATGTTGCACACCTTTGAAAGAACATCCATTGTTAAAGCGATGTTGCTAGAAGAGTCAGCGATGCATAGCATTGGTAAATAGCAAAACAGGAACCGAAAATTTACAGGGGAGTGCAGAGCAGCAGGTCACACACTGGAATGAGCTGGATAAGCTCTCTTTTAATATGGACGGCTCAATGAAATATTCATTTTTCCTTTTGTAGATCTTGATTTTACCGCATATGGCCCTTGCTGATTACAGTGCTCAGAGAAGCCAAGCATGAAAATGACAACCTCCCGAGTTGTATTTACAGAACTTGATGTCATGAGGGTTAGTTATTGTGCAGGCTAAGAACAATAGCTAATGCTTCTGCACTGTGACCAAGGTTAGCTTTGCTTAGTCCACCGCAAGAGCTGATTGGGCCCTCAGCCACCTACCCCATGGAGCTTCTAGCGTGTGGGTGGCTGTGTTTATTCAGTGTGCATTTTGGGCTCCGTAATTGAATAATTCATGAACAGATAATGTATGGAATCCTGGAGATTTCTGTATCCCCGACTGTGTTTTTAGTGTCCCGTTAGCCAGGATCTCCCCGCGCTTCAGGCCCATTGTTGTGTTTCGATTCCACTTCCTGCGGGGAAAGGTCACCCATGGCTCTGAGAGAGAGAGCGAGACCGGTGAATTATTCATGCCATTGACTTTGTGTCAGAGAGAGAGAGAAAGGCGGGAGAGAGAAGGAGGAAAGGGAGGCAGGGAGGTAGAGGGAGAAAAAGCAAAAAATGGAGAGAGGGAGGGAGAGAGAGAGAGAGAGAGACGAGCAACAAGGATGTTTTATTCATTTATCTCATTTAGGATCCCTGGCCGCACCTTCTCTACCAATAAAAAGCCAACATTTACATTGGATACTAATTTGGGTTAACTAATGCCCCTACCAGATACAACCGGCTCTAGTGCTCTATACAAAGCTGTTTTGCTTCTGCTTCTATGTAACGATAGATTTTCTGTTTTTATCAATAACCATGCAGGTATAATAACCATGCAGGTATCTCACCATCAGATCAGGACCTTATGATTTGGCCCAAAATTGCTGGGACATTGTCAACACACAGGCTTTGTATTAGCACCTAGCACTGCACTGTGAAAGGCCTAGAACAGTGCCCTTAGGCTGTGTTTAAAAGGGGTGACAGGCGCACACCCTCCTCCAGAGTAAGGCTCTTTAGGGTTTACAAAGCATCGAGATTGAGGTAGGGGCAGGGGGAAACGGCCTTGCCCCGGGGTATGCTACACACACAGATGTGCTCCTGAGTCTACCCATTACTAGCTCCTCATGTTGCACCTGGCGAGCAGCCCTTTGGAGGAGGGAAGATGTAGGGTGATCGTCATGCCGTGGAAGAGGCAACCTCAGCAGGGACTGTGTACCACTCTCTTCTATTTAATGTCTCACCCAGAGCATTTAGACTTATATACATTCATTTATACAGTATGTTTATATCTCGTCACTGTCCAAATTAAAAAAGAAGTGTCTCCAAAATGGCACCTCTACAGGAGAGGGCAAAATCTTCATTTAATTTTTACGTAAGTCAGTGGAACCAGACTTCCAAGCAATTTTGGGACATTTCTGTTGGTCCATTCATCATTAAAATAAATTACACAATGTAAATGATATATGCTCGACAAACATGGAGATACATGTCTTTTTTTGGACAGCGATGATGTATATACATGCTAATATCATGGCATTACTGTTTTGAGCATGCTTTAGAACTCATTTATCTCATTTATGATTCATGACAAAAATGTTTTCTATTTGGTTGGAAATATTAAAACTCATTTTTAAAATACTTCTAGACACAGTGTCATGCAATTTCCACACAATGCACATGGTCAAAATGTTTTTCTCAAAGCATTTAATATTGGGTTTTATGTTAAAATGTACTGTGGGATAAAAGGTACTATAAAGATATTATTATGCATCAAGGTTGCACCTATGTAACTGCACACTTAAAGGTACAACATTGGTCTTGAAGTACCCTCAAAGGTACACCTGTGGTCATACGTATCTGTATGTATCAAGACAAAGACTATGAAGTCGGTGCAACGTTTAAAAATATATGAACACTTGAATATGAAGCAAGTACCGTAGTGACGTAAAAGGTACCACCCCATTGAGAGTTTAGTACCTTCTTCTCTGAGGGTGTAGTATTAAGGTATATATTGGCTCTTTTAGCCTTTGGGTTTGGTGTGATAAACTCGTCTTTGAACTGCATAATTTCTCTTTACCTGTTAACTTTGGAAGCATATGAGAAGAAGTTTCTTTACCAGAATGAAGTGATCCTCTCAAGAGGGAACTGAGCCAAACTCCTGGCTAAAAACGTCTGGCTAGACACACAGCACTAACCTGCTCTCTGCCACCCTGCCGCCCCTACATTCGCACTGCAGGACTCTGCGCCCAATCAGCCAGCAGTGCTTTAGTGAAGTAGGCTCTTGGTGGATGATGGAGCTGTGGTTTGAGCAGCTCCCCCCTGAGCTCGGCTCTTCGGCACCCGTGCACAGAGCAGCACTCACTCTGAGGGCCATTAGCTTCTCGCATGCATGGCACCCCCTCTGCTACCTGACCTCAGAGTCCGCTTAGCTATGAATGGGCCGCTGTGTAGGCCCCCGCTCCCAAATCGCCGCCGCGCACCCACCCAGCCCCCGACCGAGTGCGTTTTCATTAGCGATGTCATTAAAAAGAAAACGGACGCCGTTGGCTGGGAAATTCGACCAGGCCCTCTTCGTCAATGGACAGATTCAACCGGACCCCCGACCCCTCCCCGTGTAATGGATGCTTATAATTTGCCCCTGCAAAGCAGCGGGTGTGTATGTGCAGTTGTGTGCATGCGTAATTTCATTAGGACAGTAAGTGGCAAACATACCTCGCTGTTGGGTATTTTTTTTCCCCTCCGCCGTAATTTAACAGCTCTCCGGGAACATATCACCACAGTGCTTTGCCATCACGAGGAGGCCTGTTTTGAAACAGTGCTTTTGAGGCATCGCTCGCTCTGGTTTTTCGGAGCCGCACCCATGCAGACAGGGCTTCAAAAGGCTGTCAGGAAACACGTTCAGATGGCTCTCCATCAATGTGCTATTTATTCCCGTACTCTCTGCCTCCCCGTTGCATTAGAAAGTGACATGGAGAAGGGAGGGAGGGAGGGAAGGAGGGGGTCGCTTTTGGAGCGCAGTGACACGTTTGAGATTTTTCCGTTTTGGAACTTGACGGAAGGTTCCTGAGGGGTATGATCCACTTGCTTGCTCCGGTGGTCTCGGAGTGGCCATCCGACCTTTCCATAGTGGACCTGGCTTTGAGTGACAGCTAGGGGTCTGGGGATTGCCGGACCATGGGGAATTGGTGCACTGTCACCAGCCAGACAAGGCATGATGGAGGATGCTCCAGAGGCTGTCACTCTTCTCAGCAGACAATGGGGACCAAGCTATCATTCTGCCGCAAATAAATATGATAAAGCCATAGAGGACCCCCACCCTGAACTTTCTCCCTTATTCATTGTATCAGAGTAGATGCATGTGGGGAAATTGTATATATTCACAACATTGTTTTTCATGGGCCAAGATGCATTTGTGGTTACCTGTAGAGTCTTAGGGACTTATGCGAGGTAGGTGACACCAAGGTGGCCATATTATTCTCAAACCCAGTGAGTGTGTGTGTGTGTGTGTGATGCTTCAATGCAAGTGCCTCAAGCAAGTACAGTGTGATGTAGCTCTGAAATTCTCTTTACTTTCCTTCTGCCTGTCTTTGTTTTTCTTTGTTCAAGCCAGGTCGATACCATGGAGGCAAACCCCTTGAGGATTGTGGGGCGCTGTGATTGACAGGCTGAATGTTTGGCTGTTTTCAGACTTGTCAGTTGTGGTACTGGCCTCAGCCCCTAGTGAAATCTTGGCCAAAAAAGTTTGTTAGGTTCACAAACCCAAAGACATACTTGAGCAGTATAAGCACTTATGGACTGAACTATATATATATACTGAAATACTGGATAGACTCGTTAGTACCTTCTGTCATAAAGGTGGCAAGAAGAACATAAACAAAGCTGAGCATGTTGTTGTGTGTTGTGGAGTGAGTCAGGTAGCGCGTCAGCACTCCGAGTAGCACTGAGGAGATCTAAAAGCGTCTGTTTTGGGGCATGATGGGGGTGGAGATGTGGGGGGAAGGCGAGGTGGCAGTCATGCATCACTCCATTATTAATAGCAGGGTCCAAATAAAAACGCAAACCTTGTCAGATTTAATGGATGGCTGCGTCCATGCTGCCGGCCCTGTCCAAGAGCGCTGGTGGGGTGTTGGAGGACTGCACTCCTTACACAAACGTGTAAGTGTGCATGTGTGCTTGTGGGAATTTATGGCTCTACCTGCAGGAGGGAATGAGCGGGACGCTTGGCAGGAAACAGAACTCATGCCATCTAAGCGATGCTGCATGGCGAAGCATGCTCTCGTGTGTTTGTTGGAGCACGGCTTCTGAGAGGGAAAAATGAGCGCTGTACCACAATAGCTAGCAAGGTTTTTCACTAAACTACATGCTCAGACAGAAGGACACTTTGGATAAGCAACAGATGTAAAAGTGTGCATTAACAGCCTAGCATTTTGCTGTCACCGTGTTTCTTATATTAGAGTTTGTTGTTTAGATTCCTTATAGCTGGTGCCACATAGTCACTCAGTGTACTTAACTCAGGCAGTAAATTGTGTTATCCAGCCCTCAGCAGGCTCTAGCAGTCTGTGATATGATTCATTTCTCTGTCATCTCGAGTCTTGAGCTCTGCGGAGTGGAGAGAAGTCTTTTTAAGTGTGCTTGGCTGGGCAGGGGAAAGCCGGTCTGGGGCTCCGTAATGAGCCGCTGGTTCAGGGTGGGGGTGCCACCTCCCTGTGGCAGCCTGTCTGGACCGCTTTGCCGCTGGGTAATTAACGGGCGGGTGATGCTGCAGTCATCTGATGGGAGGAGGGCTCATTGCTCTCTGTCTTCTGCCCTTGCTACAAGTATCTGCTCCACAGTATAGGCAGCACTCGCGTGGTGGAATAGTGAAGGGGATCAACTTCATATTCCCTGCTAATGTTCTCAATGTATCTTGTTTAACTGTTACTTGGGCAGTGACTTTGCAATAAAGTCCCAATCATTAAACCCACCAAAATGCCTTAACAGCTAAGCCTCGGACTGTGCCTTGAAGGATTAACAACCAGGCTCATGTAGCAACACCTGAATTACTCCTGAATAACTGTCTTGGAATTATTTAATGAGCGTTTTCCCCTCATCAGCTACTTGGCAAGCACTGTGGCGTCTATGTTTTGAATAGATTGATGATTCAGGGACACTTCTCTCTTTCAACGCCGGCCCTTCAGCCCTCTTTCATTTGTCTCTTCTTTTTCCGTCCTTTTGTTTTTTCCTTCGCGTTGTTTGGACGCTGGTTTTTGAGGCACCACCACGGGAGCCACAACCGCCCAAAATGAATAGCGTCATCAACCCCAAGTTACTTAGCTGTGCTATTTGGGCCGTATTTCTGGAGCTCTAGCTTTGCCAGGCTGTGGAGGGAGGAACAAGGTGCCCTCCTCTTCCAATGCCAGCGCCTGTGTGTCCTCGACTCAGCTCCATGTCCTCAGGCACTTCCCTTGCCCAGGCTGGGGCATAATAAGAGGAAGAAAGTCCACCACAGCTGCCGTTTCTGCTTCTCGGGCCAGCTTAAATGCATTCGTCTGCAGCCTTCCTTGACTCCGCAGCCCTGCCTCCTCTCCAACTCAGCAACACTGTCTGTCTGTCAGCACTTGTAAACAAATCTGGTGCCGAGGGCACATTGACAAACCGGTGATAGAACGCCTGTAGAATCTCATTTCATTCGCATTCACTTTCGGGCCATGTTCAGCGTCCCCTGCTCTTGTCCTTGGTGGGGGATGATGTCATGTGTCTGGCGATGCCGGCGGTCCCTTTGTGTGGATCAGTGGACTCTTCCTGTCCAACAGGTCTGCTCTGAAATGGGGAGCAGAGGGGGGCTCGAGAGGCGACTTCCCCTCCGAAGCGCACCAGGAAGACGCAGCCAACGTCCCGCCGAGCCCAGCATTGTTGTCCTTGCTCGCACTCTCCCCTCCACCTGCCCAGATCGATGGGCTTATTCACCATCCCATGTCGACCTGCAGCAGACGGCCCAAAAAACAACAAACATATCCTGCTCTGGCTTGTACCAGAAGGTTTTGGACGCTGCCGTAAGCCTTGACATGAGGGACCTCACTGGCAAGGTGCAATTTACAAGCTAAACAATGCAACCTGGATGACTGATCAACAATGAGAATGCTGTTTTTAACATTTCTTTGACAATTGTTAACATTTCTTTGGCATTGTTCCCATTTGTCAGCTGTTAAAATGATGGAAACTAGATCTTCCTAACTGCTGTTGAAAATACAGTGACTAGAATTGTGCTTTNCCCATTTGTCAGCTGTTAAAATGATGGAAACTAGATCTTCCTAACTGCTGTTGAAAATAGTTCAAGTTTCAGGTTTATTTGTCATTTTCACAACATGTCAGGGCATTTATGCATTGTAATGCTTGTGGTGAGGGTCAGGTATTAACTCTACAGCAGGGCAGCATTAATATACATACTAACTAAACATATTAAACTAATGAGATATAAAAGAGATATATTAAATAAATACAAAATACACAAAATATACACAATACAGAATATACAGAGACAGGAGGGGTCGAAATTCTCTGGTATGTACATTATATTAGACAAGGATAATCTGAGAGAGAGTGTGTGTGTGTGTGTATGTATGTATGTATGTATGTATATATAAATATAAAAATATATACAAATGTCTGTTGTTTAAAGTGACTCAGTAATATTGTCTGTAGCAGTGATATATTAATAATAAAAGTATTAATAATAATAATAATAATAATAATAATAATAATAAAGTGTGGTATTGGTGAAAGGCTCACAGCTTATTCAGGAACCTGATAGCCTGTGGCTGTTCATTAGCCGGGTTGTTCTGGCCTGGATGCTGCGGTACCTCCTGCCTGATGGCAGTAAAGTGCTGGGCCGTGTGCTGGGTGGCTACTGTCTGACCAGATCTTATGGATTTCACTCAGGCAGCGGGACTGATGCAGATTTCTGANGGTCATAGGCAGTGCAGCTACCATACCAGACAGTGTTGCAGGCCGTGAGGATGCTCTCTATGGTGCATCTGTAGAAGTTGGTGAGGATGTCAGGAGGCAGACGGTTTGCAAATTGGTGAGGGTCCATGGTGGCTGGAAGCGAGGAACAGATGTGGGTTTTGACCAGCCACTCGAAGCATGGCTCATGGCTGTTGATGTTAGTGCAACAGGGCCGGTAGCCATTCAGGCAGGTGATGGCTGGTTTCTTGGGAACTGGAACAATTGTGGTTCTCTTGAAGCATGTGGGAATCACTGACAGCCTTAGGGAAAGATTAAAGATGCCAGTGAAAACCTCAGCCAGCTGGATGGCACATGCTCTGAGCACCTGACTGTGGATGCCATCAGGACCAGGTGCTTTGCGTCAGTTAACTGCCTTGAAGGATCTGACCACCTCAGGCACAGAAAAGGATGGAGCATCTAAGATCAGACCCAAGGTAGTTAGACTCCACTCTGTTCCTATAGTTCCTTTTGGCCAGTCTGATGGTCCTCTGAAGGTCATATCTGGCTTTCTTATAACTTGCCAGTTGTAGGCCATAGCCCTATTTGGCTCAAACCTCAGCGTTGATCCAGGGCTTCTGGTTGGGAAATGTTTTGACATTGATTTTTGGAACAATGTCATCAGTGCATTTACTGATGTGGCTTGAGAGGGAGTCAGTATATTCGTTGATGTCAGTGCCAGCTGCATCACGAAACATCTGCCAGCCTGGTTTCAAAGCAGTCCTGAAGTGTGAAGATGGCCTCCTCACTCCATTGGTAGACTGATCCGAGAACTGGCTTTGCCTGTTTAAGTCTTTGTTTGTATGCAGGCAGAAGAAGAATAGAGGTGTGATCAGCTTTGCCAAAGGCAGGGCGGGGGAGGGGTTTGTAAATGTCCTTAAGTGCAGTGTAGCAGTGATCAAGAATCTGTTCTCCTCGGGTGGGGAATTTAATGTGCTGGTAGTATTTGGGCAGAACTTCAGGTTTGCCCTGTTGAAATCCCCAACCACAATAAAAACAGCCTCTGGGTGAGAGTTCTCAAGTCTGTTACAGAGCCTTTAATGCATGTGACTTATCTGCCTGAGGTGGGATGTATACTGTAGTGAGGATGACCGAGCTGAAGTCTATGGGTAGAAAATAGGGTCGAACTTTGACTGTTATGAGTTCAGTATCTGGAGAGCCCTTACCAGAGTCCATTGTTCTTTCCTGGCTGTAGAGAAGCCAGCCAGTGTGATGCCTGTGTTTGGTGTTGCCGCAGACAACCATGTCTCTGTGAGCGCTAAAACGCAGCAGCTCTCGATGTCGCGCTGAAACTTGATCCGTGCATTCAGCTCGTCTATTTTGTTCTCCAGCAATTGAACATTCACAAGCAGGATATTAGGAAGCGGAGGGTTGTAGCACCTTTTCCTTGTCCTGCGTGTGCCTCTCCAGCGCTTCTTCCTGCTCCGCCGGCGCCCGCGTGTTGTTGAACAAAGCAGCAGAGGGGTCGCGAAGGGGCAGCCACTCGCGTCCGTGCGCGAGTGAGTGTTAAAGTTACAGAAGTCCGTCTTAAGCGATGATCAGATGTCTAGAAGAGTTTGTCGATCATATTGGATGATCCCAAAGGTGGTTTGTGCAAAAACACTAAGAAAAAAGACAATAAAACACAAAAAACTGTCGAGTTTTCCCAGAGCTCTCACCAGTGCAGCAACATTCTATGGCGCACCGGAACAGCTCCCCCAAAAGGCGCACCCAGATGGATTCAACAGACAGGAATGAAACTTGGTAGGCAGGTTTGACACCTTGAGACATGCAAATGATTCAAGTTTCACACTCGGCCACACACTTGACATAAGCAAGAATGAGCCTTATTGCTGTACTTAACTGACCTAACAGCCACAGTTGTGGACATTCAGCGAGCAGTGATGCCCTCCATGAGTCATCCTGTTAGTGCCAGCACCACTGGCAGACGGCTGCACGACACAGGACTACATGCATGCAGACTGTTACAATGACTGCCTTTAAAACCACATCAACGTCTGCAGTGTCGCGCCAGATGTCTCATGAAGTGACTCAGAATGGCAGCGGGTCATCTTCAGTGACGAGTCCTGTTCTTGTCTTGGTGGAGATGACCAACGAATCCGTGTGTGGAGGCACCGTGGTCAGCGCCAAGATGTTTGTTGTCACACGTCCTGAAGGCCTGGTGTCACTCCAACCCTAGTGCAAAATCTGCAGGAACATTCAAATTGCATGGGATGGATTATCGCAGGACACCGTTACAACTCCAAGGAACCAAAGAACCTAGGAACCTCTACAACTTCATGCTGAGATGTATAGTATGTCGCATTAACAAACACGGTGGCCCGACGCCATACTGAGAGACACTACTTCTGTATGTGTAGCTCAATAAATATTGCCCATATCAGGCAAAATTTATCAGCATTTATTTTTCCTGGTAACCTTTATCTTCCTTCCCAATAACACTGCAATCCCACACTTCTGTCTGGGTGCAACTGTTCTTTTGATGATGGGTGTATTTTAACAGCAGTAGCACTGTTAAGATGTTCAGATACTGATTACAGATAACAGCAGAATCTGTCAGCAGGTTATCAGATGGTGCAATGATGGTTGTGATGAGCCTTGGCATCAACACTTTATTTGCACTGTAAGCTTGCTGCATTGATTGTGACAACACACATTGTTGGTTTTCACTTTCCTCTCCTTCCTCTGTTGCTGCCTATATACAGATCCAGAACAACAAAGCGGCAGCTTTTGCCCTGGCCTCTGCTTACACTTTGGTGGTATTCACGTTGGGGGAGGTACTCAATAAAGATAAGCAAAGAAGCTTACACTCATCAACACGGAAGATTAAAGATCAGACATTCCTTATACCATTAGCCATGGAGCTTTGTTTACCCGTGTTATTGTTTTCTTTGCCCATCATTGTGACTTTACTGTTTATTGCGGGATAATGGCATAGTTTATGCCGGAAAGGCACACTTTTAGCTGCACTTCCTTTATTGACCTCGGCAGCAGATGATGGTTTGTTTGCTCTGATCTCTGTGCAAGTTTTTGAGATCAAAACATGACACATCAGCTCAGTGAACGCCAGTGACTCTGAGGGAGTTTCCAGCTTAAACACCTCAGGAGCATGCAGCATTACTGAGAGACATGTGCCTCTGCAACATCAATTGCTTCCCATCGATCGAGACTAAATGCCACGGGCAGGCACACTCTCGCTCTTCCTCTGCAGCCAGTGTTTTGTAAAGGAGGGGGGAAGGAATGTCCACCTTTCGTGTTTGGTCTTCGTCTCCTGAAGATGGATAAAGGGGAAGAAAAGGAGAGAGATGACAAAAAAGAGAAACGCAGCAATTTTCTAATTCAGTCAAATAAAGCACTCCCCATGTCAGCTGTCAGACAAGGAGCTTAGCCAAGGGGTCAGGGGTCGCGGCGCTGCTTTCATGAGAGCGCTAATCGATTAGCCGTCAAGGCGCCGCAGCCTCGCTCAAGTGCAAGACCGATGGCAGGCCACCTGGGTCCCATTTCAATAATTGCTCGCCGCCTGGGGTGTGCCACCTCCTTCTCTTTCTTCAGCCTGAAGGAAGGAGGGATGAGGAACACGTAGAAAGCAAGAAATAAATAGTTGCATTAAAGGACAAAAAGAAAAGCCTTGCTCATAGACCACCCTGCCAAGTTGGCATGGCCTAAAGTGTCAGGGCGGTATCGATTAGCACATTGGCGAGAGGTAATTTGGTCTGAATTTATCAGGTGACCTAGTCGAGGTTAAGCGCAGAGCTCTTGTAGCCTCATCCACTCTCTCAAAGGGGAGGTTATTTACTCCTCATAAGTCAGGCCGATACCCGCAATTTAGAAATAAATGAGAGCACTTGATCCCTGGTCTTCTACATGGCACATTTGGCCAAGTGGGCCTCTCATCACAGCCAAGCCAGTATTAAAAACACAGCCTCTTGAAGTGTAGCTCCAAATTGCTACAGTGCTGACCTCGGAGCCGACAGACAAATTACATCAAACAGATGATCATCTGCGGCATTTTCATAGAATCTGTAACGCATGCCACATTGTCCTCCTCGTCTGGCTTGTCCCACCAGGGTTCCTCTAATGCCAAAGGATTAATTATGAGAGTAGGATAAGAATCAGATTCAAACAATGATTAAGTTCAAAGGCCTTCATGAGAACACATGTGCATCTCAGTCGGTCAGAGGAAATGGCTACATTTCCCTTGCTGACAAATGTCAGGGACCTACGAGATAATATGAGGAAGTGGTGCTATCCATCTTTCCTGAGGGCCTGTGGCCAGTGCTGTGTTTACTCCACACTCCGTAGACTCTTTTCGGTCGCCTGTGAATACCGTACACGAGCTAATCCTGCTCAACAGAGCCAGCAGTTAGCGCTGAAAAGGGAACAGAGACAATGGAACACAAAACATGAATATTGTTGGCCTCGGACAAGCAGCAAAATCCTTTATGGTTTCATTTCTTTTCGAGGAAACGGACAAAAAATCGAAGCCAGCCCATGAACATGTTGGGACTGTGTGGCTCCATCCTCTATAACAGCTATTCTATTTCCTGCCTGCAATAATAAGATGTGAATTATAGCCAAGGCCTTTTTTTTTTTTTTACTCTTAATGGGCAAACGAGAGTTGGAGACGACTTTTACTACAAATGTCACCCAGCTGCCCATTCTCTTTAATGGCTGTGTTTTCAGTTTTAATTGAAATCAATGGTCTGGTATATTCCCTTGATGGGTTTTGGAACTCCTTTGCGATTAGTGTTCCATGGGTTCTACTTTGGCCTCAAAGAATTAAATGACATCGAAATCCATTCCATCCACTGCGTTCGTCTGAGAGGTGGGGTTCCTGTTTATGGCCAGCTCACAAAGGGTGATCACTCTGTCACACACACACACACACACAGTGGCGGGATGGGCCAGAATATACGGCCTCTTTTGGTGGTACCGGGGGGCGATTAGGCGCTAATAGATTGCTCAGTCAGGCGCCGTAGCTTAGGCTGCCATTAGTGGCACGTTACTGACACGAGGCCTCACATTGCTGATGTCGCATGGTCAATTGGAGATGAGACAGGCCCCATCAGTCAAGCGTTTAGCACTCTTATCATTCACTGCTGTGGTTCTGAACCTTTATTGCTATTTTCCCCTGGAACGGTAACAGCTCAGCTAACTGCGAAGAAAGCCGCTGCCAGTGTTTTACACGTTCTGTTTCTGAGCTGTTTGCATTGGCTTTGCAAATATATGTTTTATGGACTAAATAATTTGCGGGTCTTTAAGGGCATTTTCTGAGGCCACAGCAGTGTTTGGTCAGAATGCTGAGACCTTTTTTTTTCCAGGTTGCAAATGAGAGAACATAAATTATGAGCCCTATTTTTTCAGTTGTGTTTGCTGCACTGTAATTTAGGTGCCACCCAACAGTAAGATGCTAATTGGCTAAATTACAGTGCAACGACTTGGGATTTATGCTCAGCTAACGAGCTGGGGGTTAAGCCCCCCTCCTTTCCAGATCTCCACCAAAAATAAGGGGGGGGGTGCTAATGTAAACTTGCCAGGATGAGCAAGTAGACACCATAAACATCTCAAACAAACAGCTTGTGATTACAAATTCAGGATCCCCACCACGTTCTAGGGCGCTTTGGTCAGATCATAAACTCAGGTCATGTTCTGATACTGCCAGCTTTGCGGAACCTTCAGCCACCTTATCACTTTTTCCTTTTTTCACACCTCCCTTTTATCCCCCTCTTCTCTATATGCGACCCACGGCCTGCTAAGCCTCCACGCTTTCTGCCCAGACGTTTCAGTGAAACAGTGAGAGTAGCACGACCGAGATTTGTAACCATGAGGCAGGAGATGGCGATCCCCACCGATTCCCTCCAGATCTGTGCGCTGAAGACTTGTTTTCACAGAGACGAGAGAGAGCTCAGGCGATTCACGTTGGCTCCAGTCAAAACACGGCAGTTTGCCTTCACACATCCACCTGATTTGTTTAGACACTTTACGTTCGTGGAGGGGACCCACCACTTAGCGTCGCAGTGCGCCTTCAAATTAGCTAGGCCGCTGTATAAACAGACTCCTTCTTTTTAGCCTCCTCGCTCGTTAGGTGGCCAACCTCTAATTTAGCAGTCTAAGAATCTGAGGCGAGGGAGGTTTCACGCCATCTCAAACACTGAAGCAGCCTCGAACGGAGCTTGCAGCCCTACGTGGCGTGTAGGTGTAAAAGAAAACCCAGCCTCGTCCATACTCACGTTTTAGCGTGTGGCAATTCTTTGTTCTCCTAGAGCTCCAATAATAAACAGGACTATTAATAAAAGTCATTGTGAGGTAACGACATGAAGAATAGGTCTCAGGGACCGAACGAGGGTCTTGAAACAAAGAGCGTGAAAGGCTTGTTCCAGGTGACAATAGATGAGCAACAGAAATAGAATGGAAACGTGGGGCAGGGGGCAGGGTGTGGAGCCAGCGGGCCCCATGTTGATGTCACCACAGGAAATGCCCCATGACCACCATGCCTTAGCAACGTCCATGTAAACAGAGAGGGGCGGCCGTGTTGTCAGCGCCGGAGGGGCAAAGGCGCATGCTTTGCACGCATACCTTTAGAGGATGCGGCTGGAAAACTGGAAGCCATGCCACCGGTGCTGGTTCTTGCTAGAAGGTGAACTGTCATGCGAGGAAACTGTATTAATATTGTCACAATACAGATGATACAATACTTTTACAAGTATTTATATTTAGATTATTTAGGTAATATTTAAGTATTTGGATTATACACTGGTCTCCAGTCATTGCCAGTCTTGTGCCGAGCTATTTCTGATGACACCGATTTTAAAACAGCCAACAGTAGGTCATCTACATCCAAACAGGACTGAATTAAATATGACTGCATTGGTTAGAATCAGTTCATCTTCGATTTAGTGTTACATATTTTACATTTTATTTAAAGTTAGAGCCGAATATATTTATAAGCCCTGCAAAAAATGATATCCGTGCAAGTAAAATGATCTTATATCTAGTTAAAATCTTAAAATTCTCAGATTGTTGTAAGCAAATTTTAGGACTCTTTAAATTATTTCCAGATGGTTTACAAATGACTAGAAATAAGCCAAATAGTCTTAAAATTAGGTCATATCTAGTTGATATATTCTAAAAGTCTTATTCTGAGATAGTTGTAAGCTAATTTTAGATTAGATTAAATTATATAACTTATTTCCTGATGTTTTCTTTCCTTGTTTTAAGTGATTTTAATAAAAACAAATTCAATATATTGGTAGAGAAATTTGACCTGTTTCAAGCATGTTTCTTAAAATACTATAAGTAGAATTATCTGCCGATATAGTGAGAAAATTGTGTAAAGTTTTATTCAATTTTATAGAAAATTTAATTGTTGATGGGTCAATGGACATTTCAGATACTCTAAATCTAAAATGAACTAGTTCTAACTAATGCTGTCATTACTGTCAATCAGTAATTTTAAAAGTGACCTTACAACAATCTCAAAATGACAAAACTAAGATTATATCATGATATATAATTAGGATTATACCATTATACATAATCTAGATTATGTGTAAGATCATTTTACTTGGCAAGACATAATTTTTTGCAGTAAAAGCCATGTTTCATATTTATGTAGCGAATAATTCAGAAACCTGTTCATTCTCAATGGTAGATCATAGCTGTGGGAGCAAAACCTTGTGTCTCCATTGTTTTGGACGAAAACTGGAATTGCTCCAAAATGACTGGATTTTGTAGACAACAGCAACAATATGATATGACCTTAATAGTATTGATAATTAATAGCAGTATCATTCCAAACGCTGAGAATAAATATGCTCGCAATAGATGTAACTTCAAAGGGTAATGTTAATGTAACAAGATTTTATTCAATGGAGCCATTTCTATTATTCATTCGTCATATAATGTCAGCACGATATAAAGGGCACCTGAGAATGATCACAATTTTTAGTTTGGCTTGGTTTTGGTATCAATATCAATTTCAATATAGCTTTTACTATCAGTACAGAAGCTGTGGAATCATTCCATCTCTAATTTGTAAAAGTATCCACCAAAAAATCCACCAATTAACTCTTCAGCATGGTAAATCATGTTCATCCCACAATCGTTATACAGCTACATTCCTCTGTCTGGTCTCTGCATCAGGCTTTTTATGTACTTTTGTGAAGTGGCTCCTCATTCCACTATTGTGGAATGCCAAGCTTCCAGTTCTTCCTTACATTTTTCCAGTGTGATAATTCCCACGAATTCCATCACAGTAGCTAAAAGGGAATTTTCTGTAGAGCTTTGGATGTAACTGCACGCACCCTAACACCAACAAAGCTTGTCCTCAGTCAAAGAGTATCAGCAGCCAGGGGCAGAGGTCAGGGCCATACTCCGATAAGGACCAGCATGTGCACACGCGTACATGTGTGTATGTAGAGATTGTCAGCATATCAGCAGTCAGACGTGCGGAGGGGCCCTGAGTGATGAATTCCCCTACACTCTGGATTACTTCCTGTTCAGGAGAACCCTGGCTCCACGTCCAGCCCCGGCCGCCCTACTCCCACAGGAAGTGGATGCAGATCAGCTAATGGAAAGGAATGCGGGTCCCTGGGGGGCTAAAGAGTCCTAAACACTCCCCTGCTCTCCCCCTCTCTCTCTCTCGCTGTGTTTTTCATTTTAGGGTAAGAGTTGTTTTTTTTTTTTTGCTGTGTAGTTTTGTTATGAGTAACCACAAATAGACAGACAGAAATAAACTGGAGGGAGTCAGCACTTTTACACCACAGCCATTGCACCCAGAGGGAACAGCTCTACCTGTGGAGTCAGGACATCTGTGCATACTCTACATTGGCTCAGAGAGCTGGTTACGTCTCCAACGCTTCCATCCTATTTCCAGTTTTTCCTTGGGGTTAAACTGGAGTGCATGGGAACGGAACAGCAAGTGGAGCTGAGCTCTGGTCCTGTAAATGGACTGAAATGTAAATTGTGTAAAGAAATGGGATATCTGTGTGGACGGGTATGCTGGGTCGGATATCAGGAGAACAAAAGAATGAATCTGATCTAATTCTGCGACAAACCTGTCCTGAATTAGCGTGCAGTGTCTGAACATTGATGTGGCCTACATCCATAAACTTGTCCAGTCCATGCCAAATCCAGTCACAGCTGTTATTCGTGCTTGTGGAGGTATTAAACGCTATTAGGTACTTTAGGTATTAGTATGGTGTGTGTGTATGTACATATATATTAAATATATATATCTAAATTCCAGTTCATCCTCAGTTGACATACAGCTGGACATTATTCAAACCCATGCACAGATCGCCTGTGAAGATGTGATCTGGAGGTGCATGTAATTCAGGATATACTTTTAATAGGCAGACCATGTTCGAAGTGGGTCCAGACCTAGTGATAATGGTAAGTAATGAGGCTGTCACCGTGGGGCCTGTGGTTCGGGTGCTCTGGCTGGAGGTGTGTGATATACAGCAGGCCAGTCTTTTCCCATTGCTCCATCCATCACGCCAACCCCCAACCCCCTTACATGACCTATATCAGACTCAGACATGAGAATGCACTGAACACTAGCAGTCTTTAGGGGTCTTGATTGACAATATTAAGTTATATGAAACAGATTTCCTGCCAGTGCTAGTCCTGCATTTCCTTTAATAAGCATAGCTGGATCCCGCAGTGTGCTTACATTTGTACTGTCAGCGATGCTCAAAAACAGTAAAGCCTGGAACCGTGCCAGGATTAATAAAGATGTGTCAATGACTCCAAGAGAAAGGCAGTGGAGAAGACGGAGCCTAAAGCGTTTCAGATGGGCCAATGGAGAGCTCAAGCGGAATATTGGCATGAAGAGAACCGGTTACGTTTTTCTGCTCGCGCCAACATTCCGCACTCTGAAGGCAGAGTGAGTGAGGAGAAGCATGAGGGAACGGCCCCGTTTCTGTGCTTTGCGAGAGGGTGTGCGGACTTCTTTCGTTTCTTTTTATAAATTGTCCCGGAAACGCTGACAATTGCTTGGCTGTAATGAGCAGCGTTATCAATCTTCCCGATGACAATAGAAGGAAAACCTGCACTGTGTGCGAGGCAGGAGGGACAGCATCCACCCCCCACCAGACTCACCACACTGACCTTCACTTCTCTTTAAAACGAATGCGTGTCTACAAATATCTCTTTCACGTTTGAAAAGGCATTGAATAGATTTTATGGCTTGAGAAGTGGGCTAAGTGGTTTTCCTGCCCTGACACACCCATCGAGATTCCGGAAAGGCTTATTAATTAGCTGATTAGTTGGATCAGGTGTGTTAGAGCTGGAAAAAGCATGCAGAACAATGGTACTCCAGGACCAGGGGAGGCATTTCGCAATGCAGGATTCCTAAGATTAGAGTTAAGGTTATGCATTAGGAACATTCCATTTCTTTTCTTTTTGCTTCCGGACAAGCTTGCCTTTTGACTTAAGTTGTCCAGCTCCTATTGCTGTGTAACAAATCCCTGAGGATAGGGAGCCACTCATGTACCCAGTGCCGATTTACAGAGTGTTACACAATTCTTAACAAACAAAATAAGCCCAGGGATCACAGATGCCTAATGAACCGCAGAGCCTCCCGCGTCCTCTCCCGGTCACGGATCACGACGACAGGCCGAACCCGGCTCCCAGAAACTGTGCGTGGATAAACACCTAAAGCGAGTGTTTATGCGGGAAGTGATTTGTGTGGGAACCCCTTTAGGTCCCACTGCTCTGGTTTATTTATGTCTCCTCCATATGGAGACGTCGCTGCAGATCGTATCACATCGGGGGCTGCTGAAAGTCCATCAAACCTCTTGGCACAGGAAGAGCCCGGAGTCGACCCTGGCAGAATTGCCGTTCCTGTCGTCATCTTTTGCATGGTTTCGCAAACGAGGGTTCTCGTATTTGCCCCCACTTGAAATTTTGACTCTCTAAAAAGATTCTTGTGTTGGCGGATGATTGAGCTGCATATGAATCGTATTCCTTTCAGACATCTATTATTTACTTCCAATCGAGTATGCACAAATACAAATAGGCAAAGACGGAAAGGCTTTTTGTGGAATACTCATGTATTTTTCAACATAAAGAAAAGGAACATAATGAAAGTGTGTGTCAGATAGCCAATGGGCTAACAGAAAGGCTCTGAATGTGCGCATGTGTGTTATTTTTAGATTTACTAGTCTGTTTGTAGCTTCGACTCCTTCAGTCAGGTCATTTCTGCAAGCAGGAGCTTTGCCATCAGCAGTAAACACATGCTGTATTACGTTTACGGCACACGGCTGAACCTAAAATAGCACTGAGGATGGGAAGTAAGGAATTCTGCAAGGAATTTGATATTATTCAAAGATGAACCCTCCCTTACCTGACAACCTAATTCCCTGTATCTCTCTCTCACTCTATTCCACAATCTCTTCGGAACCCAAATCACACTTCCTCCCGGGCACAGCCTTGCGTGGTTAATAGATTATTACTTTTTTATACACGTTTAATTTTACCACATGCTGCTTTTACGACTTCACTTGACTTAGGGAGGATATAAAAGCCGGCTCTGGAATGCGTCACGTCCAAGTAAGCGCAGCAGCCCTCTTAAAACGTCCTGAACCCGAATGGCCTGCGCTACCTGGCCGAAATGCAGCTTTCTATCTTACCCCATGCTGCTCCTGCAATTACCTGCTTCATTATATCCACATGTGCACCTCTCACTGGGCCAAGTATTGGTCCAGCAGCATTAAGTGCTGTCGTCATCTATTGCTATAAGAGCCAGGGTCAGTCAAGAGTCATACTGGGCCTATAGAAGGACTACAATAGTGCATCTACTGAGCAACTTCTGAGGCATATTGCTTTCTCCGCTGTATAGAGAAGTGGGCTGCTAATCCAATACAACAGTATCAATTTCCATCACTTCTGTGTTAAACAAAACACCCCAGGAAAATGAGACCCCTCTGCATTATCTGGATACTTTACTGTTGTGCTCCATTATAGCAAAAGAACCTACACTATAGAACCATCCCACAGTGTGCATCGCCTTTGTAGACAATAGGCAGTATTGTCCAATCTGTTGCAGATTCTGCCCGCATTTGTTCCCCATAACTGACAACTCTCTGCACACAGCTTAGCGCCCATGACTAGAGGAACAAACAACACGTCGCCAAAGCACGTTGCAGATGGCAAGTGAGCCAGGAAAACCAAAACTCTGCATGTTGTAATTAAGTAATGCATTTTTCTCTCATCACGTGGCATTTCCATCTCAGGCCTTATGGGAGAATGCATAAGCAGTGCATTACAAAGATGAGACACTCAGTGTAAGGGGGTGTTCAGATGAGGTCTTTGTAAACACTAGGTATGAACTGTGCGTAAAATGTGCTTCTTAGTGTAGGGTTTATGAATCTGATGAACCAACACCGGACGGCAACGTAACAGAACGTGAAAGACAAAGGCTATTAATTAACCTTCTACAACCCATGTCCTTGTTATGGCCAAAAGTGTGTCCTGATTTTTGAGCTGTTTGGGTGTGTTTCAGCCATACCTATTACTAGCATGTGTATAAACTCCAGCATATGGCAAAGCTACCTCTTTTGAGGGTGGAATGTGTGTTATCGATGAGCTCAGCAGCTTTAAGTTAGAATTTAGAACCATTTGTGTTTGCAAACAGAGGAATTTGTCTACCGCATTTAACCCATCCGGGAAACCCGGACATACACACACATTAGTGAACACGCATGCGCTAGGGAGCAGTGGGCAGCCCTATCTACGGCGCCCGGGGAGCAGTTGGGTGTTGGGTGACTTGCTCAGGGGCACTTCAGTCTTGTCCTGTTGGCTCAGGGAATCGAACCTGTGACGCTCCAGTTATATAACTGGTTCCCTAACCTCAAGCCTATGACTGGTCATGTGTCATGTGATGCCACCTTTGCCACAGGTCTACCCTGGTAATTTGTATTTACTGTGAAATAGAAGTGCTTAGAAGCGACACGGTGGGTCTACCAAGTGCTGTAGTGGGAAGAGTGGAACCTGTTTTAGTCACAAAATAGAGGGCCAGTTCTGTTTTAATGCCTATGGTTTTGAAATGGGAAGTCTACATACCATATAGCCATATAGTGTGTGTATATACATTGGTGTGGTTTGAAGTCGATGGTTTTTCTACTTAAAGCCGCCAAGTATGCCGCACAGGCTAGAGGTCTGCTTTCCAGGTGCGGTGCATGCTTCTCCATTTGCAACGCAAAGGAACTCACTTCAGAGAGTCTGAAAAGACGTCTGAACGCTTCCCTAATAAGATGGTCTATTCGTGCTCGACAATGGCAATGCCAGTTGAACTCCCACCACTTCCCCCACTTGGGAAATTGCTCTCCTTATTGACTACTCCGAATTATAAATGTCATACATTTTTATGGCTTATTAAGGGATTTTTTACAGGGAGGGAAAAATTTGGCATTTTATTGGGTTAATTTGAAACGAAAGCTCCCTTGCTGAATTCGCACGATTTTCCTCTCATCAACATGTTGGGCTGGAGACAGAGAGAGATGGGGTGGGGGGATGTGCTAAGTCAAAGGTTTTCTTCCTCCTGCGTTTCTGCTGAAGTGAGAAGATTACGGCTGGTGTCGGGCTGCTACTTTCATTAGAACAGAGGGTGACGAGTGAAGAGAGCGAGTGAGAGAGGGATATGTTTCAACACTATCCTTCCAGAGTAAAAACAAAAGAACGATAGTCTCGCTTTCTCTTTCTCTCTCTCTCTCTCTCTCTCTGTCTCTCTCTCACTCTCTTTTGGTCTCCTCTCAAAGGAAAAGCATGGCTCTGCCTTTTGCCTTTCTTGTGGTGCTTCTTCTGTGCACTTGCATTTGGGTTCAAGACAAAACAACAATAGGTTTATTTATCGCTCTGTTTTGTGGCGGACTGGTTTAAATAACACTTGGGCCTCTTTCTCTCTCTCTCTCTCTCTCTCTCTCTTTCTCTGTGTTTTCCTCCCATCTCCTTCTCTCTCTGTCTCTTCCCTCCTTCTTCCTTCCCTCCCTCTCTCTCTCTCTTTTCCCTCACTTGCCCTCTCGCTAATGGCACCCAGTTAAATTGCTGCTCTGAAATGTTTGTTTTCTTGGCTCCACAAAAAATAGTTTGCAGATGACAAACATGTCAAACTTCTGCCAAGCATGATCTTCCCTCTGGATGCTTGCTTTTGTTCGCCTGGGCTCCGCTTTGCTGTAACAAAGGCCTCCCCCTGCCTAGTCGTCGCCCAGTTTTGGTTTTGATTTACTGTAAGTGTGTGCGTGTGTGTCCATGCATGCATTGTGTGACTTTACCGCCCTTAGAACTTAACTGTAAATTCACAGATGGCCTTTTATGTTGTCTTTTGTTGTTAACTTTGTCTTTATGCATTGCACCTTCATGTTATTAGCACAAGGTTAGGATTTGTCATTACATGCTGTGACTTTGGTACACTCTTAAAAATGGTTCTTGGAGTAGATGCATCAGTCTACAGTTTGGAGTCAGTTGGACTTTCTTGCACCGTCAACTTAATAGTAGAAGCTTAATTACCCCAAAATTACACTCCTCATCAAAGGAATAGTTGCACCTAGAAGGAAGTGTAAAAAGTGTTAAAGCTATCCAGTGATTCAAATGCTTTTCAAAGAAAAGTCTTTCCCATTTAAAAAGCAGTGCATTTTGCTATAGCTGCGAGTTGCCAAAATAAGCCTCATCAGAATGTACACAGTCGAGTCACACTATCATGACCACCAGCTAGTATCCAGAGTGCCTTCCAGTTGGAAGAGTGGGCCCAGAGAATGCCACACACATCCCGCTGTCAAAGGTAGAACAGCAGTTTATAATAATGTGACTCGACTGCATATTTACCACTTTCAGTAATTCAGAAGCATTATTTTCATTGTGTAAATGCAGAGTTTACCTCAGTATGAAAATGATGTGGTGTTCATACGGTCTGTGTAGTTTCCTGTTTTTACAACCAGATGTCAACAGTGTCTGCATGTTTCAGCCAACAAGTGCACATACTATTGTAAGCTCCTTGGAAAGAGCCCCCTCTGTGATGTTCTGAGGGTGTTTTAATTATGTGGAAATGGGTTCTTTGAAGTGAAGTGACTGTAAATGTGAATCGCAGTGACTACATTGAGCTGCTGGGCAACCAGGTTGTGCCTTCCGCATTTTACCAAGGAACACAACATTCCTATCCCTGTATTCCAAGATGACGATACTGGCATTACCAGGGCTGCAAATGTGACTGATTGGCATGATGAACATTCAAGAGCATTGACACATCTGGACTAGTAAACAGAAAAATGCCAGGGAAGGCATCCACCAAATCTGGCCCAACTGACCAATTCTTAGACTGTCTGAAGATTGATGTGGCCTACATCCAGAAACTTATCCAGTACATGCCAAATCCAATCACAGCTGTTATTCATGTTCGTGGAGGTATGTTGTATTTACAGCTAACGCTCATACATCCTCCATGGTTGTTTTCTCTCTGTCTTGTTCATGCGCATCTTGATAGGAACTGAGCAGTAGCTGGAGTGAAGCATCTGAATGCACTGAAGTAAATATCTCGAGGATGTGCTGTTGATACTTTACTCACATTAAGTAGACTAATAGATTACTTTGACAGAATCTCTCCAGATTATCCAGAGTCCTAGGTCTCTTGCGCACTCTCCTCTTGAGCTCACCCCTTAGGTTATTCATGGGGTTTAGATCACGGTCTGAGATGGCTGTGGAAGAAATTGGGTTTTGTGTCCAGTTTTCCGTTTTCGTGTTGAACTGGACATATGTTTTGGATCATTGTCCTGCTGGAAGATCCAATGGTGGCCCATTTTTAGCCTCTTGGCCACAACAGACATAGTTTGATTTAAAATGTCCTGGTATTTCATGGAGTCCACGATACTGTGTCCCCTAAAGATGTTCCCAGGACCTTTTGGAGGAAAAACAAGCCCACAGCCTCTCAGACCCTCTGCCATACTTAGCAGGGGCAACAGGTTCTTTTCAGTGCAGTCCTCCTTCTTTGTATGTCTAACCCACCTTGAGTGTTTGCTGCCAGAAATCTCTTTTCCGAGAGCACAGTAGTGTTTTGTGTCCCAGTAGTGTTTAGCAAACGTTCCAGGCGCTTACATTTGTGGTTAGATGACAGGAAAGGCTCTTTCCTGGAATGCCTTCCAAATAACCTGTTGGCATGGAGGCAGCATCTAATGGTAGTTTTGGAAACTTGGTGACCCCAAAATGCTACTTTTTCTGTAACTTGAATCTTTGAGGGGGGTTGGGGAGGGGGGTTCTTCTCCTACCATTCCCTTTCACTGTATGTCGGGGCGTTTGTCACAGTTTCAGTTGATTTCGAAACTTCTTAACAAATCTAAATTTACATTTAAAGGCGGGTAGCTGATTTTTGTATAGGCATTCCCTGACTTTTTAAAGACCAACAAATTTTCCCTTATTGGAGTTTCGCATTTGTCCTATGTTGAGGCAAGACTAAGGGAATTTGTTTTGTATGTTACCTCATATGTATACCCCAGTGAAAAGGGAACTCATGGGTTATTGCTTAAAGGCTCGTAGACTCTCTGATCAACTTAAAATCTTAAAATATAAACTGAAAAAAATGTTTCAGTTACATTTTGTTCCTCAGAATTTCTAGGGGTGCCGATAATTGTGGCAGATGTGGTTTTGTTAAAAACTATTATTTCCTGATTTTTTTTTCTCATAAATTTACTTTAATTAAGGATTGTGGAGTTTAGAAATTACAACCCTTTGCTATTTGTGCTTGCACACAGGGGAATTTGTTCTCTGCATTTAACCCATCTGTGCACGCACACAGTCAGGAAACAATCAGGAAATCGAACCAGCAACCTTCTGGTCACAAGGCTGGTTCCCTAACTTCCAGACCACGACTGACCAAAGTGTGTGAAACCAAAAGGTGAACTCATCTTTACCAGAACTGCCAAAATTTGTGCAAGTTCCAAAAGAGTGAAGAAGAGTAAGATCTAATGGCCATATGTGGGGCTATTATGGGATGGGTGTTGGCTCTTCTTAAAATTACACTTGTTGACTGGCACCCTCGACCTTTTTATCTCAGGTTCAGCATCGTATCTCTGTCTGCATGGAGTTACTGTACTGTAGATGTCCAACACTGAATCACTGTGTCTAATCAGCCTCCTTTTTTGTATGGCGTGATGCTAGACGTCCAGCAGTTCCCTAGGTCAACCTCTCAACTTGTACCTGGCTGCTTTACCATAGATATTCTGTTTCTACTGCTCTGCACATCACGCAGTCACTGCAGATATCTGGCAGAACCATAAATCTGCCTCATAGATCATGCTATCATTGATACTGTACGCTGTGTTCTTTACCGCGTTTTTCAAAGCAACTCTTTATCTTATTGGGTGTTACTTTACCAAGCTGTTACTTTGTCTAGCTTTCCTAGCTCCCAGATTCACAGGGGAATACTCCCCACAGCCAGGCAAACAAAGACAGCAAATGTCACCGTTCCGAAGCCAACAGCATTTGCCATTCTTCTCCTGAAGCAGAACACATGCATGGCTATTCACTCCTGTGGGACATGACTGTCTCCTCTACCCTCTCCATCATGAGAAAGTCTTTTGCTAAGGTTCTATGACAAAGGTGGATGTGCGCCTGCATTTTAATGAGGAATTTTAGCTAGGGCAACCATAGTGGGAAGTGTTAGTCTCTGTGTTTTTATCCCTGTGAATTGGAATTACTGAGAGAACGGGAACCTTGATTCCGTCATAGCTGAAATCTAGATAGTTTCATCGGTAAACAAAGTAATTTAGAGTGATTTAATGTGAAATTCTACATGAAATGCAAAGTCAGAATTGTTTACAGCAGTGTTGATAGGAACTGAACGTCCAAAATGCCTTCACTGCTGCTACTTCACTGGAAGCTATATGGAATGGCAACTTGCCTAAAGCTGGAGACATTGTTCATTTGGCCAAAATATTTTTTGAGATGTTCATGGTGGAGGTATATGTGGAAAACATTGATAGCCAAAGTAGAAACCAGAAAATGTACACAGAATTATCATTATTGTAAACATAGCATATAAAAATCAGATGATGCATGTTTTCTTTTAAAATGAATGAGGGAATGATGAGTTCATGTAACAAAGTTACCATGAAAATATTGCTGTTACTGCGATGTTTTTATGCCGACTAGCATTCCCTTGCACAAAGGTATACTTCATTTTATTAAGGAAATTGAATTAAAGTTGAAGTATGTTTCCTTAAGTATACTTTATGCAGTAAGTGTACTAATATCAGTGTACTAGTAGTAACTTATATGTGTACTATTTTAATATTAATTGGCGCTAAATAGGCCACTTTGTAGCTTATGAAAGTACAATTTACATATGCTTTAGGTGTAAGAGTAGTAAACTTGGATGTAAACTAGTTGTGTACTCAAACTTTTATTTTGTACTGCAGCTATCGTAAAAGTA
The DNA here is from genome assembly GCA_034552555.1 of Semaprochilodus insignis. Taxonomy (NCBI): domain Eukaryota; kingdom Metazoa; phylum Chordata; class Actinopteri; order Characiformes; family Prochilodontidae; genus Semaprochilodus; species Semaprochilodus insignis. The sequence goes on along the minus strand of CM067487.1, from coordinate 16,015,725 downwards.
GACTTATAGGTATACTGATAGTTTACTAGTTATATACTTCTATCCCACTTTTTAGTTATTAATGTATACTCTCAGTTCTAGTTTAGTAGTTTAACACTGCAAGTATACGTGTACGTTTTATTTAAGTGAACTTAACATAATTAATATATTAGAATTATAGTTCACTACTTGCATATTATTTCTGCACTTATAAAACCAGGTATACGACTAGGTTTTGATTAAGTATTATTTTTATATTTAAAATATACTTTTAACTGTACTTTAAGTAGATCTACCAGTGAACTACACATATAAAATAAACAGGACATACACAGGATTAATAATATATTTGTTTCTTTAATTACTCAAAATTTACAAACTAATATTGTACTGGACATCTCTTTGTACATGGTAAGAATACTTAATTATGCTTTTTCTTAAGAATCTCCATCAAAAGATTAAGTATGAGTATAGACCAAATATTCTCAGACTTTTCTGTGTACTGGGTAGTGTAAGCAGAGAATACTTAAGTGTAACTGTGTTTAGTATATCACTGATAAGTGCATAAACAGTAAATTGAAATTACACTGGCTTTTTTCTGTCTAAAATAACTAATAGCTCTAAATTCTTTTTTGTAAGGGTTTCAGTGCCAAATAGCTAACAATTAGCATTATGTCTAGAGGACACAGTACACACATCTGCCACCATCAAGTATTTTTATCGACAACAGGAATCTCTCAGTTACCAATTAGCAGGAGTTCACACTAGTCGACTCATTTGAAAAGGTTAAGGGGTTGGGGCAGATATTAGCAGCTGGAGCTTTTTCATTATAGTCCAATCCACACGGAATTCCTGTCTCTCATGATGATTTCTGCTAATTCCTAATGAAGTGAGCATGGTATGGACTAGCAGTCTTATTCACAAATACATGCTTATAAGCAACCAATGGGAAACTTGACTGAATTGGTCGATTTTGATATATATAATTTGGACAAACATTATTGTCTGCAGATTTATTTTAATAAATGAAATCATTGGTATGCAAACTCCATACCATATGTGAGCATTACCATATAGCTTGCATTTTCCATATAATTAAGGTAAACAGTATATTTTAATGTGCTAAAATTTACTTTATATAATAATACTTTAATATAAGTACAAGCACATATATTTTTAATGTAATAATTACAAGTACATCTGACATCAGTAGTACTTCAGTGTACTTAATATAAGTATACTAATTTGCACTCCCTGATAAAAATATATTTTCATGTACTAGAAATTCACTTTGATATCTTTAATACTTACTATAAGTACAAGCATATTTAATACAAGTGCAATGTAACTATGTACTTAGTTTTAAAATATACTTAAATAAAACTAATTGTATTTAACTGTACTGTTTTGAGACATCATGAGTTTCACTTACATTACAGTACATTTTGTAGTACATGAAAATATACTTTACTTATACCTGGGATTATATACACGTTTAAACATAGATTGTTGGGAATGGCTATATCTGCACTTTTTTTATGGTAATGCGATATTCCATCATATCACTTTTTGGTGCAAGGCTAATACAGGGAGCAGTATAGAGTCTGTTCTTCACTGTGGTGGCCGAACTCTGCTCTTTCCAACTCTCCTTTACTTGACACAGGGCAAAAGCCTCTTGTCAGCACTTTCAGTTTCTCCAGGGTTTGAATGATAAGTTCATGCTCCGTCCTTCATGTTTAAAGACATCCTGATTCAAGCAATCAAGCAGGTGATTTGGAATCGGAGGGATCCATTAGCATTTGTATGGGTGCTTAAAACACGTCTTGATCAGGGATGTCAAGGGGCATCAGCTAAATTGACTCGTCCATTCACACAAGTGTTGCTCAATTTTCAGCCGCTTTGACACGGTAAGCAGTGTCTGAGCCTTACTGAAAGCTATTGTCTCCTCCAGGTAAGGTGCCCCTTTCAGGGTGCCTTCCAGTCCCGCGTTCCACTCAGCAGCCAGCAGAGTTAAACAAGTGCGTCTGGTCGGTGTTTCTCTTGTCAAGGACGAGATCCACTTAACCCAGTTGAAAGCTGTCAAAATTGATTAATTAACATCTTAATTTAGTTTCCTAATAATTGCAGCAACACTTTGAGCCCCTTTTATCCTTTTTTTCTTCATCATTTTCACACTATGTAGAGTTACACGTTATTGCAGGAACGAGGTTGAAGGAATGCGTTCAAATCTCGGCAGGGGGAACGAAAGTGACGGTAAAACTGGGTTTACATAGTGTTGCAGAGAGATCTGAAATAGCTTGACACCTTCTCCGACATGTTAACATATGGGAGGCAATAATTGAGTCCTGTGGGCCGCAGCAGTTCTTCAACGTGCCACACTGCCAGAGCAGCTTCTCTCTCTCTCTCTCTCTCTCTCTTTTTTTTTTTTTCCCTTTTCCTGGCGTCAGTAACAGGATACGCCTGCCTTGTCAGACAAGAAAGGGTGTTAGAATGGCTGCAGGATCCTAATGAAGAGGGCTCTGTGAGAGGAGACAATGAGAGGTGAGGGGTAGCGCAGCACAAAAAGCCACTTCGTGATGCACTCAAACGAAATCCAGAGCAGGATCGAGTTCAACTGCGGCTTTGCTGACGCAACGGCATATGTCCGGAGCCTGCTTTCCCCATCCCGGTGACATTTTTCCATATTCATAGGGTTCATTTTACGTGGAAAATCTCCTACTTTACACTGCTAGAAGTGCTCTGGCCCTGAGAACTTTCAGGCCACTCTGCTCTTAACGGGGTATAACGGGTCTTCCATGGTTATTAGCTTACATGCAGTGAAGGTGCCAGTGCTGCTGTTTTGAATAGGCACAACAAATTTGCAAGTGGGATGAATTCATATTTTATTGTGATACATGCTCACAGAACAAAAAATGAGTCACCTTGCGTGTTTAAGGTGGTAGTAACTTCAGGATGATGGGGCTATAAATACTTGCGGGGTGTGTGAGGGGATTCATAGATTGAGAAAAGCTTGTACAGTGCAGTGAATGTCTGGTTCCATGTGTGAAAAATGGGTCCATTCGTCTAATATGTGAATATGTTACACTCTGCTTCATCTGTGACTGTCAACCACGGCTGGAGTTTGATACACATTACAAGTCATTCATGCTGTCAGTATTAGCTGGAAGATACAGAGCCTACTGGCTTGTAATAAGTACCAGGCCAGAGACCGTGGCACCGCCTGAAGCAGCTGGCCAAGCAAGGGGAACCATAGGCAGCGCACACGGAAAGCTGGCTAGTCTCCATGCTAGGCTAAAGGCTAAATGCTAAAGAGAGTTTTGCTTTCCACTCTGTTTTCCCTGTGGACTTATTACAGTCTGATGCAGGTCCAGCGAACCCTAAAACAGGTAACAAGTGATT
>CM067487.1:15987066-16002355 GCA_034552555.1 Semaprochilodus insignis | reverse complement strand
CTCTCTCTCTCTCTCTCTCTCTCTCTCTCTCTCTCTCTCTCTGGGTGTGTGTGTGTGATACCCATGGATGAGTATCTCTGCCTCAGTCAGGAAGCTGTCTGGACCCCTCAAAACGAAACGTGTGCAGAGTTACACCCCCTCACCGCATGTACACACACTCACTGCAGTCACTGATACCTGTCAGAGCACTCTCTCTCTCTCCTTCACTCTCTCTCACTCACACTCTCTCTCCTCATGACTTGAAACGAGTGTTTTCCCGCTGCTTTAAAACACACTGTCTGGGGGGCGCGGGTGGGACGGCAGTTTTATTAAGACAAAATTCGGTGCTGCCTGTCACTTAACATTGCTCACGGAGAACGAGAGAAAAACAGAGGATGAGGGGAGAAAAGGAGAGGGGAGGGAGGACAACCTTGTCGGTATAGTGGCAGAGAGAGTGCGAGAGGATTTTTTGTCTTCCTCTGTTGCTGAAAAGGAATGAAGGTGCACAGCTGTCAGTGAGATGATTCTAGCATGTAGCTGTACCTAACAGGGCTTGCTGTTAACGCTTATATAACAGGCCTATACCTAAAAATGAGGTTTCTAAAGGCCTCCCTGATACGACCAAGCAATGATCCGAGGATCATTTCACAACCTGAACGATTCCATGAAGTATAAAAGATTGTTTCAGCCAGTGAAGTTGTGATGACATCCAATGTGACAGATTGTTAGCTACATAATTGCATTATTAAAGGTATTTGCAAGAAATCAGAACTTGTAAAAATGTCTTTAGCTTGATTTTATCTGGTCTATTTTTAAATACAGGAAACTAAAAATGATATTAAAGGCGTCCTGAAAAATTAGCATTCGCTGCTGTAAATGTGACAAAAAGAAAAAACAAAACTGATGGATGGTCAAATTTGTTGTCATGATTGTTATGAAGTTTATAACACTCACATTTGTTTATGTATGTATTTGTTTGTTGGTTTATGTGTATTTATTTATTTATTTACCTATTTACAACATTTAACTCTATAAACAAAACCCTTCAGAAGAAGAGTGCACATGGTAATTGCATGATGATTTGGTTTAGCTCTTGTTCATGTGTGTAAATCCGTAATGCAGTGTCTGTGGTACCTGACCAGTATGGTTCACCTGTGAGTATGTGACTGAGGCTTTACTTTTTGCCTGTTTAGCTCAAGTCTATCTGTTATTGTTGGTGTCCGGCCAAGTGCCTGTTGCTCTGGCCGTTCTCACCATCACCGCGTACCCAGAAACAAATCTCAATTAGCAGTTTGGAGGCTGTCTGCTTCTCTCTCTCTGTCTGTCTCTCGTTTTCACACACACACACACACACACACACACACATACACACCATGTCTCTGCTTAATTTCCACGACATAAGCAAGTGCATCCATGCCGGCTCATTTTTTCCTCTTACAAAAACAATGTGGGCTTGCCCAGCAAGCTGTTGCATGCAAAAGTAATAATTAGATCTGCCCTAATGAGCTGACAGAGTCCAAACACACACACACATACACGCACACACACATATGCACATGGCGGCTTGGCAGTGGCCTGCAGTAATGAAGGCGCAATGAGGCCGTAATGGAGGGCAGCAGAAGAGAGTGGGAGTTGTTATGATTAGGTCGGGTTTGTAGACATGGATGACCTGAGAACAGAAATTAGACCAGACTTCTGCTCTGTAAAAGAAGCTATGCAGTTAAAGGAATGCTCCAGTGTTTGTCAGCCTCATCTCTATATGCTGCCTGGCTAACAGCTGAATGGACAATCATTTTCCAAAACTTGGAATAAGTAAAAGAACAGAAAACTCAGTGATCATAAATGATGTTATAATACAGGTCAGTGAGCAGGTACTGGGCCTGTGCCAGAGTGACACACTATGGATTTTGGCACGCCCAAATGCAATCACTCCTTTTAGCCAATCATTAACATCTGCTTTGGACCCATTTTGCACACATGGACCTAGACATTCACTGCACTGTACCACCTCTTCTCAGTCAATGAATCCCATCACACACCCCGCGGGTATTTATAGCACCACCATCCTTGTGCAGAGCCATCTGCAGGACCCTGAAGATACTGCCACCTTAAACACACAAGGTGACTTGTCCAGTGAGCTTATCATATGTGTTTTGAGAAATCAGGTTTTTTTTGGCCTTTTATTAAGTACAGGGAAATAAAAATGATTGTCCTAGGTAATCAGTCGTGTACCTCCATAAACAACAGATTAGGTAAGACTAGGTTGAAAAACACTGTGTTATCCATTTAAATGCCAGGCCTTTGTCCTGATAGGCCATGGAGACAGTCGTCTCAGCTATGGATGCGATTTCCCTTAAAGGACAATTGCACACGCATACATGTGCACTTGCCAATATGTGTATTGAACGTTTTGCGATGCTGATCACACACGCTAAATAAAGGGTTGATAAAAGGCAACAGGCCCATGTTTTCATATTTGCAGTTTCAATAATTAAAGTGCATAAATTTGGTTCCTGCTTTAGTTCTGATTAATTATTCATTAACGGCATGTTAATTGTATCCGCACTCTGAATATTTAACAAAATGCAAAAACAAAAGCAGGGAGGAAAAGAGAATGAGCCCTGCATGAGCGTTATGAATATTCAAGACGTTAATGAATAGGAGCTGGAAAAGTAGCAGAAACAAAGATGCGTTTTGGAGAAAGGAGGGGAAAAAAGGAGGACGTTTGCCATCCAGAGCAGGATTAGACACTTTGGAAGATAAGTCATCTCCGCCGCCACGTCCGGCATTTCCATAACAATGGCAGAGGAAAGAGTTGCGGGAGATAGCGAAAGGGCGTGCGGAATGACTTAAAGTGGTACATCTTCACAACGGTTAGAGTGGTGCTGTTCAAAGTGACTTCAGAGTTGGGGGTGACCTAGTGCTGGAGTGAGAGAGAGAGAGCGAGAGAGACCATCCTGCAGGCCTTCATTTGCATGCAAACACAGAGTAATCCTAAGTGTTAAAGGAGTACTCCAGCTATACTCCTATATATTTATCTGCCCTATCTGCTTCATCTGTAGCATAGGATCAGTTACCATAAAGAACAGAAAACCCATTGACTTAAAACACAGTGCAAGCTTTTTTTTGGGTCAGCAGTCTGTCGTATTGGACCATGCCTTACAGATGCAGCAGATAAAAAAACAAAACCAATATATTGCTAAAAGCTCCTTTAAGCAGTGTATGCTATACTAACTCCTGGATGAAGGAATCATGGAGTATAGTGTGTGGACTTTGACATCCCGTCTGGATAATCATCTCTCTCTGGCTCCTGCCTCTCTAGAATGCCAACTGTCAATCACTCACCCCTCTAGTCTTGAACATTTCACTAACAGCGAATAGACATTCGTCACCTATATACCTCACTAGTCACTTAATGAGCTCCACCTACCCAGACAGCTACCCACCTGTTGCGGCACAGTTTATCCACCCTCTGCCCCAGTGTACACTGCCAGGTTTGCTTTTAAGCAGATTTTATTAGGCTGGTACACCATTCCCAACACAGTTGTGACACGGTTGTGGCATGTTAATGTGTGTTGGACTGTCAGTGGTCATTGAGACCTAAACATTGAGCCATAGGTGTCTTTTGAGCCTTTCAGTTCAGTTCATGTCAGTTCAGTTTGATTTACATCAGTTCAATTCAATTCACGTCAAATCAGTGAAATTCAATAAAATTCAATGAAACGCAATTCATTTCAAGTCAGTTCAAAAAAATTCCCACAGAAACCCCTGCAGGGTTAAGGATAGTGTGAAGGCTGCAGTTCACTCAGATGCAAAGGTGATACATGAATAATAAGGCCTGTTATTAAATACCTTGCCCCTGCCTTCGCTGTATTTGATGCCCTCTCCCCTCAGGCAGGGGGAGGAAAGGGGGGCTGGGGGTGGAAAGGAGCCGTCAGGGATGACACCCTAGTATAAACACATTTACCGCCACAGTGCTGAGCTGAAGGAGCCCCCTTTCAACAAGCTCATTAGTGTCACTTAATTAAAACGGCAGCTCTTGACTTTGATGCCGATGGAGGCTGGGCTTTGAGGGGGGTGAAATTGGGAGGGGAGGGGGTCATTATGAAACCAGGCAAGATAAAGGCAAATAAAGGAGTAAAAGGGAAATGGTAACAAAGAGAGAGAAAGAGTCAAAGGGAGGAAGCACTTCCGCAAACAGGTGATGGATTACACTGTTCCTCAACAGGCCTCAAACTAAGCCCCCTTCTTGTGAGCCACATAAAGCATTCCTAAACGCATGGTGACTTTCGGTTAGCCGGATTGATCAGCAGTTCACTGTGGGCAAATAATGGTGTGGGTCTTATTGATCGCGATTTGGTGGAAGCCATGCTTTCTTAAGGGCCACAGACTCTTATGCTTATGGAGTGTGCTTATTCCCGCTGAGCAGACAGTGTGTAGGAGTGGTTGGGGGGGGCAGGTTTGGATGGCGGATGGGAGGAAGAGGAGGGACAGAGCGAAGCGAGCAGACGGTATTGAAATGCGAGCACCCGTTCTGTGCTAATTAAAGCCGCAACTCCTGAAATGCCATAATAACCGTTAATTAGGGGCTCTGCTTTTTTCAACGTAATTTGCTAATTAGACGCTACATTGGTGCGGGTGTCTCTGGCTAATTATTGGCAGGGCTGAGCGACAGCTACTTGTGACTTGAGAGGAAATGACACCATTACGAGGTCCAGCAGCACCAGTGACCTGCCAGAAAGCCCTTAATTGCTTCTCGAAGAGTCTGGCGGAGAGGGGTGGGGGTTGGAATCTAGTCATGTTTCTTTTTCGTTTTTTTGGGGGGAGTGTTAATCTGAAGCTTCTCGCTCCCTTAAGTTCTCTTGTCATTGCTTAGTGGTGTCACTTGGTGTGTTTCAGAGCTTTCTTTTCTGTAGTATGAGGCAGCGAGCTGTCCGGGGGGGTTCGGACAGCCTGCGTCCTGTGCATCTGTGAGCACAGCTGGGGGTTTTATTCAGTTTGTCGTGAATCATATGAGGCCAGTCATTTTGATTCAGAGCCAAGTGAATTTATGCAGTGCAGTGGAAGTAAGACGTAAAGGCAACACAAAGGACCCTCTTTGATTTTCTCATTCCAGGTCTATTTCATTTCTGTTCTTGTTCACTACGTCAGTTCTGCTCCAGCCATTGAGTATCTAAGTATCAGCTTTGCTTTGCTTCATTCAGGTTTTTCACAAATGGAAAAGTAAACGTATGAATGGTTCTCATCTATATTTCTTTGCATATCATGTTAATGAATATAAAAAGCCCCACAAGCTTTGCTTTTCTAATGGTTTCACATGGTGACAGCCCGCTTAATGTGTCATAACTGTAGGCTGCCACCATCTGTGTGTTTCTTTGCACGTTTAGAGATCATTACACACATTTGTCAGGCATTGCCACTGAAAACACATGCTTCAAAATGAACTGTATAATTAACTAATCAACGTTTTTCTGTGTTTTCTCTCTCTCTCTCTCTCTCTCTTTCATGCCCTGCGGGTCCACTTGACAATCTCTGCAAACAGGTAGGAAAATATTTGTACAAAGGATGTGTGTGTGTGTGTGTGTGTGTGTGTGTGTGTGTGTGTGTGTGTGTGTGTGTGTGTGTGTGTGTGTGTGTGTTTGTGTGTGAGAGAGTAGTTGTGTGATCTATGAGTGTGGTGCTTTGGGGACATGGACTGTTTGCATAATTCCCTGTAGTTTCAGGCCAGAGATAATAATATTTAGACATATCTTGTTTTAAGTATTAAATGTGCACATTAAGACTCCTAAATGGCTGTTGGCTAGAAGTAAAACTTTAGGAAAAAGCTTCAATTGCTATACAACCATTACATCATGATTGTTTTTCACCTTCCTGTCTCTCATTTAAAACGAAGACACATGGAGTCATTGATGTAGAACATTGTTCTTATTAAGGAGGAGGCTACTGAAAGCTATTTGAGTGCTGATGATGTTTAACCTGCTAAATGTGAGTCAGTGAGTGAGTCAGTGAGTGAGTCAGTGAGTGAGTCAGTGAGTGAGTCAGTGAGTGAGTCAGTGAGTGAGTCAGTGAGTTCTATGAGGTGCTTCACATCTAGAAGTGGTTCTTGAGCTAGCCACTCACTGATATCTGTTTTGACCAATTTGGAACAGTTCAAGCACCTATTCCGGCGCCATTTGGTGCATTTCCACCAAAGATATGCCCAAAAATTAGTCCCCAGTTGGGACCAAAGAATAGTAGGTTCTTCAGCACAAACCATGACAACATCTGTGTCAGCTGTCAAGGAAAGAGAAGGCAACAATGGCTCTTCTACGTCTTCTTATCACCAGTAGTTGATCCATGCTTCCTTTCTGGATATAAACAAACACCTGGAATAACAGCACAAATGTTCGCATGTTATACGCTCCACTATTTCCGTCACTACTATTTACTACCACTGTGCAGTGCCCTCTGTGGGTGACGTTCCTTTTGGTTTCAATAAAAACTGGTGCAAATGTAGGCTGATTTACCTTAATAGCACAAAGGTTCTACCAGAACAGAACCAGTTCAGAATCCAGGGTTATTTCAGTGTATTTTGGAAATATATTGGGATCCGATCACTCAAACCACCTTTGGCAGTGGTCAGGAGCATGATAGAGAATATGACTGAATATGACATTTGTAGGATGAATTCTAATGGACCCTAGTACATCTGAGAGCAAGGCCTGAGAGCAACACACTGCAACATTACAGCCAAGACAAAACCAACTACATGTACTCATGGCACATTACTGAAGATGTGTGTTCGCATCAGTTTTAAACAGAACCACTGATGGATTAATATAAGTTTATGATGCATAGACCACTTCAACTGACCTCTGAGCACATACCGGGCTCTTTTTAGCTGCATAGAATGAGGTCACCTACTATCAGCATGGTATGTCGCTTTTTCTTTTTGCTTTCTTTATGGGTTTTTAATGACTCAAATTCCTAGAGAGGAGAGAGTAGAAGGAGGCAAGTGCCCGGCCCTTGCTGATTGAAATAGGATCACACTTGCTTGCTTTAAATCAGGAGGAGATCCAGTGGTCCCTGGTCTGTCTCTGCAGGTTCATTAGTGACTGTAATCAATAATGTAAAAGGCCTTTCCTGGACTGGTCAGGGCTCCTGTGTACCCCTACCTCCCCATCCCATCCCCCCACCATCTCCACAGCAGCCCACGGCCTCAACCATCGGCCCATCATCCTGTTAATCAAATTACTCCTGAACCAAAATTGACAGTTTTCATTAATTATAAAGGATTATTCTAATTGCAATTCAAATTTATTCATTTAGAACAGACGGTGTTCAGTAATATTTCAGCGCATTTGCATATTAAATGGAGAGGGTCGGCCATTAGGCATGCTAATGTATGCATATTTCCTTATTTTGAATGGGGGAGCCATATGCGGCAGCAGTGCGCGAGGCAGGTGAAGAATCTCCAACGCGTTTAATTTGTTTGACAAACACAACGGGGGCAGCAACACGTCCTCTGGCACCTGCCTGCTCCGCATCCTCTGCTTTCGGCATGAGGGGCTCCTGCATAGCGTCTGCTGGCATGAAAGCAGTACGGGTGACACTAGGACGATGTGTTTGTGTGTGCCATACAGCTGTGACCAGCTTTGGGCTTTTCATCATTTTAGAGGCTCTTATTTTTCCGTCCCTTTTTTCCCACCACACACAAGTAACTTGACGCCAGCCTCCTGTTTCAAAGGAGTTCTCTAACATGCTGTTTGTTTTTGATGAGTCTCTTCTCCCCTCCCACTTCCTCCTCCATACTTGTCTCGTTTCTTCTTCTCTTTTTAAAAGCCATGATCTCATCATTAGCTATCACGGCGGTGGTGAAATTGGCCGTTTGAAAATCCTTACAGTGCCCCGTTGAGCTTGCAGAATTTCAAGGTCGGTAGGTACGGGCAGGAGAACGAGGGAGCACAAAAAAAATGGGGAAAGAGAGAAAACTCCCATTAAGCAATGTGCTCAGTCCCAGGAGGTCACACCATGTAACATAAAGTACCTTCAGGATACAGCGTCCTGCCTGGAATATTTTACACGTGTACCTATTACTTCCATCTCACCTCTTGCCACTCCATTTATTTGCCATAAAGGGACGGTCATAATGATATGAAGAGGTTTTTGCAGAATATGTGCATTTTGTAGCTCATGTGCATTTAGCTTATGTGGGTTTGTCCTGGTGCTGAGTTTTGCTGAGCATTCAGATGTGCACGGTATGCCCAAAAGTATCCAGACACCTCTGGATAATCTGTCAATTCGGCTGCTTTAGGGTGCACCTAGTTTGTGTTTCTCCGTAGAGAAGATATGCCAATAGAAAGGGATAACTCTGAAGCAGCCACACATGAGCCTAAAGTCATCATGCCCATTGCCGAACAGGCTAGGTGGGTATTAAGACCTCCAGTATTGGGCTGTGGAGCAGTGATGGGATGAGCTGGAGTGATGCTTGTGATCCAGAACTAATCATGCAACACTTCACTAATGCTCTTGTGGCTGAATGCAAGTAAAATCTTACTGCAATGCTCCAATATTCAGATTTCTTAGATGTGCAATGGTAGCCGCTTATCCTTCTGGGTCGACAGGGGTCCTCAAGCCTATCCCAGCGCACATTGGGCAAAAGGCAGGAAACACCCTGGACAGGCCGCCAGTCCATCACATCGCAAGTTAAATTACTCAGTAGGAGCAAATTGATTTAATTAATCAAGCAATGATTTTGAATAACATATCAAACCCAAACAGGAAATCTAAACACATGTTCCAAGCTCTACCAGAAATTGAAATCATAATTATGTCCATACTCCGTCTATAAGTGCCTTCTAGTACCCAGTCATGCATAATCCTAATGTATCGTACATGCTCTGATTAGCTTCATTTTTCATTGTTCAAACGAAAGTATTAGCTTCCTACATGCCCCCTTATTCCACTTAACATTGCCCCGCCTTGCTGACCTGTTTTCTGTTTAGTGTCACAATTACACTTTCCCCCAATCAGTGCTTGGACCCCTGCATTGCTTTAATGAAATCTAACTGCAGGTTATGTCACTGTGTGAGTAATGGCATCATCTCTACCTGACCAGTCCCTCACACTCAGTCCTGACAGCTCCATTAGTCACTCTCAGTGCCAGAGACCATAGCCAGGCTCTGGTTTTACTGTGTGTGGAGGGGGTGTGTGGGGAGGAGGTAGTTCCAGTCACTACATGCCTGACAATTAGCCCCTCCACTGGGCTTGATGACTCCTGCTCAGCCCCCGGCAGGGCCAGTGCAGGCCCTGGAGACTGTCACATTGGCCCCTGTTCAAATTAATGAGGCGTGGACCAGGGGAACACTGAGTTCCGGCTTTCCCCACAGCCTTTTGTTGGCACTCGTTTGTTGTCAATGGCTTATTTTAACCTGGATCTTCCTAAGGTTTTTTTTTTTTTACTTCCTGCAAGTTTTTTTCTGCTCATGCATTCTTTTTGATTTGTGATTAGTCCTCGCTCTCACGCCAGTGTTAGCATATGTGATAGCTTTACTTGGCATGAAATTTAATTACATAAAAAATAGATCAGGAAAATAAGCATTCTGCAGTTTAGGGGTCCAAGCACTAATTAATGGGTCACTTTCTTGCTGAAGCCCTGTAGAGAGGTGGAAGGGCAGGAGAGCGTCCATAAGAGGACGGAACAGTCCATTTGTCCTGAGAAATATTTAAAGATGGGACGTTACAGGACACGGGCAGTATTAGTGGAGAGCATGCATGAATTAATTTTTCATGACGCTGGGATGTTGTGACTAAATAAAAGATTGGGCCTGAAATAGACATGAGCTGATATCGAGGTGCTGAAGCCACTCTGGCTGAGACTCCTGCTGTGCGATGATGCTACCGTCAGCTCTCAAACATGCTCTCTCGAGGTAATATTCTTTCAACAACTTCTACATATAGCTGACATACTGTACAGGCTCATATAGCAGGCACAGTACATGTGTTACTAGAATACATCATATCGTTTAACATCTTTATCATATGACAGATCAATGGAAATGCAGACGAACCGTGTCCTGCCCTAGACACACATCTACAAATGTGCAAATGTCCAATAACACCGTCATGGTCAAGACTACTAGCCTGAGTTCCAGTCTGCTGCTGATTGGTACGAAAAGCCCCCTTAGGCTAGACTTACCGACTGGGAGCCTGTACTAGTCTCTGTATTATTGATGGCGACTCTGTCTCCCCTGGGGTCGGCAATGGCTGTGCCACTGGCACGAGACGCATAGCACCATCTATCACCTCACACAGCCCAAAGGCACGGGAAAAGACGGAGAGAGTGAATGTTAGGGTGAGGAAAAATTATCGGCCTCCTCACTCCAGGTTGAGATGTCAGTAAATGCTATAGTTCTGGGGTACTAACTGGGAAAGAAAGAAAAAGAGAGCTGTGTAAGTTTACTAATTTTCCCCAAAAGCTAATTAAAGCCATCTGTTTGCTGTCCTTCTGATTATTGTCCTAGGCTCTCTTAAAGGGTCATGACCCCTGACCTCTAAGGTCACAACCAACCTTGATTGGCACTTCCAGAACAAGGCATTCAGTCTGTTTTAGTTCTCATCAAATGACACCACAGCTCTCCTTACTCTCGTTCTACCAGCGATTCCATTAAAGCAAAGAAATCAGTGCAATCACTATTGCGAATGGCTGAAGAGTAGCCTTTAAGCATTTCCTGGACCGTATCTGTAGCATGTGGTCACTTACCTTTAGCGAATTTCATTGTACTTAGCACAAGAACTGAAACTCCATTTACTGAAAACACATTGATGATACATTCATGAAGCCAGTAATACACCACCAGTCAGAAGTTTTGGCACACCCATCTAAATGGATGTTGTTGGTTATCTCTCAACACGCTCTTGGTTATCAGACTCACCACGTATACTCTTGATGTATCACAGTATTATATGTCTGCCATATCACCACCATTAATATATATTTAGCTGTGTAAAAACTCTTATCTCTCTTATCTTAAACTCTTTTATCTCTCACAGTTTAAAAACTCTAGTTCCCCTTTCAGTTTAGTGAACATTCATGATGGACAGACCAATAGAATTGGTCCAAAACTACTTAGAAATAAACCTTGTAATATTAACCTCCATTGCAGGTTATGAAAGCTGTTTCATCCTCCTGTAAAGGGCTTATATTGTAATTATTCAGTGGGACAGGGTGAATATTGGAGGGATTAAAAAAAGAATGAGTTGGTCTTGTATTAGAAATTGGCAATATTATGTTAAAATGTGACAGATTTTCGTAAAACATTATTTCTCAAAACTCTTGATGGTATCATCCATACATAAAGAACACTGACCAACTGCATGTGTCATTAAATAGAAAGCATAATCAGGTCTCTTTAATTGGATTTAGTGCTGCACAGTATGTTCCGTAAAGTGTCCTCCACCACGGCTTTTAATAGTGTGAAATAATAGTGTTAGATGTTTCCTAATGCTCCCTCAGTTGCTGTTCCACAGTGTGAGCTATGCCATCAGGGAAGAAAATATCCATTGCTGGGATTACCTGGTCATTCAGTATATTCAGGTGGTCTGCTGACTTCATTTTATTACCACATAACGTTGCTGAGCCTCAACCTGACCAGCTGAAGCCATAACCTGACCATAACACTGCCTCCACAGGCTTGTACACTGGGTACTATGGGTGCATCACTTCATGCACTTCCCTTCTTACCCTGACACTCCCATCACTCTAGAAAAGGGGAAGTTTAAACTCATCAGACGACATGACCTTTCTCCATCACTCCAGAGTCCTACAGAGTTTCCTACACTGAACTTGTGGAAATGCTCTTACTTCGATTATTAAATGTAGTCATCAGATCTGTTGTTGTTTTTCGAGTCGAATTTAAATTTTTTAGGTGAGGTGCTGGTAGTCTGGTGCTTGATTTCACGCACGGAAGCGGATCCATTACTTGCCCTTTAAATCTGTGTGTGTTTCCTTCCATGTCATTAAAAGAGGTCAAATCTTTGCTATCTGTTATGCAGCTTAGATGAACAAGAGTGAGTGACTTAAGCATGCAAATATGGCTGATTCTAATAGAGTCCAGCAATAATACCCTTGTAGCCCTGGTCTGTGTAACTGGCATGCCCTGTAGGTTCTTATCTGGGTATCGACGGTGTTGCTGTGAGAGCACGAGTAACATAGAGCAGAGCGAGCTGGCAGGGTGATGTCAGAGAGTGTGTGTGTGTGTGTGTGTGTGTGAGAGAGAGAGAGAGAAAGAGAGAGAGAGCCTGGCTGCTGGCCCTGTGTATTGTCGCACTGGGTTGGGTGCAGATGTAGCAGCCTTCAGGCTGTGTAACATTAGCCCTGACTGCCTCAGTGCCTGGCTAGAGTTACCTCTGCACACACAAATACACACTCAGTCAAAGCGTGGATCACTGGTTCTCCTAAACGCTCCCACGCTCCCCCCTCCCCACCTCCATCCTCTTCCCTGCTAGATTGACACCCCACCCCCCCCACAAGTGGGAGTATGTACGTTTGTATCAATGTGCTGACAACCAGACCAAAAAACAACATTTTTATATCTGATCATTAAAGCACGAGACAAATGTGCTTCCTTTTGTCTGAGGCCACCGAATTACACACTTCATGAGGCGCATCAGTGGTGGGACGCATCGCCTTTTGTTGGGCAGGTGGACGGTGGGGGGGTGGGGGTTCTACCAAACGCATGCCTGGGCCCATTTTTCAGCAAGATAAATATGACACGAGCCACGACTTCCCCTGAAGTAAATATTGTAAATAATAAAAGACCCCGAGGAGAGTCTCCACTCTCGGCCATTTATAACACGTGGCAAACGAGAGGAAATCGCACGGAGGGGGAACCAAAATAAAGTGCCCGATTGTGTAATGAAGCATTGCTAAGGGATTAGATCATCACTAAGAAGCAAATTTTGCATGTGTTTAAACATTCTTTGCCCTTGCATTGCTGGTTTAAGATTATTTGGATAGCATGTCTTTACTGTCGCCACAGAGCCTGTCCTAAAAACATTGAATGGAGGTCAATGGAACCCGATTTTTGGACCATTTCTATTGATCCATTCACCTTGATATTTTAATACATTGTAAATGCAGTACTTTTTCAAAAATGGAGATACAAGCCACAGCAAGGCTTCAGAGGTAAAGCACTAAACCAGCACGTCACATAATTTGCTGTAGTAAAATGCACTTTGAGTAGATTCTTATAAATGAATGGGACATTCTAGCAGTGAACAAATGCTTACAGAATGAATGAATAGTGAATTATTCATCTAGTTTTTACTGGAGGCAGAGTAATTCATCTCTCTGCCTGTAATACTCATCCACAGCTTGGCAGTAAGTGAAGTTAAATGGCTGCTCCTTGGCTTTTGTTTGACATTGAACAGCATTCATCTGTTCCAGGATGGGATAATGGCTCATTCGTCTGGAGTGCTTGGTCTCCTCAGGAAGGCCTGAGCTGTTCTGCTGTTCCTAAACTGGTTTGTGGACAGGCTTGTAATGAGCTGATCATAGCTCGTTCTCCTGTGAGCACTTGAGGACAGTGGACCAGTATTGATTTTTCAGTGGCAATATGTTCCAATAATAATCCGCTTGGTATCCGGCTTTTGTAGCGACATTAATAACCTGTGTGTGCTCTTTACATTAGCACAAATCACCCCAGTAACATTTAGTTTCTGTCTACTCCAATTAAACTTTCCTTGCCCTTGCATTTCCACAGCATTCTTTACTTAACCCCTTGGAAAAGTGATACTTTGCCGCTGCGCTAATATCCCGTGTCTATTAGCACCGATTCTAAATGCGGCCCATCCGTGGTAATTAAGCCAGACACAAATGAAAAGGTGATGGCATCTCCGGAATAATGTGAATCTTTCCCAGGATTCCAGGAGATAATAAGGAGCTTTTCTCCTGTCCATTATCCTCTCTAATCTCTAGCCGCTAATTAGCTAGCATGCTCAGCGTTAGATGGAGAAATCCGACTGCGGTTCAGCTGGACCAGATGTTCAGCGCAGAATGAGGAGAGTACCAAAAGTCAAGAAAGGAGAGATGGTGGGATTAGAAGTGAAGCAGATGGAGAGAGCGTGTGAGATGCGGAGGAAGTTAGCTGCTAATGCTGCATGAGGATTAGCACTGTAGATGCTACTTGCTGCAGTGGTGCTATAGCGTGGTGTAAGCCTGTATAGGAGAGGTTTTGTATTTTATTAATGTACGGCTGAGACCAGCTTGAATGTCAGGGCTTGAACTCTGTGTAAAGCAGTGGTAAACAGCTCCTGAGGTTGGCTGGAAAGATGTTGGAGATGCAGGCTAAAAGTGTGCTCTTCAGCTATCTATACACCATATCTGCTTTGATCTTAGGATGAGCTACTTAACACTTGTTTTCTCCTATGGAAGTCGAGGAAAGATCTGCTGACACATGCAGAAAGCTGCTGATAGGCCTTAAGCTCAGACTGAGCTATGTTACAGACAGAAAGGGATTACATGTACAGTCTCAGCTGATCTCAGTAGTTAATTGATGTTGGTTAGATGCGTAAGGGTTTGAGAAGATGTAGGTGCAGGAGTTTATTCACACTGTGTTGAAGCTGTTTGTTCGTGTTGCCATCTCTCTCGTATAGGTCTTACAATTTGATCTGTTGATAAGTATTCCCTCCTATTGACCAAGCTGAGATTCTTCTCTGTCACTTACTCTTGCACTCTTATGACTTTCTCCTTCGTTCTCTTGCTCTCATGCTTTCTTTCTCTCTTTCTCCTTGTTTTTCTTTTTCCTCCCCCTCTTTGCATCTATTTTTCTGTTTTTCTCACTTTCCTCCATCTCTCTCGCTGTGACTTGTCAATCTCTCTTTCTCTGTTTCTCCCTCCCTCTCTTACTCCATCTTTGTTTCTCTTTCTTTTTCTACCTGTTTCTCTATCTTTCATTGTCTGTTTCTTTTTCCTCTTGCTGTTTATCTCTTTATTTGTGTGTGTCATGCATGCTATGTCATTCTCTAGTCTAGTAATTCTCTATTTTCTCTCTCTCTCTCTCTCTCTCTCTCTCTCTCTCTCTCTTTCTCTCTCTCTCTCTCTCTCTCTCTCCCCGCATAAAACATATCCCGCTCCATCTCCAAGGAGAAGACAGACAAAGAAAATGTGGGGATAAAGGCAGCACGTGCAGAGAAGGAAAACCAAAGTAGTAAATCTGCCAGACCCCGAGGTAGAGCCCCCCACCCCACCTTCAGCACGGCTAACTGTTAATCAGCCTGACCTAAGAGACAGTGTGTGTGTGTGCGTGCGTGTGTGCGTGCGTGTGTGCGT
>CM067487.1:15969512-15986909 GCA_034552555.1 Semaprochilodus insignis | reverse complement strand
CGGCCCCCTCGCGACCCCCTGAGCTAGCCCCCAAAATCAATCTCTCTCTCTCATGAATTATTGAATTGTTTGCCTTCAGCCCTCTACAATAGACACCAGAGGAGCCCTTCCCTTTCCTCCTGCACCTTTCTCCATTCCTGGATCTCCCTTTTCCTCTTTTATGCTGGAGGTTTTGGCTGATTTTGATAGCAATAACGGTTACAGTCGTGTGCACAAGTTTGAGCGCCCCTGGTCAGATGTCTTGTTTTGTTGATATTTTAATGAAGTGAATATAAATACACATTTACAGAGAAAACACACTTCTGGACACAAGGCACAATTACTGTCTGCTGAAATCACTAAAACATACGTAAACTCAAACTTTAAATGTGACCCATGCAAAAGTTCTGTTAAATAGAAATTAAGCACTAAAATTTAAGTTTGTTAGCAACAAGTTCTGTTATTAGACTGAGGGCTAACACGCAGTTTGCAAACAACTACACATCCGTATATGATGTCTGGCGGCTGAAGATTGCTCAATTACCCGTACCCGTTCGCTTTACTCAGAATGGCTGTTGTCAAAGACCTGTTTGCAAAGATTAATTAAAGCCAAATAGATGGTTCTCGTTGTTTTGTTTATTTGTGATCAGGAATCAGGAATCAGGAATATTCCATATTCCATGCCTTTGGTAGCCATCATGTTTGCCAAATCCTGAACTGAAACATGCCAAATGAGGCTTCAAACATTGTAATGGCTATTTACAATGTAATTGGAATTTTGAGTAGGTGATAGCCCTGTTTGTGACTATCACCCCTCTATATGCCCCAGAATTAAGCGTTCCCAAACTGAAATTAAGCAGTAATGATATTTTAAACATGATTTCGAGAACAGCTGAACATGATCCCAGAGTCCATTTGGAGCTTCTTTTAAGAGTGTACAGGTAATATTGGTGCTAGTGCTGTTTCTGCTGCACCTCGTAGCTCATAAATCTCATTATTATAATGTATATAATTCAGGTGAATGCATTTTTGGTTTGATTTCCATATCTCCAGGGTCTCCGTGTTTTGACTGACAGGTCTATGCCGCTACACTGGGACGATCAATTACCGCTGCTGCATATGAAGTGTTGCTTATGTAAAATAATACTCCCCTGTGTTATTTCTCTCTCTCCCTCTCTCTCTCTCTCTCTTTGTGTCTCTCTCTTTCTAAGCAGCGGTCTTCCTGCAAAACCCATATTCTTTCTGTTCAGCTCTTTCGACCCCAATTCAGGTCCATCATTATAAATTTTGTAGCAGCTTTAGAATTATGTTAGATTTGGTGATATCAGCTCACCCCTGCTCAGACACCGTGTAATGACAGAGGAATCGAAAAGGTTCATTAAGGGTGACATAACCTTTTACAGCGCAGGTCACATTTCTGACCTATTTAGCATGTCATCTTATTGATTACGTTGAGAGGAGAGCTTTAGGATAGCTTTATTCTGGAGTATAGTAAAAGGATGAATGCTCACTGCTAGTCAATATTGTTACTCCAATTTCACTGCTACCTATGCTGAAAACAATGTGGCTGCCTGATTCTTTTGGCCTTAAACACATGGAATGCTATTTACATAGTAGTTAGGTTATATTTTTCTAATATTTATTTTTGTATTGATTTATATATAGTATTTATGCATGGCTAGTTTCAGCGGATAGGTAATATGCTTTCATTGTTGTTATTACGATATTGTTATTATTTACAATAACCACACAGGCCCCAGAATGGAACCCCATGGAACCCCATCAAGAAGTACATGCTGACATCTGCTTACTCAAGTGATTTTTAAACCAACCATTTGATGTCCAAATTTTAGCCCTAATAGCAACAAAGATCCGACTGGCTCTCTATCTTAGTTATCTTGGTAACACTTCTTATGAATCCTGTACTTATAATGCACTATAAATGCATTTATGAGGCAGCATATAGCATACGTAGCACCTTATTATACTTGGCATAAAATGGTTTAATTTCTCTTAAGTAGTTATAATGACATGCATAATACTTAATAATTCAAGCGTATGCAGCTTTATAATGTCAGGTTTCATAATGCCGTATAAGATCTGCCCATAAGAATATGTTGCTCTGCTTTGTTTAAGACCTGAATAGCTTACCATAGCTGACCTAGTACAACAATCATCTTAATAATGTTCTTATGAAAAGATATTATAGTGCATTATGAAACCTGACATTATAAAGTTGCATTCTCTTGTTTTATTAAGTGTTGTTGTGCAATTAAAACTAGTTTTAAGTCACTATACAGGCTTATGCCTGGTATTATAAGGTATTTTGCATGCCATATAACACCTTATTAATAGTGCATTATGAAAACAGAACTCATAGTAAGTATTACTGTTAGTTTTTTAACAGTTGTTTGATCCTTTGTATCTTGATTCTTATTATATTGGTTAAAACAATATAATTTTTAGCATGTATTTTTTTCCTCTCTTAGTTTGGCAGTGCTGTTTTGCTGGTGTTCCAGCTTGTTAAGAAACCTCACAGTATTTACTGCGTGGTCTTTAATGATTGCATTTTAATATTGCATTTTTGATATATCACCCTAGTTACTTTTGTTTACTTATTTGCGAGAATGTAGCTCTAGCCTGTGTTAAGAACCTGAAGAGCAGGGTCTTATGGTAGAGGTTTTCCCTCACCACCTCTAACCCACAGTTAGTAAACTACCCAGTGATTGTGAGATGATTCGAGATTGACTGAGAATGGTGGGATAACAGAGGAGAGGGAGAAAGGGAGATCAGTCTGAGAATGAATATAAAAAGAGAATCTGTCTCCCTCTCTCTCTCTCTCTCTCTTTCTCTCTCTCTCTCTCCCTCTCTCTGTCTCTCTCTCTCACTCTCTGATTCACTTGGAGTTATGCGTTAGCCCTCATAAAATATTAATGTTGGTTGTGCTCAGAGCCATAATTGCCATCTCAGCCTTTGAATAATTTATGGGCGCTGTACTGTTCACTCGGGCTCGTTTACTGGCGCTGTGGCTAACGCCACGCGAGAGAGTATGGCAAACGCAGTAATGGCCGCTGTTTTGCATTTAGTAACCAAATTAGATTACCCCATAAAAATGCCTCCCTCACTCTTGCTCTCCGTCGCAGTAGGCGTCTCTGTCTTGCTTTTTTTTCTCAGTCTGTGGTCAGAACTTTGCAAATCAGAATATGTTAATGAGCACGCACTGTGGAAGCAAAGTGTGGGGAAGTTGTGGCCCTGAACTAAGCTGAACTGAAAGTTCTTCTCGGCTGTGGTTCTTATACAGGACATTGGACTCATGTCCGTGCTGCAGAAGTATGCGCTCAGCCTTCATGTTTATGTGCATTTGTATGTGTGTGTGCAGCTTAGACCGTTTCCTGGAGTCTGTTGACTGATGGCCAGATGTGACCTCCAGACATGGAGGTCAGAGGTCATGGTGTCTTAGGCCCACATTACCCCCACCCACCGAGAACCCCACCACGTTTACAAGACACCTTATACCTCTCACCCAGTTTAAACCGTTCAGCACAGGCTACTGTTAGGAGGCATTATTCTACACAGTGCTGTACGCAGAGCTACACTCAAAACAAGCAGGACCTTCATGCAGAATAAGCTACTCCTGTTTATTATTTATATGCTGCACTGAGATTAACTAGCTAGTGATCAAATGACAACTGGCAAAAGCTTTTATGTTAAGTGTGTCATAATCATGATGGGCAATATGCTGCAAACTGCTTGCTTACTTAAGGTCGGCATTTCTTACTGGCCACCTGCTTGGATATGCGCTCATCCTCTTTAAGCAACTTTTTCATTGTTGTCCTGCCACCTTTATTGCAGCTTCTGCCACTACAGTCCATCAGTCCATGTGAATCACACAAACAGCTACATCGGTAATGCAATGTCAGTATCAGATTTCCAAAAAATGCGATATGTAACATGCTTTTATGTTTGTTATTATTATTATTATCCTAATTATTTACAGTAACAACAGGGGCCCCAAAATGGAACCCTGTGGTATCCCAGCTCTGGCAACCAGCTTTTCGTAAAGAACTCAATCAAGAAGTACACGCTGACATCTGTTACTCAAGTCATTTTTAAACTAACCAATAACACTGTCAGACAAACCAATACTAATCAGTCGAAACAGCCAGATATCATGACTGACGGTGTAAAAACCTTTTGGTAAGTCTATAAATAGAATTTCACATGATTTCTCACTATCAAGAGCAAAAATTATGTCATTAAGTGATTTTTCAGAAAACTAGACTAAAAGACGGACAGAATATTATTACTAGTTAAAAACTGCTTTAGCTTGTCTGTGACCAAAAATTCTGGAATTCTGTAAGTAATTCCAAATTCAGTCACAATATGCTTTACTGAGCTTTATTAAAATATAGAAAGTTAAACCTACTGGAGACACTGTAAACACCAACAACAAAGTCCATATCAGATTCACATGACTGCAGAATTTGATACTCTAGTATCTTAAGACTGACTTTAGCTTCTTATTGGAATCTCCCAGTACCAGACTGTACCAGACTGTCACTGTCAAGAAAGCAGGTCTGTACCACATGAGGTGGAATGGGGGATGCTGGTTTAACCCCTAAACTACTAGATATAAGCACTTGGATTACAATTTATAGTTCGTCTGAGTGTCCTTCTGCTGATATGCACGTGTTTAACGCACAGTAACCATCCCAGAACACTAATGACCAACTGGGAACTCTTGGAACCCCCCCGAATTACCCACTCCAGCACTGAAAGCATGTATTATTAAGGATGCGTTCAGTTCAAATTGCATTTCATAATGGCTGCATTCATAAATACAGTTACTTAAAAAAATAGTTGAAAGAATAGAATATTTACCCTCATAAACTGTTTTGGTGACCCCTCATGTGCACTTTGTTTTATACTTCAATGGACATGTGTATGATTTACTAAACTGGAAGTGAGTAGAATTTGCATCTTCATCAGCGTTTATAAAGATACTTATTTTTTATGTTAGCAGTCATATAGGGTGTTATTATGAAATATGTTTTAGTGCTGTGTAAACCTAAAAATATGACTTTTATATGTGGTCCTAAATATCTTAATTTGTGGCCATGCAACTATATTGAGAGCAGTCAGATTAGAATTCTTTTCAGAGTTTTTGTTCCATGGCACATGCACATGTTGCAGTCACCGTCCAATGTGGGGAGCCACGAGTTTTCGATATGGAGATAATATGCTAAGGGTGTTATGTCACATTGTTTAAAGGCGGTGTGGAGATGCAGGGGACTTATTGAACATGAATCTTCCCCTTCCTCCTGCCTTCGTTTCCTTGTCCTTTCTTGTTTTTGTCATGCGCCTGCTGTACGGGGTTATGTATTTCGACCGATAACCTGTAGTGCTGTTGAAAGGTCAGTAGTGAATCTAAACACATGTAGACCTCCCACCCGCTTGCTCTCCATCAGTGTAATAATTGCCCTTTTTAATTGGAGTGGCCTTAACAGAAGATACGGCAACACCGACCTATCAATTATGAAAGCATAAGGTGGCCGTTTGTGTGCACGTGTGTTAGGGGGTGGGGGGGTTTCTAGCTCATCTCCAACCGTAATCACTGTGTCATTGACTCTAACCGACAGCTCGAGAGAGAGGAAGAGAAAAGAAAGGAGTTAAATATCAACAGGAGACCAGGACAGAGAGTGGCTAGCACTGTCTCCTCACAGTAAGAAAGGTCTGGGTTCGATTCCCGGCTGGGGTGTATGTGCTCCTTTCTGTGTGGAATTTGCCTGTTCTCCCAGTGTTTGTGTGGAGTTTGCCTGTTCTCCCAGTATCCTTGTGGGTTTCCTCCAGGTGCTCCGGTTTCTTCCCACAGTCTAAACACATGCAGATGTTTGATGACATATTTATTCTACTCTTAAAAAGAAGGCTGGGGTCAGCGGTCCGATCCACAAAAGGTGACTGCAGGTTGTATCACTTGGACCAGTTGGATCAGTTGGACTGGTGACCCTTGGTTTAGGTGATAAAGGGCAGTTGTGCTAAAATATCTGCATTTGAACCCTGTACTGCGTTTGAACCCTCTATCAATAACTGTAACATCTATACCAGGGCTATACTTGGGCTGTAAATGGGCTGTTCTTGGGCTTCAGCGTCAGCACAATTCCGAAATCACTGCATCCCAATGCTGACAGCCAATCGCTGCTCTTACTTCAGAAAGAAACTCAGAAAAGTGTGCATGCCTCCAGAGCAAACACTTGCTTTAGAACATTCCACTTCAGCCTGCTCAGTCTAAATCTCTCACTCTCTCCTCACAGCTTAATTCATTTTGTGTCAGAATTTTGAACCGTAAAACAATAATAACCTTATTTGAGTCTGCCGTCTCTCTAAGTGAGACAGGTGACGTTGGTCACTCAGCTGAAGCATCCTGAAGCATAACAACTCCACAGTTGCTGTATCAGAGTGCTCTTCTTGGAGGCTCTTCTTGGAGGATGTTTCTGCTAAAAGGTGATTCTATATGCTTATGAAGAACTGACCAATGGAGCCTCATCTCAAAGTCTCTCCTGGGTGCCTCCAGTATCTAATAGAATACTCAAGGAACTAAAAGGGTACTCTTAAAAGTCTACAAGCTCTTGCAGGAACCTCTAATTATCTCACTGAGTCCCTTCAAGCATCTTGCTTCAGTTACTGTAAGTTCCTCAGAGAACAGTCCTTTTCAAAAGAGTTCCTGGAGGCTTCCTAAAGGGATCTGCAGGTGTGGCAAGCTGAGGAACTCCAAAACGACCCTCAAGTATCCATTCAGTTTTACAGTGTGGCATTATTTAGGTAAACAAAGCTAATCATGTTGTGTTTGTAATTGAGCAAGCAGTTGGTCACTGTTCTTTAAAGAGCCCATATAATAGAAAATCAAACTCCCCTCACTTGTTTGGAAGTAAGACAGTCATGCTGTGGCATGTTAGCCACATGTCCCGATGAAAGTAATAAACTTAGGTACTCTAGGAAGTCCTCATGGTTACGTTACGCTTGTTGGACTACACCCAGGCTACACCCAGTGAGGCGCATGACTAAAACATAAGAGAGTGACGTGATGAAGGCCTGAACAGTGAGGTCACTCCAAATAGTGAACTGTGTAGAAGTGGACAGCTGTGAGTGAGGCTGGAGTGAGAGTGTGTCTCAGGCTTATGGGCTGGTATTTGCTTTGGCATTACTATCACCACACACACACACACACACACACACACACACACACACACACACACACTTTCAGTGACTGTGTGTGCTTATGCTGCTGCCAGTCGGAGCAGCTGGTATTTTGCTAGTGCAGCTTTAATGTCCATCTGTGAGTGAGGGAAACTTGTCTTATGGTCAGTCATGTTTTGGTTTATCTGTTAGGAGGAGTGTGTGAGCCCAAGTGTGTGTGTGTGTGTGTGCGTGTGTGTGTGTGTGTGTGTCTTCATAAGGTCAAAGAAGTGGTTGTGCAAAAAGACATAGATGGCTTTCACACCTGCATGCTCTCTCTCTCTCTCTCTCTCTCTCTCTCTCTCTCTCCCTTCCTCTTCTCTCTTTCTGTCTCTTTTGCTCTTTCTTGCTGTCTCGCTCTCTCGCTCTCACACTCACTTTTTTCTTTCTAACACTCTCTCTTCTCTCTTTCTCTCTCACTCTCTCTTCTCTCTTTCTCACTCTCTTTTACTCTATTGTCTCCATTTCCCTCTTCTTTGTTTTCACACTTTCTCTTTCTTTTTCTCTGGTATCTCTTACACTCCTATCTCTGTCCTTTCTCATTCTTTATCTCTCTCATTTCTCTCTTCATTTTCTTTCTGTCTCTCTTCTGATCCTGTCTCTTTCTCCTCTCTCTCTCCTTCTTTCTCTCTGTTCAACATTAAAACCAGATGAGCAGACCTGATTAGAAGTGGGCATTGGAAGATTGGAAGCCATTTTTTTTACCTGTGGTCCTTTTTCTCTCTTTTTCTCTCCTGCTTTCATTTTCTCCTCCTTTCACTCTTTTCCTCTATGAGTCTCTCTCTCTTTTTCTGGATCAGTGAGTTGTCAGATTTGTCTTTCTCCATGTGACAGATGGCTTCACTCCACATTTCAGCGCATGCTCCGTACATGTAGCGTGTGTGTGTGTGTGTGTGTGTGTGTGTGTGTTGTACAGAAGCTCCTGGACGTCTTAAAGATTGTAGTGAGTTTCTGTTCTGAGCGTTGGCGGTACTCGCTCACTGTCCCTCCGTGCTGTAGCAGTGGGTGAATGCAGTGGTGGGTGATTACCACACACTGGACAGGAAGAGCTAAATCTAAAGCCATGACTCCTTTAGAAACAAAGTGGGATCGTTTGAGCGACAGAGAGTTCCTGTCCCCACCCTATTTTGATGAATGCCCTGCGTATTGTGTGTCACTGCTTCAAAAGCTTTCGTCCAGCTCTTTTACTCATTCTGACCTTTCTTTTTTCTCCCTCCTCCAGGTTCTTCCTCAAGTTCTTCCTGAAATGCAACCAGAATTGTCTGAAGAATGCAGGGAACCCGCGGGACATGCGGCGCTTCCAGGTAAAACCACTGGGTCCAATCAAGTGTGTGTTTACACTGTTGTATGGCAGGACAGAGTAAAGGAGCTACGGTTCCAAAGCTGTATAGAGCACGTTGAAGTGGTTTATCATGAATCTATAGATTTAATTAAAAAGATAAAATGAAGTTCAGTAAGGAATTAAGTGACAGCATGAATACATATGAGAACTATTTCACAGTTACTGTTGCTACTGTCACAACACACCTGCATCACCTAGAAAGTGTTCATCAAGATAAGCATATACTTAACTAATTTTTACAGGTCCATATTAGAGAAGCTGTTAAAGGAATGATGACCACCAGTCAAACATGCACTTGCACAAACACTTTCGTTACAGTTTATTGCTTCTCCTATTGTCATCATGATGTCAATAAAAACAGCTTTATGTATTCTAAACTATAAGGACTGAAGTATGTTCTGGGTATTAATTTTCAGAAATAGTAATTGTGTTGTTTGACACTTTCTATGAATCTTATATTCATAATGCTTTATAAATGTATTATTTGGCATACATATCACCATGCAATACCAGGCATAAGTGTGTAGAATTGCTCATAAGTAGTTTACATGCATAACATGTAAGAGCATGTGACCTTATACTGTCAGGTTCCATAATGCATTATAATAGCTGCATTATTATATTATAGTGCATTATAATAATGTATTGTAGTGGCTGCAAATTCACATTACATATAAAAGCTATGTTTTTGTTTCTTAACAAAAGAACATTGCAAAAGTACTGCTTGATTTTAGTAAAGTTGGTAGCGACTGTTGTTATGTGTCTAGGTTTTGTACAAGTACCATACCAGAACCATGTTGTGGTGCATTACCATGTTCAGTGTTCTGATGAGTGGATATTATGATGCAATATATTTAGTGTATGTCATTATCATATTATCATACCAGGTGCCATGTATGTAATTATAACTACTTATAAGCAATTATGCTGGCTTATTTCAAGCATCATAAGGTATTAAGCATGCCATATAATGCCTTATGAATGCATTTATATAGTATTGTATATACAGGATTCATAGGAAGTAATATCATGTTTTTAAATAAGCTACTTGTTTTTTGTACCTCCTTTAATAAAAGCACGTTCAGCCAGGACTTTAGTTGTTGTTCTAAAAGTGTGTAAAACTTTATATAACTTGCTTTATTAGGTTTTAGAATAATACTGGGCTCTCGAGGTCAAAGCTTTTGTGCAGTTGCCAAACATATTTCTCACTGTACACGGGTCAGACATGCGATTAAACTGTCACAACATCTGTTATATTCTGCTGTGGCTAATATACAGTGACCACTGGCCATTGTTAGCCTGTGCTTGAGTGCATGGTTGTTTGGGGCATAAGTCATGCGTAGCATTGGCTGCTGAAGAGGAACCCCTGTGTGCACGCGCACACACACACGCACACACACACACAGTAGAACCCCATTATTCTGACAACAAAAGAGAAGAAAAGTCTATGAGGAATTGGGAGGAAGGCTGAATCTGTGAGTGTGAAAAAGAGATAGAAGTCAAGAGACTGGGAGAGTTTGAGAGAGAGAGAGAGAGAGAGAGAGAGAGGAGCAGTCCCTTGGAGACTTCCCACTCTTTGCCAAGTCTTTTCTTTTTGGAGCGCTAGGATTCCTCTCAGAGATCAGCTGCAATTAAAACAAGAGCTCTCGGCAGAGCTGCCAGGGGAAAACCTCGGCTTAAGCCGGCCTCGCTAACGCCACTCACCACACCAAGCCCCAAACGCCATTAGCTCCAGACCATTGTCTCAGAGCACTCGAGTGCTGCCCGCTTTTTAATTGAATTAATCTGTGCCAACCCCTATCAGCAATCAATCACCTAGAGCAGGGGATTGTGGGATGGGCGGACGGAGCAGGAGGAGAGGCTGGAGGACTTTGATAAAAGACGGAAAGGAGAGGTGTGTGTGAGTGTGTGTATGTTAATTAGTGTGAAGAATGGAGGGGATTAGAGACTTTAAGTGGTGCAGTCACAGTGCAGTGAATGAAGAGCCCAGTTCAAATGATGGGAATTTTACACCAGGAGACCAGAATAAGTGCCTGTTTAATGGGAAGCTGCTCTAAACAAATAGCTATAATATCAACAAGATTATTTCTCCTTTTCTACACGTCAACAGTGCAGCTGTCTCATAATTAGGTGTTAAATGTATACATTTCTAATTTAATATGTATTAATGAACAAAAAAAAAAACTCATTTGCAGAAGCTCTAGAAAGTTATTCTGTAAATATTAGTGGTGGAAAAGGTATGCAAGCAGTTCATATGAGGGACAGTTCAGCCAAAATATAGCCTTGCCAAAATGTATTTTGGTGTTCCTTAGCTTTGCACTGGAGCTAAAAGACCAACAATAAAGACTTCCCTTACTGCTACACTGAAGTTTTCCACAAACTATTCCTTTAAAACTCATTTTGCCCTTTGTGCTTACACACAGAGGAATTTATCTTCGGCATGTAACCCATCCGTGCAGTGAAACACCCACATACACACATGCGCACACACACTAGGGGGCAGTGATCACATTTGACCAGGGCAGTGGGCAGTCATAACCATGACTCCCAGAAAGATGCGGGGGTTAGGTTCCTTGCTCAAGGGCACTGCAGTCATGTCATGTTGGGTTAGGGAATTGAACCGACGACCTTCTGGTCACAAGGATGGTTCCCAAACCTCCTGCTCACGGTTGCCCGCTATTTTATCACTGTATGACAATGAGTCCCCTCTGACTGAAATGTACCTAATAGTGTGTAATACCTCCACAAGCACCAATAACACCTGTGATTGGATTTGGCATGGACTGGACAAGTTTCTGGATGTAGGTCACATCAATGTTCAAACACTCTTGCATCAAAGAATTGCACCGTTGGGCCAGATTTGGTGGATGCTTCCCTGGAACAATTCTGTAGAGAATTTCCGAGACACTGGGATTTGTGCCACTACTGGTAGACCCGTATGACGGGTACGCTTCCAAACACCATGTAGTAGTAAGGTTTTTTGTATAGGGAGCTTACATTACAGTGCAGCCAAAGTAAAACTCTTCCAAATATATGGATTACTTGAAGAATTTACACTTCATAGCCATTTTAAACCTTTGACTCTGAACTACTTTATTGCTGATGATTGACATGATGACAGATAATGCAGCTGTGTGTGGGCTCCACCTGCTGAAATTACATGATTTGTTGATGTATAAGTTAACACGTGTTCTACAGAGAACACACGTCTGCACATTTTACAGCACAGTTACTGTTTATTTGCGCTAATAAGTTAATCTTATTATTATTTTTATTAATATAATTATTCTAATATTCTTATAAATAGAACCTATGCACTAAAACTAGCAGAAACATGCCATATTTAATTGGGTTCCCTTTAGAGAATCAGATCAGATGTTTCCATCATCACACCGTCTACCTTAAACTGTTTAAATCTAAAGCCATGAAAAGCAAAATCTTCACATACTATTGAACCACAAGATGAAGCAACGGAAAGTTTTGTCTCATATGTGTTTGTTGAACAGTTACCGAACAGTCACTGTCGCGTGTTGAGCCCTTTAAAGACGGTGACTACTACAGAGTGAACTAACTTTTTGAAAGAAAGAGTTTTAAATTTAGAACCAATCATTTTTATATTCCATTGTAGCTGAAATGTTGTGTATGTAAAACAGACAGTTTATAGATTGAGTGTAATGTGTGTTCTTGTAAATGATGTTAAGAGCATCAATCCATTCCCTGTATTACTGTAGGGATCCCTGTAGGGATCTTTAAAAGTCCCAACTCTTGGCTGCTATTTAAGCTTTAACCCTGTTGATTTTCAGGTGGTGGTGTCCACTACAGTGAGCGTAGAAGGACACGTTCTTGCCGTTTCGGACAACATGTTTGTGCACAACAACTCAAAACACGGACGGAGAGCACGGAGGCTGGACCCTTCAGAGGGAACACCGTCATACCTTGAGCACGGTAAGTTTCTCTTTTAACAATACAGCGGTGGAAAACTGACCTCCAGCACAGTAGCTCACCTGAAACTTATTTGCTTATTCATTGGCTAGAGTCACCCTGTTGTAATACAGAGGTGAAGATGTGATCTCTTTGTCTGTGGAGGCTGGGATGTTCTACTACATAGCCCTAGTACATGATACTGCGTCTTCTTTTCCAATGCTGGTACTGAAGAGTTGGCCTCAGTGTGCGTACTAAATTCCCATGTTATATATAAAAACAGGCACTAGAGGATGAATGTTTCCGGCATATGTGAATGGTAAAATGAAAAATGTGCATATGCTTTTGAGGGAGAACCCTGCAAGCGCTGGAGGACCACATATTCCGCTCTGTTTATTAAGGCTTGAGCAACTTGCGAAGGGTGATTTTGCAACATCATTCCTCCACCTTTTAAAACCTTGTGTAACATGTGCAAGTGTTTTAAGGTCTCAAAAGACACTCTTTTAACTTAACGTAATTTAACCTAATTAACTTTGAGTGTTCACAAATTCCAGGACTGGAATCTGGATTTAAGGTGGACATATGCCAAAACTATACGTCCTTAAAAAGTTGTTATTTAAGGGTTTTATGGTATAGGTTAGGGGTCATCTACTACAGACCTGTGAAGAAATCCATTTCCTAGTCCTGGATTATGTAATAATTGATAGGTCCGATTAACTATCAGTGTTTATAAATTTCAGGACTGGAATCTGAATCCAAGGTGGACAGATGCCTAAACTATACATGCTTAAAATATGCGGCTCTTCTGGGATTTTATAGTGTAGGCCTGGGGTCTTCTATTCTAGACCTGTGAAGAAATCCACTTCCCAATCCTGGATTTTGTAACAATGAGTAGGTTCAATTAACTGTGAGTGCTCACAAAATTCTAAGACCAAAATCTGGATTTAAGGTCCAGATTTAAAGACCTCTGGTCCATGTTATAGTTTCATAATCTCTGTTTTGTTTTGTTGGAGTGTAATAACACTGCAGTAGGTTGTTTTGGTTGGACTCACTATGTCACTCTGTGTCACATTTAAGAGCAAGTTGTTAGTGGGCAGAGCTACACATATTTTGCATGGTAAACTGAAGCTTTAGAATCCTGAAGTTTTAAGCTTCACTGCATAAGCTTGGCGAGACTGTCATGTTGTTTTCCACCCTCTGGAGAAACTCAACTTGGACTCTCCCTGGCTCCTAGAACTTGTACATTTCACCTCCATATGATCTAGACTCGCTATGTTCAGACTGACAAACCAAATCCGAATTCTGGCATATCCAGATTGTATCTAGACAGTAGCCAGATTGATTTTTGATTCCAATTTGATTTTTAAGGAGGCGTCTCAGTCTGGTGCTCAAATTGGCTTTCAAAGTGTCTTTTTCCGTCACTTACAGCACACACAACAACAATATAAAATCCATAGTGACAGAAGTACTGGG
Source organism: Semaprochilodus insignis (assembly GCA_034552555.1). Taxonomy (NCBI): domain Eukaryota; kingdom Metazoa; phylum Chordata; class Actinopteri; order Characiformes; family Prochilodontidae; genus Semaprochilodus; species Semaprochilodus insignis. The sequence goes on along the minus strand of CM067487.1, from coordinate 15,972,961 downwards.
ATTCACCAAAGAGTTGTGATCTGTGACTTCACTGATGGCCCTTTTTGACCAAAAGGACCCTGGTTCTTGAACTGGTTCTGTTCAGCCTGCATTTGCACCAGTTTTTATTGGAACCAAGGAATCTAAAAGGATATGTCATAAACAGAGGGCGTTACACAGCGGTGGTAAACAGTAGTAACAAGATGGCGGAGCCTATAGATTACCTGTGAGTGTTTGTGCTGTTATTCTAGATGTTTGTTTATATCTAGAAAGCAAACACAGATCAACTACTGGAGATAAGAAGACTTAGAAGAGGTTCTTCAGCAGCCATCTGGGTGTCGCCATTGTTGCCTTCTCTTGACTGACCCGCCCACAGATGTCATCACGGTTCATGCTGAAGAACCTACTTCAGGTTCCATTTCTGGTGGAAATGTGACGAATAGTTTGAAATTAGGTGCGCAAACCAGAGAGGAACTATTTCCACAATGGTGGAAAAGGGCTACTTACAAATAATAGTGCGGACGGTGGACTCAACAGATCTGATCTGAGAAACAAGTCTGATCTGCAGTCTGAACACAGACATTGTTTAAACCTATGTAACAAGCCTTGTTTTCTCTTTCAGTTCCTGTGTTTTGACCCCCACTTCTCGTTTCTTTGGATCCGCATGTGCCTCTTGCTTTACCTGCCTGTGTTTTGACCCCCATCTGTTCTGATTTAGCCCCAAATAAAGCCATTGCACACTTGCAACCGCTCTACCACTGACACTACAGAAAACTGTCAGAGGTTTGACTTTGGGGGGAGGTGGGAGCTAGAGAAGGAGAGAAAGAGAGAGGGTATGAGGGAAGAGGACTTGTTCGTGGCCAGGTGGGGACTCCTGTCAGATCGAGTGCACACACACTTTATTATCTCATGATCAAATATGCAGTGAGCCTCTGCCGCTGACACACACACAGACACACAGTAATATAACTTGCTATTAATTTTAAGTACATTAGATTTGTGTGTGTGTGTGTGTGTGTGTGTGTGTGTGTGTGTGGCAGAATTGCTCCACACCCACCCACACTTCTTTGAGCTTTGACCCCCAAGTCATGTGTCCAGTGGAGCAGAGAAAGCAAGGATGAACCGCAGATTAATTAAAATACAAAGCACTGTCCTCCCTTTAGTCCAGCCCTTTGTTTCAGTGTTCTGTTCCTGCTGGCAGGTTCCAGAAACTCCCTCTCCAGGGATGAGAGTCATTCCATATAAACCACGACATCACTGATATGACAACCTTCATTCACATCTCACTTAATCTGCAGGATTTGAATTCGTTCCCAGCCCTTAACCCTACACTAGAGCTTGCCTTGTCATGTTACTATGGTGTTTATATATATTTACATGATTATATAATTAATTACATAATGAAACACGTAATACGTTTACACCCTGTTCCCATTCTGTATTGACCACACATCCAATTTCTCTCTGTTTTGGTTGTCAAAAGATGAAAGACATGGCAGAAAAACATAAAGGATGGAAAACAAGATTATACAATTGAGAAAATATCTTTTCATCATATTTAAATGGTTATAAATTATAGCAAATCTCCCCTTTCAATTAGGCTAGAATAATAAATCACTCAATCAGTCACTCCTAATGCTGTAGTTATCAGTGGTGAAACATGATTTCAACACCCATATACTTAAATAATAAAGAATGACCTGTGCCTCCAAGCACGCTGTCATAAGTATACATAAGGAATTCACAAAATGTATATAAATATAATTTTTCTCTGTCCAAAAATCCCAAACATCTCCATAATGGCAGATTTAAAGGAGAAGGCTAAAAATATTCCTTGTTTTTAATGTAAGTTCAAGAAAGAGATTTTAATTCAAGCAGTTTTGGAGCATTCATTTAGCTGCTGTGTTAAATTGAAAAATGTAAAATTGAAAATACATTTTTTTTGGCCAAATGCCATATTTGGAATGACACAACATATTTGAAAATGTATCTCACATATTAAAAAGGTGGACAATATGAAACATAAATGTGTGTAAATGTGTAAAGACATCTATGTATGTGTGGTGCTGCAGAGATATCTACTGAAGTTAGCATGCTAACCGGCTAGCCCTGGCTAAGTAGTGATATAAATAAAAGCAGAAGAAGAGTTAACATAGGTTCTGTTTTCCACCACTGGAGACCCTCTTGAAGAGGAAAGGTGGCGAAGTCCGATGATGAACTTAGGAATTAGTTTCTTCTAGACTGGTAAGGAGTGAAGAGTGAGGAGGAGGAGAAACTGTGCAATGTTCCCCCCTATTGATTTGAGTGTGAATTGGACAGGTTCCATCATCTTACATATGGCTCCTTTAAAGGCATTTTCACAATGCACAATACACATCACATATATTGGTATGTGGACAAGCTGGACAAGCCATTTAGTTTGTGCTAGAGTGACCAAAGTCAGCATATGTTAACATCATTGTCAGTGATGTGCATGGCTGTCTGTTTGCTCTAGATGTCATAACAGTGTCCTTCAACCCCTTAAATGCCCTTTTAATGCTGACAGGTCATTGGCTCACAGTATTCCCAGTCTCCTCATAGATTGAGACGTGGCTGTGCCCACTTTATATATCCTTTCTATTTCCCTCTGACAGATATGGGGAAAGCATGTGCTTGTTATTAAAAAATGCATGCTTTAATGCACCCCCTGCTCCTTTGCCTCTCCTGCTGTGTACGCTCACCTTGAAAACCTGCTGACGAAACGCCCAGCACCACCCTGCCCATCACAGAGGATTACTGTCGATTGACACGCTGCTTCAGTAATGGATGGCGGAACAACAAAAAAAAAAAAACACCATTTCCGCCTCAATGGCTCATAAAAAAGTTTGTTTCTTTTTCGTGCTCTTAGTGGGGTTGAAACACACAGACAACAGCCGTGGCTGGTTTCCCCTATGGTACTGTGGGCTGTGATTGCTCCCTATGCTCTTGCGGCTCTGGAGAAGCTTAACAGGCCATGCTTATTTCCTTAGAGAGTAGGCCTTTAATTCCTGAGTCAAGCTCACAAAGCTGTTCATTCGGGTCCGAGTCCAGGCCTGTAGCATGTCTTAGCATGGTCTCAGATGCGTAGCGTATCCGATTATTGCTGTTAAGCAAATCCAATCTTTCTTGTGGTTCGGCTTGTTGAGGATTTGGCTGTAGAGGGGGAGAAATTTGTGAGATCTGGCGGCGTGCAGTTGAACATATGATGTGCCGTTTTGTGGCCGTGTATGAATATGGTGTGATAAGCCGTGGAGGCCTCCTGGGGTTTGCAGTCAATGGCAGTGCGCAGCCCAGCAGGTCAGCCATTCTGAGGATAAAAGGGAAGATGGGAGTAAAATTGTCTTAGGTAGAAACTCATGTGGGGTCTTGGTCTTATATTATGTGTTTATATATATATATATATATATATATATATATATATATATATATATATATATATATATATATATATA
>CM067487.1:15948129-15969175 GCA_034552555.1 Semaprochilodus insignis | reverse complement strand
TATATATATATATATATATATATATATATATATATATATATATATATATATACATACACACACATATAGGGCTTATATTGTATGGCTGCATCTATTAAAAATAAAATACTAATGAATGATGGCTGATGGTACTAGGTGACGTGATTGGGTTTGAGGTGGTATGATTAGCCCTAAATGTGTGTAACTGTGTTGTTTCACTGCTTTGACTATATTGTAACATATTGCAGTCAAATACGCTGTAGCAGTCAAACATGCTGTACTGAAAGCATTCCAGAGGTCAGGTGTTTTTTATCAGGGTCAGGCAAAACTGACCCCTGTTCCAGGTTTGATAAAGCTGAGAAGGAGCAGAGGGAGGCAGTACTGCCTGTTCTGCTGGCCTCTGACAACAAAAGCCTGCTATAATGGCCTGCTGGCTGTCACATCTAGAGTGAAGGGATGCAGGAGGCTGGAGTTCAACAATGAGCTTCTGGTTCATTGTTGAACAAGGGCCACTTGAACTTTAGTGTGGCCCTTCAAAAGGTACACTCTAGAAGTGCTGGAACACCAAGAGAACAATAATAGCAATAATTAAATTTGGCATGTCAATAAATAGTCCATCATATCCAGTGGAAAAGGAGTTTTTGTGTCTTAAGTGTGGAGGTCCTCAAAGAAGCATTTATATGTGTTCTTGAATCAGGACAGAACGTATTGTTGTACCTCGAGTGCACAACCCTGAACCTTAAAACAAGCAAAATGATGGTTGTTTTTATGTACTGTTGTTGACTGGAATTAGCATGATAATGACACACTGCGTTCACTTATAGAGGAATTCCACTGATGTTTCTAAATGTCCCCATAATTAAGTGATTGTTCTGTAAACAGTCATTCACATTGGTTTGATGTGAAAGGGTTCATTTGTAGGGTGGGTAGGTTTGACGTTGTAAACCATGTGAATGATTCAAGGTTCACACTCGGTCGTGACATAAGCAAGGATGGGCCTTATTGCTGTACCTGACTGGCCCAACAGCCACGATTGCAGACATTCAGCGAGCAGCGATGCCCACCATGAGTTATCCTGTTGGTACCAGCACTATTGGCAGACAGTTGCACGGCTCAGGGCTACATCCACGCAGACCGTGGGTCATCTTTTGTCTTTGTGGAGACGACCAACAAATTCATGTGTGGAGGCACCGTGGTCAGCGCCAAGATGACACGCCCAAAAAGGCCTGGTGTCACTCCACCACCACCCCTACTGCAAAATCTGCCTAAGAATTTTCAAGCTGCATGGGATGAATTATTGCAGGACACCATTAGGAATCTCTACAACTCCGTGCGGAGAGTTCTGACTCTGTCAGGGTCTCCAGAACTAAGCATTTGGCGTTAAACCCCTCTGAATGACTTTAATGGCACATTAACCATTTAACTGTGCACAAATTTTGAGAAGTCAGTGGACTTCTCTTTTAAGGAAGGGTTACGGTAAACAAAACTGACATGTTTTTGCTGCTGTGCAGCTGAATGTATTGCGCAAGGGAGAGTTATTGCTGTGGTGCCAGTTCATAAACGGAGTGGCCACTCCCATCTCTGTAAATTATAAGAAGATTCCTCATCCTGTGCAGATCACTCATAAACATTACAGACATTACCCCACCTCCCCTCGGAAGACTATCCCCCTCCATATAGTGATTCATAACTTACTGGTATGCTCTCTACACCATGTGGAATCAGTAGGTCTGGAGTGGTCAGTCTGCTTGGACTTGCTCAGGACTTCTCGATAGGGTTCGAGGTTTCAAGAGATTTCAAACTCTATTATCTTAATATTATGGCCAAATCTGTCCTTCCTTTTGGCTTATGTGTGCACAAAAACGTAACATGTCCAAATGAAAGAAGCATGAAGGGAGCCCACCAATCAGGGTTCAGCGGTCACTTTGTTTTGAGCTTGTTTTGGCCGTTGGACGGAGCTTGGTTCTAGCTAATGGAAACTGTCCCCCTTTCAGTGTTTTGTGCTTATGATCATGTTAATAGACATCAGTGTCAGACTAATTAATGACCTTCTATTAAAAGACTGGTGGACTGAGAGACACTAGAGTCTCTTCACCTAAAATGAGTTGATTAAGAGTCTTGTTCCAGAAATGATAGTAAGACATTAGAGCTGTAATAAATCATGCTACTTTGACTTTCCATACTTAAGTACATTTGAAGGTAAATACGTTAGTACTTTTACTCCAGTGGAGGTCTAAAGGGAGGAACTTCTTCTGACACTGGAGGAATATTTTACCTTAGGGATCTCTATTTTAACTTTACTCCATGCTCTGTGTAACAAATACTGGAAGCTTCTACTTTTCCGAGCATCTTTGTTTGATTAGCACATTATTATCTTGTCCTTCTCTCAGTAACTGTTCCCTGTCAGCTACACATCCTTTTCGACCCATATCATTGTGGTGTCTTCCTACAGAGGAAGAATGGACAGAAACCCCTATGGATTTAGAACTGAAGCAAAAGTGGAGCTAGATTTTTGTTTAGTCTCAAAGACGAATGCTCAAAGTGCTGTGTATCTGATGTTTTGGTGGTCTACTGTAGGTGGAATAAATGAAGGATGGTCTTTGTGACATTCTCATAGTGCTGAATAGGATATCTAGGCATGATGCACTTGTGTGGTTTGTCTACACTGCATCGTGTTGAATGGTGTGACTTCCAGTGAGTCACTATGTTTAATTACTGTCTTCTTTGCTTTGTGTTGTGTTTTTTGGCTTTGTGTGCACATGTAGGTCTGTGGCTTTTCACTGCTTTTGTGTGTGTGTGTGTGTGCGTGTGTGTCACTGGGAGCAGCATGGCGAGCAGATGGTGCAGAGAGAGCCACAGAAAGTTTAATCCTATCAGATGGATTCATGCTTCTCCATCTGCTTAATCCAGCCACCAGCTCAGCGTCTGCCAAACAGTCCACTTAGGCCAAGATTAGCGCCACAGATTGCACCTCATCTCCCCGACTCCGCCACCTCCAAATTGCATTATTCTGGTGTGCACTTGTATATGTGTGTATGCATGTGCGTCCGTGTGTCTGACATGTAAATAAAGCAGATTAGCATGTGTTTACAGGAATATAGAAGAACTTGCTCTTTTCAGTAATCTAAAGCTGCTTATGCTCAGGACCTGATTATTGATATTAAAAATGAGGATGGAAAACATAAATAAAGACCCCGGATTTAGAAATGCAATCACATTTGAGATTCCTTCGAATGGTTGACTGATTGAAAGGGGTTTTCCAGCCTGGATGTGCTCTATAGTGGACATCCAAATTGGTTAAACAACAGTCTGGTGAAAAATCTGATCTCTGACCCTACAGTCATAGTTGATTATCTTTTCATATCTGAAGTTTAGCACTGGAGCTACAAGGCTAATGTGCGTAACAGGTAATGGAACCTTCTGCTTTTCCGAGCAGCCTGGTGAAACTCTGGATCCTGTCTGAATTTTGATACCTGAGCAGATGTAAACACTGGCTTCCTTTGTGGTTTTCTTGCTTCCCAAGATGTTTACACATTGATAATTCTCACGGTCATATTCTTCGTCAATCGAATGTCTGCCATTGCTGCACATATTGCAGTATTTATTGCAAGGTTACGTTCTTACTGAAGGGATCAAGTGTCAGGAAAGGGGCCTCAGCTTGGAGTCTGTTTTTCTTAGCTGTAACATACTGTTACGGCTTCTCCAAGACCGCAAGTACGCGACAGATATCTGCCTTTGAGGAGAGCAAGAACATTTGTTTGCATTCATTGCATTGCTTTACCAATTTAATGATCTTATTAAGCCTTATTAAGCTAATGAATGCCAGTTAATTGGCTGCTCATCACTTCTTTATTAAGTAGTAACTAAAGTTGAGCATTTCTGAGCACTTAATTTGTACTATACTGCATAATCCTGTTTACAAACCTCACCTAAGCATTGGGTCTTTGCTTACATATCATCACTGTCCAAAGGAGTTCATTGATTTTAACTTCTCGTTTGAACACAGCAGCTGTCGTTTACATTGTGTGAAAATGTCATGGTAAATGGACCACAAGAAATGGCCCAAAATTGCTTGGAAAAAAGTCTAACAATAAAATCAATTAGGTATTTGCTCTTTCCTATCAAGCTGCTGTTTTGAAGATACTGGACAACGATGATATATGCTTATTGGCTTTCTATTCCTACCAGTGTCTTAATAATAATACCAAATATCTAATATCAAATATTTCTTAATAAAGACCTCTATTTTAATGTATTTTCAAAAGACTCAAAGATTTCTACTTAGGATGCACTATAAGGGTGTTAACTTCTGCCTGTAGTCAATATCTAACCTGTCAGGTCTTCAAATCTAGACGTTAATTCCGTTCACCAGTCTTGGATTTTATAGTCGCTGCTTGTTAATGTTACTGATGTAACTGATTGGCCACTTATTGTTGTGACTTTCCACAAATTACAAGACCAGAAACTGGATTCTAGGTCTGAAATTGAAGACCTTTCTTTTAGATGTGTGTCGACAGATTGTTATGGCCTATGGCCAATAGATTACTGCGTATAATGCACTAATAAAAGTGCTCTGTAAGATGCCTCTAGTTACTGCTTGATAAAGTAATTATGAGCAGCCAGTTAATTACCAGCTACTGGCTTGATATGCTTAATAAGAGCATTACAAGAGCAATAAAACGGCCTCCTACACTGTTACCTGTGGGGCTTGCTTGATTTGTAAATTTAGACATGCTCATATATTGATCTTTAGTACACAAGACTTTCAGGCCAGCTTTAAACCCTTTAATTACAGAGTATATATGGAGAAATAATGTGTTCACAAGTGTAATGGGAATACTGGGATAACCACCTTTCCAGACACCATTACAGCACAATGTAGACCATAACTTCCCCAAGCTCTGGCCTTCTTCATCCTCCTTCTTGCAAGGTTATAAAAACATCACACTGTTCTTGCGTTACATCGTGGTGTGAACCCCGGCTGCTACATCAGCTCGCTCTCTCGCTTTGTAGCTCATTACGGTGAACGGTGCTGTTGGGGAAACTAAACGGAGGTAAATAGCGGTGGGCTAAATTGCTTTCTTTGCCCCCTGCCAGCCTGGGCCTCTCTCGCTCGGAGGGGAGCGGACAGCTCTAATAAGCGAGCTGACCTTTCTCCACAGTGTTCCCTCCTCCCCCCGTGCCGTCACTGATCCACCAGCACTGCGGAGAGCAACAAAGGGGACGTGCTAAACGAGCTGCTGTACACCAGCACCCAGCGACAAAAACACTTGTCGCCTGCAGTATGAGGTCCAGGGTCACCTTACTTACAGGCGCACAGTTTTACTCCAGCATTTAGGTCCATTACATGCATGAAAATCAAAACTAGGAGGATAAGCTTAGCCTGTATGGTGGATCAGTTAGGAGATTTACCAGATATAAGCTGTAGTACAATAAACTGTATAGTTTGCGATATTTTATTAGTTATATAGTTGGCTGTACTGTACTGTAATTTACTAGCCAAGCCACTATGTTTGACTATGCTTTACTATGCTGACTATCCTAAGTATGATTTATTGTGTTTTACTTTGCTTTACCATGCTTATTGCGCCAAGTGTGTTTTAGTATGCTTTGCTATGCTTATTATGCCAAGTATGCTTTACTATGCTTACTATGTCAAGTATGCTTTACTGGGCTTTACTATGCTTTGCTGTGGTTAGTATGCTTTAATATGCTTTATTATGCTTTACTATGCTTACTATTCTAAGTATGCTATATTATGCTTTATAATGCTTTATTATGTTTTACTATGCTTTACTATGCTTAGCATGCCAAGTATGCTTTACTATGCTTAGTATGCATTACTATGCTTTACTATGCTTAGTATGCATTACTATGCTTTACTATGCTTTACTATGCTGAGTATGCATTACTATGCATTACTATGCTTTACTATGCTTAGTATGCATTACTATGCATTACTATGCTTTACTATGCTTAGTATGCATTACTAAGCACTACTATGCTTTACTGTGTTTACTATGCTTAGTATGCTTTACTACCCATTACTGTGCTTTGCTATGCTTTACTATGTCAACTATGCTTTACTATATTAAGTATGCTTTAGTATGCAATGGTAGCTTATACTCTACTAAACCAATACCAATTTGTGTTGTTCAAACTGCATGTCATCATTAAGTTGTTAAAGGACCAATATGCTACTTTTTTTGCTTTTTATCCCCTGAGGCTTGTTTGGTTTTATATATATATAAATTTTCATTTATATGTATATTTATATGAATATACAGTATGTAACTGTGTGTGGCTGTACTGTGTTGGGCCTCATGCAAAAAGCATTCCAGGTAAAAAAAAATACTCTGAATTTCTGCAAAAGTTGGTAGAGTTAACCTGAAAAGGTTTTTGTGACATCACAGAAGCAGTGAATTTGAAAAAAAGCACTTTGCACATTTGGACTGTAAGGTCTGGGTAGTCAGTGGTATGTTATGAAGCTTTAACAGAGTTTCTGTCAAATTCTTTTATGGCAAAAAAAAAATTAATTGCAATGTGTCTCAAGTAGATGTACTTATGTTTCTGACACTGTATTACTGTATTACCTATAAAAATGGACAAAAGTACATCACAACAGTGGTGATAGCAATCCTAAAAACTGGATTTATCCATACTTATTTTTTTCTAAGCAAAGACATTTGCAGGGCTCATGTAAGCCAGAGGGTACATTCTACTTCAGTAACACATCTGGATGCTTCTCTGAACTGTTTTAGCTCAGTGTCTTATAGCTGGATTTTTAGCTATATGTTTAGCACTGAGTTTGCCCTTGTGCACTTCTCTCCTCACAAGTCTTTATTATTTGCCCCAGATAGGCCTAGTAAAGTGACTTATAATGAGTCACCACTGTTGTCACTGAAAATCCAAGGCATAGTGTTGAATGCAAATTCTTACTGTAAGTGATCCTTTATTCTCACGCCTGACGTGCACTATGAGAGCTGTGAAAACCACCAGTGCTCCTTCCAGGCAGTGTGGTGTGGAACTCCTAGTTGAATCCAGCTGTGTGAGTTTTCCTGGTGACGTTGGTGTGTTTTTGGTTTCCTGCTCTGGTTTGGAAATGGGAGAACGTGGAGGTGTCAAGTCACTCGACCTCCCTCGAGCCCCTCTCCTCCCTTTTATACCAAAACCTCATGAAACAGACCGCATTAGAACCTCACCTCTAACCCCTAGGCCCCCTGGGAAACAAAGGTTAAAGCCCCTCTCAATGGATCCCCATGAACCAGACATCTACCTTTTATGGAGATATGAATTTATATGAATGTATCTGCACTCAGCACTGTTATTGATCGACCCAAAAGGTTCCTTTTACATTCTCCACACTTCTTCTACTTCTTTTAAAATCAAAGAACCCAAAAGAGTTATTTGAAGTAGTAAAACAGCTTTTAATTCCCTAAATAGTCCTCCAGTGGGACAGTTTGGGTAATTGAGATGTAAGTGTGAAGTTTGAGAGCCTCCACATAACGCGCAGATACTAAACCAAGAACTGAGTAAGACATTAAGCTTTAAGAAATCTTCAGAAAGACCCTGGCATGGAATTATGAGTTTTTCTTTGAATGCAAGCATGCTTGAAGGTGGAGCATTAGTAATAAAGAACACATCTATCTCTCTTTCTCTTCTGTCTCTCCCTCGCCCATCCTTTTGTTCCTCATGTGTCGATACTACTGGAAAGCAGCAGCACCTTGCATCAAAGCCATCAGCCCCAGTGAAGGGTGGACAACAGGGGGCGCTACAGTGATAATCATTGGGGACAACTTCTTCGATGGGCTGCAGGTCATCTTTGGCACCATGCTAGTCTGGAGTGAGGTAAGTGGAACTTCCTGCAGATACTCCAGTGTCTGTGAGAGAGATATTTTGAACTTGAATAAGCTATAAAGCCATAACGACACTCTAGCCGTGTTAGCATGCCAGCTGCCTCGACGGATCCCTTTGTTTTCACAGATCCACTTACCATCCACATATGTTGGTACTTTCACACACTGGCCACTTTATTAGAAACACCTACCTTCTCCGTCTGCTTACTGGTCACAGTATTAGGAATTCCTTCCTTCTACTTCTCCTCATTGGCCACTTTATTGGAAACACCTACCTTTTACGTCTACTTACTGGTCACTGTACCTTCCTTTTACTTCTCCTTCTCCTTATTTGCCGCTTTATTGGAAATGCCTATGTTCTACATCTACTCACTGGCCACTTTGTTAGAAACGTCTACCTTCTATTTCTCCTCACTGGCCACTTTGGAAACACCTAACTTGTACATTCCCTCTTTTGTCACTTTTTAGAAACACCTATATTCTGCATCCACTCACTGGCCCTTTATTGGAAACACCTACCTTTCACATCCCCTCACCGGACACTTTTTAGAAACAGTTCTACATCCCCTCATTGGCTGCTTCATTAGAAACACCTACCTTCTGCTTCTCCTCATTGGACACTTTATTGAAAACACCTACATTCTACATCCACTCACTGGCCGCTTTATTAGAAACACCTACCTTGCACATCCCCTCATTGGCCACTTTATAGGAAAAGCCTAGATTTTACATCCACTGTCTGGCCACAGACACACCTGCCTTCTGCTTCTCCTTATTGGCCACTTTCTTTCGGAAGCACCCATCTTCTACCTCCACTCTCTCCTATAGGTCCAGTTGCATTGCGCAGTTTGTCAGTCTCCCTCTACTTCATTTTTCATTGGTCAGTGTCTAATATAATGTGCATAGCGAGTGTAATTATAACCCTGCAATTTGCAAAATCAGTATTTTATAACACACTTAAGTATTTTATAATGGATTTAACTCCTGTCATTTTCATAATTGGCCTAAACAAATGAAATTCCACTTAATTTACATCCCTCATATGTCAGAAAGACAGATACTCAGTCCCGAACACTTTAGCAGAGTAAGTAGTGGCACCTAGCCGAATGGTCTGTTAAATAAAAGCCATCATTAAATATTATTTTAAAGCTGCATTTCCTTTATCTGCCTCACTGTCAGACTGGGCTGTTTCGCCTCCAGTAAAGCACACGTGATGCTAATATTATGCAGCTGATAAATTCATCGTGCTTGAGCCGTTAGGTAGCATAATACCATAAAAAGCCTTTCCTTTGATGTGACATGTCTTTATGTAGGCAAGTGGGCTGCCTATGAAATACTGGCTAACTGCTCACTAACAGACCATTTAAAGGCGTCTAATGTGCCGGTGGCAGCTTATGCTTCAAGCAAATGTGTGTTCGCATATGCACATGCGGATGTCTTATAGAAATGCTTTGTAGTTTTTGAGCAGTTCCTCACAAAGTGGTGCTCTTTTCACAGCCATCACCACAGATACATGAGTTCCCTGTTTATTCAGCCAGTCCATTTGATAGTCTCAGGATAAGATGCAGTTAGATACCAGAGAAATGAGCACATTCCTAAGAGTACACGGTGTCTGCAAACCAAGTGTGTGCGTGTGTATGCGCTAGCTATGACAGCGTACATCTGGGATGCATTTAATGCACCGAGTTGCCTCCCTCCCCCTCTAGCTGTTCCTGTGGACGTCATAACCTTTTGACCTCTCTCCCCTAACCCCATAGCCCCGAAACGAGGGGGCCCACCCAAAGCCTCCTGCTCCATCTCAGCCCCTCTGCCCATCAGCTACATGGATCTGATTACCACAGATACAGCCTAATGACTGAGAGGGAGCTGCGCATGTACTTGTCATATTTTTGCTTTGCTCACCCAAAATAAGCCTTAAAAAAGAACTGCGCTAATTTTTCACAGTTTCTGCATAATTAAATAGTTAAAATGTAATCAGTCATTCAGAGTGGTTTGAGGTGAAATTCTCCATTCTAGTGAAATCTGCGTCAGTGTCAGAACTCTTCACCATGCTGGTAATTGTAACCAGACGTTCAAAACATCAACGCCTCCCTCACAGAACAGCAATACATGAGGCCTGAATCTTTGTTTCATGATAGTTTTGAGAACAAATTTTGGCCTAAAACTATTTTTTTCATCAGTTAACAGGATTAGGGGGGTCAGGGACTGCCTTCATTAGGCCTGCGGGTGTGTGTGTGTAGGTTAGCGACATGCTTGTCTCTGTTTACGCTATATTTATGTTGGAGTTGTTTTTAAAGCTCACATACTGAGCCTAAATCCAGCTTAAGGTCAAGTTTAATGACTGGAAGAGACTGCTTGTGCACTACCTACTGATCCTACCTACTGTGAGTCATACTTCAATACAACATTTTTTCAGCAAACTTTAGTGCACAATTTCTGTTTTTATTAACAAACTGGAAAATAATAAATGATAAAATATAACGTGTCATAACGTTTCTACAGGCAGGTTTTTCCAAACATGTCCAATCTAACAAATAAACAGGAATTATGGATTAAAATGTGTGCAGTAAAATGTGTCCTCTGTAGAGGACGTGTCACATGTTTTCACTCAGGAATTCAGGAAAATGTAACAATCACATGATAAGTAGCACTGAAAAAGTTTTTGTTGCTGGAAATATTAAAGAAAACATCAACAAGTGCCATTTGTTGTGTAGCCTGGGGTATAAAATAACAAAGATTATTAATGTGAAAAGTGAATTCAAAGTTCTGAATGGTAGTTTATATATAAAAGAGGAACATAAAATCTTATTAAGGTGTTGGACCACAACAAGCTGCTAGACTACATGTGCAAAAGCTTGGGTACCTTGGTCAAATTAAATTTAAAAAATGCTTTTTTTTTTTCCTTTGTTTATTTGTTTTTTATTAATATGTGAAAATAAATACACATACTCTTTTTCTATATTGGGGGAAAAAATAAATGTGGCCTGTGCAAAAAATATGGCACATTTTATATATCAAAGAAACCTTTTTCTGTTTGTTTGTTTCCTTCAAATATCTCAAACTCAACAAATAAATGCCAATGGTGCACTACAGTGTGGAGAGAAATGCCGTGTTTAAGTTAGTTGCTTTGTTGGTGTTTTGATAACGCGGCAGTTGAAAATCCTCAATACGTGTTCATCAGGGTTCGCATCTAGTGACCACAAAGGCCATAGCAGTCAGTGGGGGTTGTGATCAGGGGTCAGTGGTAGACTATAAGAATACTACAGTGTAGTGTCTATCATCTGAGGTGTAACTCTGCAGTATGTTTCTTATTAAAGTCTCTCTGGAGGCGTATAGACCTCCGTGCGCCAACACCACCCACCCTCAGACCCCTGATACTGATCAACCAGACACACAAACACACAACACACACCACACACAGTGCAGTCATATGTATTTGCTGTTGTTCAGGTTTGCTGGCAACTTGGTGGATCATGGCCAGCAATAGCATTCCTTGCCTGTGTGTTCTACAGTAGTCACTACTGGAACTGTAGTTTAACAGTTAAGCACAGACATTTGCCTGCACAGCATGTCGATGGTGAACTCTTTGTAGTCGAGACAATATAGGGAAGTGACAAAAAAAGCTGAAAATGGGAGAAAATAGGAATTAGTTGTGAATTCCACCATGAAACAAAAAATGTGAAATTTACTGAGAATGGTTCGTAGTGGTAGAGGTAAGAACCATCTGAAAGTGTCTTTAAAAGCTCCCTCACAAAAAGTTATTACGCTTGAAATGCTTACAAATGTGCTGCCTGATGGCCAAGATGCTGGATGCCTGGGATTCCACTGTAAAGAAAAGGAATGAAACAAGAACATCTTCCAAATCAGATATACTACTGTCTGAAAACAGATAAACACCTATATTTCTAACCCGCCACCCCCCCTCTGTTTTTTGTGTCCCTCTTTCTCATTAGCTCATCACACCTCATGCGATCCGGGTGCAGACCCCTCCTCGGCACATCCCAGGCGTGGTGGAAGTCACGCTGTCATACAAATCCAAGCAGTTCTGCAAAGGCACACCTGGCAGGTTCATCTATACTGGTGAGCTGACTTTAATGCATACATCTTAAAGACCTGAGATCAAAGTGAAGGCAAATTGCTAGCGTTGTACAAGTATGAACATGCAAGTTTCTCCTGGAGTCCCATCCGATACCTGTTGAGGAAGGCATTAATATACGACACTTTGCTGTTCCATGACTCGATTTCCTGTTTGGAGATGCAATCTTGGTTTATTTTGATCAAAAACTGAAGTTGCTGACCAGGATCAGTTTCTATATTTATATCATGCATTGAGGCAACACCACCGATAGGTTTGTCCTATGTAACATCTTCCACATGCAGATTCTCCAATTTTAAATCCATGTTTATTTGCACAGTGTAACTATACCTTTATATAATGTGTGTGTGTGTGTGT
Organism: Semaprochilodus insignis; assembly: GCA_034552555.1. Lineage (NCBI taxonomy): Eukaryota > Metazoa > Chordata > Actinopteri > Characiformes > Prochilodontidae > Semaprochilodus > Semaprochilodus insignis. Next base: position 15,956,887 of record CM067487.1, on the reverse strand, counting down.
GTGTGTGTGTGTGTGTGTGTGTGTGTGTGTGAGTGTGTATGTGTGTGTGTGTTGTCTGGTTCCTTTGACCTGAATTAAAATGAAATGAGGTTTTTGCCTTCTCTTGTAAATTTTGGAAATACTTGATTCTCTTTGGACAGTGCATGAGGTGTGTATGTGTATGTATGTATGTGTGTGTGTATAGTGTTCTGTGTAAAGGACATACATTTATTTTCATTCATAAAAGTCATCAAAACATGGACTTTGACCAAGTCCTGCATACGATTGTGGACACATGGACACATGGCGATACAGCCAGGCCTCCATTTCAGAAATACTCAGTCATACCCAGTCTGACCTCAGATCAGGCACAGATTAGGCCAAATGAAGGAAATCGAGAGGGGGAAAGTAAGATTGTATGTGTTTATATTATTAGTCTTTATGGCTTCCGATTCAGTTCATCTGTAATCATTCATGTTCCTGGTGTTTATATTATGTCTTCTGACTGTATTATTTGTAGAAACGACAAACAAGGAGCACACACACCCACACTTGCAAACTCCGGGTTCAACAAGAGGGTATTGTTTCCTTAATTAGTGCAGATAGAGAGATAGTAACGACCACTGCTTGTAAAAACTGTTAGACTTCAGCTAGAAAAACACTGAGGGCTTTATTGGCCTGCATCTTGAAGCCATTACAGAAAAAAGGAAAAAACAAACTGTGAAGCTTTCCAGATTGCACACAAACACACATGGATGCAAAAACACAATCACGAATGTCCACGAGCCTCAGCCCAAATGTGAGAGCATGTCCTGCACACTCCTACTGCAGTTCATTGAGAACCATTTAAACAAGAGTGGAACTCGTCCCAGAACAATTTGTGCAGATTTTCTAATGAGTACATCTGTGCCTTTCCTCCTTTCTCGCCCTCTCGGAGCTGTACTGTTCTGTTCGCTCCCTCAGACGCTTCCAGTAAAGGCCTCATGTCACGGGACACTGGACTGGGAAACTTTTGCTTTTCGTAATAAAAGGAGTTTGAAGTAATATGCACATTATTAAAGCGTCAAAACATGCAGTTCATTACCACACGGCCCACACCGTGCATATAGAGCAACTAAGCTGTAGACACAGCCTGTTTCGTATATATGCACCTATTCGGTCTACATCAGTTTAGTTATTGAAGCATTAAGCAGTGTTTCAGCTCCTACTACTTATTGGATGAGGCTGAATACAGGGTAGCCAATCAGAACAGAGCTCAACCGGTTTAATTATAATGAATAAGAACAGGGGCCAAGCAGGATTCGAGCAGGAAACAGTGCTCCAACAAAGCTGCCGGCTGGAAAATTACAATGCAAGAAAAATATGGGAAATTGTCCCTATAAATAAAAGAAATAAGCAATGATATACAGTGTAATGGTATAGAAATGTTTGCTCACTCTGCTAGAGGCAGCCTAATTGAGACCACACTCAACATCAGCCACCCCCCCCCCCTCCACAAGGTCAAAGGTCAAATCCCTGAGAGCTCATTAGCCAACTTCATAATTTTTTTGTTTGTGAAAGTTTGTGTTTGTCTGCGGGTGTGAAGTCGTTGGGGTTTACCTCACACACCCACAGGAGCACGTTGGCACACTTGAAAGTCATTTAGAATCAAAAGGCCATTTTGATGCTCTTTGGTTTGGCTTTTTGATGCTTTTTTCCTGTTAGGAGTGTTAAAGATGACTGAATGTCAGAGTGTGTTTGTTTTAGTGCAGAGACTTAAGTCATGTGATTTTCATGACCATAGTGTGGTAGGCATTGAAGTGCACGGTCTGTGTGGGTGCTCTGTTCCCTCTCTGTTCATTTTATCATTACCACATTAAACTAGAAATGTGTATTTCTACACTAATGTGGTAATGTGGTATATTAAGTGTGTAGAATGAATAGGACTGAGGGATGGGGAAAAAAAATAGGTCAGTGTGGGTCTGACAAACATTGAATTTGTGCTCGGGGGTCTGGCCTGAGATGTGTGAGTGTATGTGAAACAGTGTCTGTCGGTCAAGCAGAGTACAGTAGATAGGGGTGCACTTTTCCACCCCATTTCATTATTAATGGGGAAAAAAAATAGAAAAATCCGTTGGTACATGGAAACTGTGCATCCAATGAAAAGCTGTACATGAGCACACCATTCCCAAACAGACCAAACTTAGAAGTTGGAGCCCTGTCGACTAGTTGGTGGACAAAAAATGTGGAAGAAGAAGAAGAAGTGTATTATAAATGGTAATGGGCTGGCAGTCTGTCCAGGGTGTTTCCTGCCTTCTGCTCAGTAAGTGCTGGGATGGGCTCCAGCACCCCCTGTGACCCAGAGGGATAAACAGCTCAGAAGATGAATGAATGAATACTGTAAAAAATATATACCGTTATATATAAAATATGCCATGACTATTTTGCACAGGCCAAATTTCATATAATTTTTTTCCCAATAAATTAAATTTAGCAAACAAAGATAGCTCCACATGTTTTCTGTGGAGTATATGTTTGAGAACATGCCGTTTGTGTGCCCATTTGCATATAACTGTGAATTCTTACAAATATAAAACAGGTTTCTTTAGAACGGTGCTCCAGTCTTTATAAAGAAGCACCGCAAACAGTTTTTCATGCAGTGCCCCAGAAGAGCCACTATTGGCATCACTTAGAGAACCATCTGCGGGACTTTTTTTGCAAGAGTGAGGAGAAGAACTGCTATTGGTTCCCAAGGAACATGTGAAGAACTTTTAAAGAACTCTCTTAAAACGTTCTATGGCACTGCAGCAGAGAACCTGATTTATTGGCTCTGTTAAATTGTTTTTTAGATCTTTAGGTTCTCCGGAGTCCTGATTGCTGTAAGGAGCCTTTTTGGTGCTAGTATGTGGTTCCAGGCAAAAAAAATCCTTTGCATTTGGGGCAGGTTCTTTAAACTTTTAAAAGGTTCTTCACACTTGCCACACTTTAAAAACCAAAACCAAAACCAAGAACCGAAAGCTGGTTATTTTATGCCATTACACCAAGAACCTTTCTAAGACCTTTATTTTATAAAACAGTATTATCTATAAAGGACCACAAACTCAAAGCGTGTATAGGGAAGCAAATGTGGATCTTGTAGGCCATCTTTTATCCAAATAACTGCTTAGTTTTGGGAGTGTAGCTCAGATAGAATCTGTCCTCATGCCGGTCCACTTATTCTGACCTCTGCCTGCTCCATCAAAACTCGAGCTATGGTGGTACGAACCTCTTAAATGAGCAGGAACTCCAACGCCCTGCATAATCTCAGTGTTCTTTTTTGTAAAACTGCTGCTTGGTGACTAGCAAAAGTGGCAGCTGGCCTTGGCATGCCTAGCACCCAGTGGACAGCTGGCAAAGCTAATCAGCCACTGTTGGCGATGTGCGCGAGCTGCAGCTATTAGCGTAGCACATACTAGCAGCTCTGCGGGCCTAATTAAATCAATACAGGCAGAGCCACGGACACCTCCTGCCAGGCCCCAGGTAGGTGCTAATCAATGGCTACCTGGAAACTGCCAGTGCTACGTCATGTTCTGTACCCTGTGAAATCAGTCAGCCAGAAGAAAGAATGAGAGGAGGATTATGGGAGATGAAATGGAAAAGTGTGAGGGTTACAAATGCAATAGCCAGATTCATCCAGTTATTTAAATTACCAGTTTTCTTTCTTTCTTTCTTTCTTTTTCTTTCTTTCTTTCTTTCTTTCTGCCCTGTTTTTGTCCCCTCTCTCTGGTTTCCTCTTAGTTGTAAAGGGTACACTGTACCTAATACATCTCCTGTAATTGACAGTGGAGGTGCCCTGTCACTCGTGAAGCTAAATGTCAGTGCTGGGTGTTTGTAAAGAAGAAGTGGGAAGAAGCAATCAATAAACCAATACCTACAAAGACAGACCTTGTGGTGCAACTTCAGGTAGGATTAGGGTTAAAAATCTAATGGATCTGATTTACACATGAGATGACGAAGATATATGACTATATAGTGTAAAACTGTTGTTTATGGCATGAATGGACCTTCTTACTACCAGTCCTACTGCCAAAGGGTAAATTGTAAAGAGAACGGTACACATGGGTAGCTGTTCTGAATACAGTACATTTTTGGTAGATGTTGGATGGTTGATGATAGAGCACTACAATATACACCTGTCATCCAAAAAATGGTTGCACAAATAGTTGCACCCAGAAGGAATCAACCGGCCATGGTGCCTCTACACACGGTTTTGTTGGTCGTCTCCACCAAGACAAAAGCGGGGCTCGCTGAAGATGACCCCCTGCCATTCTGACTCACTCCATGACACGATACCATTGCAGTCTTTGGTGGCGTTGACATGGTGCTAAGGCCACTCCTTGTAGTGGTCTGTGTGCATGTAGTCCTGCGTCAAGCAGCCGTCTGCCAATGGCGCTGGCACTATTTTTCCACCTCCTGTAAAGTTACTGATTTGGAAATTTTAGGTTTTGTTTCCAATACATATACAGGTGCTTACACCTTACACCTGTACATATTTATCTTGGCTCCACATTATTAACTGTTACGACCTCTAAAGATGTTCAGCACAAGTGCTTGTCCATGAAAAGGGAACGAGAGACATGTCCCAAAGTCAAACTCTAAATATTACAAACCATCACATTCAGTGTAAAGCACAGTTACAGTGCAACACAAACCCTCCTTCCCTTCTCTCACTGAACCTCTGCTGCGGAGTCTCGCATCATAAAGATAACACGTTCTTACTGTATTAGAGAAAGAGAGGCGGGATATAAGAATAAGATTGTTCTGTATTGATCCTAAAGTGGGCTGGCTAGGGGGAAAAAAAAATAACTCATCTATAATAAGGAGGGAAGAATGAAGCAATAATTCAGAGGTATCGAGCGCCGCACTGGTGCATGAATCGATCCTCCCCTGAGCCCCCTCGCCTTGAGATCACACCTGGAAAGGGAGGGGGCGGACACCCTCCAGAAAAGAGCCGAAGCTTGCGCTACATTCCCCTCATTCTGCACCATTGTATGGCAGGATATGTGGAGCCAAAGGCAAGGAGGAGAAAGAAAGGAAGGAGCACTACAGTTAAAAAGGTTTTATAGTTATTGAATGACATTATGAAGGATGGCCAACCAGAGGAATTTAAGCTATTGTAGTGAAATTTAGACGAGTGAGCTCATCGATAGGCCTGATCACTTACAGAGGAAATGACTATAGGGTTCTGGACCAGTGGAGGTGCAATCCATACGCTGAACCTTGAACATTCATATATAGACCATTGCATAGTACCATATTAAGAAATTAACATTGAATCACTATGGAAGCAAGTACTAGCTGCCCTAGGCATGTTTGTGTTGTACTGCCTGGGAGCCTGAAGCCAAAGGCATGGGCAACAACACATATGACACATTTTATAGGTGTTGTATACCATCACATGTAGGGAAACCTGGTTAAATTAAGCTGGCCGGGCTGCTTGATTGACCTGACCAATTAAATAGACTAAAATTAGGACGTTCATAAAGCTGGACTCAGAAAACAGTTGAATATTGTTGCTCTAATACACAACGTCTGTGCATCTGTACTGGCGCTGGCTGATTGCCGTACACTCATTTTCTCTTCTGCCCGTTTTTAATGGTGGGTCCTGCCTTCCCCCCTCCTGTATTCCTCCTTCCTCTACTCACACCATCCTCCCCTTCAGGTCATTATTGTGAAATATGATGAGGCCTGCATCTGCCCTCATGAAATTTCAATGAGCATTGATCTGTGTGATTGCAAGAGATCTCTCACAATGTGGTCAGAGAGAGAGAGTGAAAGAGAGAGAGTGAGCGAGAGAGCAAAGACACGGGTAGCCTATTTGCTCATTAATTTATTGCTGAGGTAATTCCAGTCATATCAATTTGACATTTTCCAAGACACCAGCCAATAGTTTTGTGCTGGTAATGTTAGTAATTTTGTCTCACTGGAACTGTCCATTAATGCCATGTTCCTTTTTGTGAAACCTTAACAAACTGCTAATGACTAAATCGGCTGTGAATCTGGCCTGACATCTTCGACTTATCACGTGCACTTAAATGCTTCCAAAGAATACAAACCATCAGCGAATTTCTTCTCCACTTTCTGCTGCTAAAAAACAATTCAGCATTTTCTCTTACAGTGATTTATGCTGGAAGGATTAAATGCTACACCTGAAGCTAATTTGCTAGCTAAGTTGCTAGCTTTTTGCAGTAGAGCTCTTTCAGTACTGTGAAGTTAACAGTGCTGGCTTATTCAGCTTGTGGTTGCTTGCAATCCCAAGGTCAATTTCAGACCATTACTGGACTTTCATTTCAGTCCAGACAAGCTACATTTTAATTCATGAGATGCACTTGGTTCTCTCTATCTGAAACTCCTGCTTAGAAATGTATGAATGGATATAAAGACTGAATTGAGTTTCGGCTATAAATGTTGTTCAGTAATTAGAAGAAAGCTGAGGCTAAACACTGTACCTGAAGCTAATTTGCTGACTCCTTTGCTAGCATCTTGCAGTATAGAGCTCTTTCAGTACTGTGAAGCTAGGAATGCTAGCTTATTCAGCTTGTGGTTGCTTGCAGTCCTTGTTGAGGTCCATTTTGCTTCATTTCAGATAATTACTTTTGTTTTAGTCCAGACAAGCTGCATTTCAAGTCATAAGATGCGCTCGGTTCTCCATCTGAAACACCTGCCTAGAAATGTATGAATGAATATGCAGCGTAAATTTCAGCTATAAATGTTCTTCAGTAATTAGAAGAAATTTCTCCTTTCCAAAATGTTATTTCAAATACTGTATATTTCCAATAATTTAAGCACAATGCTGTTTTTTGAGTCCTCTTACCCTGATAGCAAGAGCCTAGCGGACTGCTGTTGGCCCACTAATTGCAAAGCTGGTGGTCCACTGGCCCTTTGCTCACCCAGGAGAGGAAAAAAGAACATATATATATAAGAACATATAACATAACAATATATATATATATATAGTTTTTGCGTTTTTTTGTTTTGTATGTATGTATGTATGTGTATTTAGTACTTGTATTTATCACACAAAACTATTACAATATATTTCTAGTATATTAAAATATACTTAATTTTCACCTGGGCAGCACTTATTAACCCCCTGGTGGTTAAGCAGAGTATTACACTAAAAGCCACTTCATTGCCAGTTTTCCACTAACAGTCCAATTTACCAATTCTTCCTTCATTTCTTACATTTGTTATCCTATTAAAATTAGTTTAGAAATTATTTTTGGTGTCAGCAACATTTTTAACCAAATCATTGTACAATATATCAGACCTGCTCTCAGGTGTTTGTAATATTTGTCTTAGTTCATGTTTCAAAATTTAAACGCATTTAAAATCTGGGTAACACTTTACTGTAGGGTTCTGTTTATTAAATCTACATCAGCTTGTTATGACAACTGACATAACCCCACATACATGTTTATTAATGCTTATTCCACTGGCCGTTGTTTGGTATAAAAGGCCATATTTCCCAATTTAGATTAAAGCTAGCTAAAATAGCTTTTATGCCAGATGACACCTATTAGAATAAGCATTTATAAACATTCATGTAGGGTTATGTCAGTTAAGCTTATGTAGCCTTATGAACCCTACAGTAAACCATTACCCAAATCTGTTTGAGGAGATTAAGAACTAGATATATCTTGTATACCTAGCAGTAACCTGGGTGGTCCGAGGGTGGGCCAGCAGTGGCAAAAAGTCAGCGGGGGGTCGACTCGATCAAGGCAGCGTACTGATATATACTGATATATATATGGGTAGGACTGATGGTGGTAGCTAAAACTCATTGATGGTCTCATTAATGTGGCAGGTTTGACAGGGAAGTCAGGTAAATGCTAACCCCCACCATCATTTGTTAGCTAATTCCCTCTGTAGTGTCACATGTAGCTGTGCCGAGTTAGCATGTAGCAGTACACACTTGGTGTACGTCCAGCTTGGCCCTGAATGCTATTTTGGGGCATTTAACCGCTAATGCTACCCAGGGAGAACGATAAACCAACATCCTTGAGCAAATTGAAGCCATGTGGCGGCACGGAGAAAACAATAAAACAGTTTGAAGGAGCGGAGCTAGGCCAAGCTATAAATACCCGCCGTGTGGTTAGCACTTGTTTCACATGTAGCAAATATTGTACAGGGCTACAGTGAAAGTTTAGGCCAAACACAGACCCACTTCCCCATTTTTCTCAAGGTTGTTTTTAATGCAGAGGGTTTACTTAAGGGGATGATGTTGTTTGTGCCAGTCTGGTCTGTTTTTAATTACCAGGGGTTTAATACGATAAACCAGTGCAGTGTATAGCAGGTACTCAGAATCAGATCCATATTATTTTTACAGGGTTATATAAACAGCTTCTTAATTTGTACAGAACTGAATTAATCCATATTAAATAATTACATATTCATTCGTGACATTGCTCTCTTTCTCTCTCTCTTTCTCTCTTTGTCCTTTTTCTCCCCTCTCTCACTTGTCTCCCTCTCTCTCTCGCTCTTCTGTCTTTTTCTTTTTATCTCTCTATTTCTTTATTTCTCTGTTTCACCTCTCGTTCTCTATTCCATCTCTCTCTTTTTTATCTCTTTTCCTAATTCCTCTCATTTTTTCCCTTCTTTTATCTCTCTCCATTTCTCCTCTTTTTCTCTTATTACCACTCTGTTTCTTTCCTTCTCTTTTCTCACTGTTTTACTCTTTCTCTCTTCCTTTTTTCTTTCATCTCTTTTTCTTTTGCTCCTCTCTCTCTCTATCCCTCTCACTTTTCTCTTTAACCTGCTT
>CM067487.1:15892029-15948058 GCA_034552555.1 Semaprochilodus insignis | reverse complement strand
CACTTTTCTCTTTAACCTGCTTAGGCCCCTCACTGTCTTTTTCCATATTTTATTTTCTCCCTCTCCTCTTTCATTTATCTTTTCTTTCTTTTTCCTCTCTGCTGCTGTTCCTCACCGCTTCTCTCTTCTGTCTCTCTCTATCATTTTCTTTTGTTTTCTCTTCCATTTTTCTGTCTGTCTCTCATCTCTTCCTCTCTCTTCTTTCTTTCTCTTTTTGTCTTTCCTCTGTCATTTTCTCTCCCTCTCTCCTTACTGTCATGCCATTCTCTCTGAATCCTTTTTCTTTCCTTTTCTCTCTGTCTATCTCTCTCTCTTTCTTTCCTTACTTCTCTTTCTCTCTCTCTCTTTTTACTTCTTTCTCTCTTTCCCCCCTCTTTCTGTCTGTCTGTCTCTCAGTCTCTCTCTCTCTCTCTCTCTCTCTCTCTGACCTCAGTAAGTGAATGTTTTCCCCAGGCTGAGTGAGACAATTGGGTGCAATGTAAAAATCAATGGCAATAAGAGTAGAGCAAACTGCTTCTGACATCTATGAGCCATGTGACTGTTTCACAGAGAGTTGCTCCATCAATCTCCATATTCAGCAGATTAACACACACATACACAGACAAACAGCCGCTCACTGGAGATATCACAGCGCTGCCATTTTAAACCTGATGAATTATTATAAGGTATACGTAGATCCACAGATACGAAATGTAAAAACATGGACTTTCAGGCTGATGTAAATCATGTCCTGCCTGAATGACACCTACTCGAGTTTCCTTCCCTTTGTAGCGGACCGCATACTAACTTCATTAGTACTTCATAAGAATTCACTGAGCTGTAACCATCTGCTCCAACTGACAGGAAAGCACCCAACTCCACTCTCCCTCTGTGACCCATCAGCCCTGACACTCACTCACACACACACCTTCCAAACCACTTTCTCGTTTTCTCTTCCTCTTTTCTCTCCAGCTTAGTGCTCCATGCTTGGCAAAAGCTGTGGAGGAGAAGCTGTGCTGAGGCCTCCTGTACGCTTCACTAACACCATGTTGTTTTTATCAGGCCTTCCTTTTACTGCTCTAGATGGTTTTCATTTTGTGAGCAGGTGGAGGAACACTGCAGAAATAAGAGTAGTGCTGAGACGGAACCCAATCGAGCGCAGTCGCTGTTTCTGGATTAGTGATGGAGCCCATCATGACGCACCCACTAGAACTAGAATATATCACATGTAGGTTGTTTCCCAATTTAGATCAAAGCTAGCTAAAGTAGCCTTTGTGCCAGATGACATCTATTACAATAAGCTGTTATAAACATTTACTTAGGGTTATATCAGTTGTCATGACAAGCTTTATGTAGCTTTACACCTAGCAGCACCTTACAGTAAAGTGTTACCAAAACTTGAACAACATTCAATGAGTGTACTTGCATATGATATTATTATTATTATTATTATTATTATTATTATTATTATTATATTTTATTTATTTATTTATTTTTACTTTTATTTAACCTTGTTAACCCTACTGAGATCACAGATCTCTCTTACAGTGTAGACCTGGCCAAGAATGGCAGCAACACAGAGTTACAACAGGAGAATTTACACAAGACCATATTAAACACAATTACATAAAACATCTTGCATAAAACATGTACACAGAGAGAATCTGGACTCAATCAACTTTACCACAACCTTAACACTGTTCAGCGGTACAATATTTTGAATCTTAAGTTCATTTTGTAGGTTGTTCCAGACAGAAGGTGTTGCCGTCTTTCCCAATTCAGTCCGAACTGCAACACATAAAGAGAACGAAGACTGTGATTTCCATGCTTCACGTTTAAAAGAGAAGACAAATAAACCGAGAGCTTACCAAGAATTGTTTTATATATAAAACCATACTAGTGATTGAGACGGCGTGCACCTAGGGAAATCGGGCTCTTTGCTTTTGAATGCCACAGTTCGTAATGAACCTCAAAGCTTTGTGATCCAGCATATGAAGACATTAAGCAGAGGCATTTATGTACAACACATCTCCACACCGACTGCCTTTTTACACGGAAACGAAAAGTGTTACTGGCATTATTAGCTTGCATACATTTGCTAACTGCTATCTGCGCTGACACTGCTTTACTGATTGGGATGTACTAGCTTAGTAAGGGTACTATGGTCAGTTCAATGTGCAATGCATCAATATACAGCATTAGCATTTGATTAGATGCCACCCTACCATAAACAAAACGGGCACTGGCTCAGTGGTGTATCGGAAACTGTGTAAGAGTAGTACAGTGTATAGTTTACCTGATTTTTACACAATGGGTGTTTGTGGTGAGCCCGAACACTGAAAAAGACATAGCAACATACGAATAAAGAAGGTAGATAAGTTCAAATCAGGATGTGCTGGTCACCAGCTTGCTCACCTAAATAGTTCATAATGATCTGAGAATTCATTACAGCATGTCAGATAAATATGTTGGTTTATACACCATTCAGACATTTATAGACCAATACTAGAACCTTAAAGTCTATAGTGGAACATTTAAGAATGGGGGTGATGTGTTCCCGTCTTCCCTAGTGACCCTAGTGGGAGCTGCAATCTGAATCAACTGAAGCTGTTTGTGTTAGGTCCTGTTAAGAGACCATTACAGTGATCAATCCTGCTAGATAAATAAAGGCATGGATGAGTTTCTCCAGGTCTGGTTTTGTCAGCAAATCTCTGACCGTATTAATGTTCCTAAGGTGATAGAATGCTGACTGGGTAACAGCTTTGTCATGAACTGCTAAACCTATAATCAGACTCCTGTGATACCCCAAAACAAGAACAATTGGCTGACCACTTTTTATTATCACAATAGCAACTATGGTTTTGAGTAGTGCTACAGGAGTGGCCTCTGATAATAAAGTAGCCTTGTCACTCTATTTCTGATTGAAATTTCAAAGAGCTGTCCAACAGTAGAACAAACTGTTCTTATAGGAGCTGGTAAAGAGTAGGCACTGCTGTGATGGAGTCTGCATTTAAATTATTTTATTTTTTTTGCTTCCATTTGCTGTCGATTACTGAAACAACTTTTGTCAGGTAGCGCTCCCTCCTGGTCTTCACCTCCTGACTGACGTGCTTTTTCTGTTTCTGACAAGATAAAGACTTGCTGCAGAGTAATTGCCACGCAAAATGCGACGCGTAAACGTTGCTTAAAATCCTCGACATCCTTAAAATCCCAAGATTACCATACTATACGTGCCTCGTACACTTAGTGTTCGATAGAAATGCCAATCTTAGGAATATACAACGACTTCCATTAGAACAATTGTACGTTTTAATGCCACTTTCTTCTAACAGCATTAAGCCTGTTGTAGCGTGGGTCTTCGCACAGAAGGAAAAACACTTTAGGATAAACACTTTAGACCTCCACTTTTTTGTGTTATTAGCTTTTTAAACAGGTTTAATGGTGCAGGCATGTATATGACTGTCCCTATAAAGTTGATGTGGAATTAATGTGATGTGTTCATCTTGCAGCCCTGAATGAGCCCACCATCGACTACGGGTTCCAGCGGTTACAGAAGGTCATTCCTCGACATCCTGGAGACCCAGAGCGCTTGCCAAAGGTATGTTCTGGTTGTGATACTCTTATGATGTGGTACCATTATACTCTGCCAGCTTATTATAAGACAGAACCTACACTGATGGGCCACTTGATCAGGTTTATTCAGGTGCACTTTGTTGGTGCACAAACTATCTGGCTGCTGGCCCTGTGGTGGTCCTTTATGTTGACGGACTGGAGGGCGGCAGCTCTGTGCATTGAAATCTGAATGTAGCCTGATAAAATGGCCAATGAAGGAGTGTTTAATTAACTGCTCTTCACATGTGTAGATATAGAGCATCAGAAGGTTGATCATGACAGCCGTCTGGATACAGACACCTTTTATGATTAATTGACTTTTAAGTTCTCTTTGATCTTTAAGAGGATCATTAAGGGGATCCTAGCTGAGAGCTAAGATGCTAGCAGTGTTAGCGTGAAGCCATGTTGGGTGGGCTAGGTCATGACCTCTGGCTCACATATTGTAAAGCTGTGCATGTTTCAGGACTTTTGCCTTCATGTATATTAAGTGCTTCCAGATCGTCTTGATTTAGCACGAAGCGCTGACATCAAAGTGCTCGTTGTCACTTATAAAGGACTAAGATGGCTGAGCACTCGCTCTTATGTCATTATGGGCCTGGTGATGAGTCTCATGTGGTAATGATTTCTGTGCTTGGATCGTCATTAGCAACTGTTGCTACAGCTCAAGGAGAGTTGCATCATTGAAGCAGCTTGATGCGGGTGTATGCATGCGTTGGGGTGCTCCTGTATTGTGTGTGTGTGTGTAGAGGAGGGCTGTTATTGAGGTCCAGTGTGTTGCTTTTAATGTATTGAGCAATAAGTACCACAGAACAATAGACCTTTCTCCTTGGCTTTTTAGGACAATAATATTTTTGCATTGCAGTAAGACCAGAAACAAACAGGCCTAACAATGTGAGGACCAGCAAAACCCGAACCCGACTTTGAAAAGTGTTTAATTTTGTTTTTTAATTGAAAGAGCAAAACTGTTTCATTTAGTTACTGCGGTTAAGGTTACTGTTAGGGTTACAGTTAGTCTTAGAAAAATCTTTTTACACATATATACTTATCGTTGCTGCCAACATGTATCTCCGGTTTTGTTGATTTGTACTTTTATGCATCACAGCAGCTGCTGTTTACACTGCGTAACAATTTCATGATGAATGGACCAACAGAAATGTCCCAAAATCGCTTAGAAAAAAGTCTAGTTCCATGAAATACATTAGAATTAAATGTGGTTTTTGGCATCTCCTGTAAAGTTGCCATTATGGAGATACTTGTTTTTCTTTGGACAGTAATGAGATGGAACTTATTACATATTGGTACTTACAGTGCTGCACAAAAGTCTGAGATCATTCTTCATTTGTTTAATTTTCAGGAAACTTATTTAAAAGACCTGCTTTCATTTTTTTCAAAGAAACCTACAGGGATATTTTTCCACAATTTCATTGATGCTGAGAGCTGGATGGTCAGTTCATTGTTCTTAGAGCACAAATTTCGGCTTCTTTGACCAATCTTAGCTTCTTCGAATGAATTTTTTATGCTGCCTTGTTTTTGCAAGTAAATCATATTTACTTTATATATATATGTATGTATGTGTGTGTGTGTGTGTGTGTGTGTGTGTGTGTGTGTGTGTNGTGTGTGTGTGTACAACATCTGGGAATGTTACATGAGAAAGAAAAAGCATTCTGAAATAGTAATTGAAGTTATATATATATATGTAAACAAAAGGTAAAAACAACAAAAAAGAAAAACAACAAAAATGGAACTGCAAGGTTTTTGCATGCATATTTACATTTACAGTATTTGGCATATAAAATGTATGTGTTTATACATGCTACAAATTGTTCTTGTACCAGCTGTACAGTATGTTGTTATGTTTTCTGGTGGGGTTTCTCACACACTCCTGACCCTCTGATTGGCCTGCTGCTTCTCTAATTATTTGGAGAGTGTCTCACATAGCCCTGCTCTAATGAACCAGCTCAGCTTTCTGGCTCTGCAGATAGAAGACAGAGAGCCATGCTGGTACTACAGCAGACATACATATTGAGTTTCACTTCGTTATCTCATATTAACCCCTCACACACACACCCACACACATACACACACACACCCACACACACAATAGAACCAAGTCATCGCAACCAAGTCATCGCATTCATCGCAATTAGGCCCAGCAGAGCCCACTGTCACTGCCAATGAGGATGTATAGATTTTCCTCTTCTAGCTGCACCTGAACAAGCCGTGCAGTTCTCAGCTGAAGTGAGCTTATTTACTTAACTTGTGTTTGTGCACATGTTCGGTCATAAGTGAAGTCTAAAACTTGTCTGCAAGGCTTGATGTTGTATGTGGAGTGTTTTCTGCTTTAGCAGTTTCTGAGAGCTTGAACAATGGCTAGTTTGAATACAGTTTGGTTGTTAGTTTGAACAGGACTGAGTGTCTAAATTCAGTCCTTTTATGGTACATACTGAATTACACTCATCGTCAAAAGAATAGTTGCACAAATAGTTGCTCAAATAGCTGCACCCAGAAGGAATGAACCGGCAGTGATGCCCTGCATGAGTCACCCTGTTAGTGCCAGCACCATTGGCAGGCGGCTGCATGACGCAGGTTATATGCATGCAGACCGTTACGCCCTTAACACCACGTCAATGTTGCCAAAGACTGCAATGATGACGTACCAGACTGTCATGGAATGACTTGAGTCCAGTGACAAGTCCCACTTTTGTGGCAACTAACGAATCCATGTGTGGAGGCACCGTGGTCAGCACCAAGATGAACAGTTTGTTGTCACACATACCCAAGTAATCGGTCTCAGCATCATCTTGACTGCTGATTGGCTGTCCAAATACACTAGTGCGTGGCATTAACGTTAGCCCTTCTTGATTAGCCTCTATCCCAGTCATTCGATATATATTCGATATAATAACCTCTTGCAGCACCTCCCATTAATTTATGGCATAAGCCATGCCCACTTCTGGCTAAATTTAAAAGAAAATGTCAATAAAGTTATTACTCCGTGATAATATCCGTATTGATATTAACAAATTTTGAACATTATCTAGCCCTGAATGGAACATACCGTGTCACAGTTGAAACCTGCCCACAGGTGTGTCCTTTCAATGTTTAATGTAATGCAGCATCTGTAAACCTAAAACCCATTAGCCCTCAGATATGATAGTTTGTTAATTAATCTCAGTTGTGCATTAGTGCAGTTAGATTTTTGCCAGCGTTCTAAAAACCATGTCCAGTCTACCACAAACTGCTACATATCAGTACATCTGCGTTTTGCCTGAGTCTATTAGCTGGTTATATTCATGTGGTCAGTTTAAAGGGAAAACGTACCACTGAGGCTCATATCAGTCAGCTACACATCAGTCCAGACTTTGTGAGAAGGTTGCCAGTTTCACTCCGGAATCCCCCTCTGTTATTGATATTTTTTTATTTGTTTTTTGTTCTCCTCTGCCTGGAGAGAATGAATCATATTTTCCCAAGAGAGAAAAGTACATTAAAACTGCTCGGTGAAGCACATTGTGGTCGAGTTGAAGCAGGTGCAAACTTAACCGTAGACTACAGTAAGTATGGAGGTTTTGTGGGGGTGGTGGGGGAGGTGTGAGGTGGTTTACCCATGTAGCTGCATTAGTACAGTGCAAATGCGCTACAGTGTAAAATCATGTCATCTTAATGATACTTAATAAAAGTTTATGTGGAAAAAGTACTATTATATTACTACTAGTAATATTTTGTGATTATAAAATGGGAAGCGTGTTTTTATTTCTCTAATACATATGGTATTAATCATAAAATTGTATTGATACAAAGCCCAGCTGCACGTGTGCTGTATGTTGCTATGACTGACTTCCTGTGACAGTAGCGCTCTCATTCAAATGCAGCATTTACACTCATCCTCAAAAGAATAGCTGCACCCAGAAGGAAGTGTTTGTGTGGGATTGTGTGTGTGCGTGCGTGTGTGTGTGTGTGTGTGTGTATTATTAATTAATTGTTTTGTATTTGGTATCGTATATCACAGATGCACAGAAGTTATTACTTCATATTACACTCCCCTTTAAGAAAGAAAATATCCTCCATATGAAAGAGATACAGAGTGTGTGTTTGCATATGTGGAGTGAGCTCTTGTGTGTGTATGTATGTATGTATGTATGGATGTGTGTGTGTGTGTGTGTGTGTGTGTGTGTGTCTGGGTGCGTGTGTCTGGGTGTGTGTGCATGTGTTTAAGAGCACAGGCACTGAGAGGTGATCCATCATGGTGAAGTCAGCTTGTGCCTCCTGGCAGGTCAGCCGATCGAAGTCTTTGCCGTCCGGACTTTATTATTGCTCCACCGCTAGTAATTGAGTCACAGCCGAGGGTGGGTGTGTGGGTGTGTGGGTGTGTGTGGGTGTGTGTGTGTGTGTGTGTGTGTGTAAGAGAAATCGTTCCAGCACCTCTGACATTCAGAACAGCATTGAGCTCAATGAAGAGGTCAGAAATACAGAGAGGAAATGTTATGTTGTGCTCTCTCTTTCTCTCTCTCGCTCTCTCTCTCTCTCTCTCGATCTGTCTTTCTCTCTTTCTCTCTGTCTCACACATGCTGTCTCTTTCTATCTTTCTTTCTTGCTTTCTTTCTTTCTCCCTCTCTCCCTCTCTCTTCTCTCTCACCATTATCTCCTCGCTCTGTCTCTCTCTCTTATGTTTTTTGGCTGTTGTCCCAGATGGCATCATCACCATTCTCTCTCTCTCTCTCTCTCTCATGCTCGCCGTGTGCTGTTCTTCTCCGCCTCATCGATTTTCTCCTCTTTATTGAGGTAATAACAGTTTGTTGAAGGGTCTCGCTTTTCAACTGCGAGCCTCAATCATGCCGGTCCTGACTCAGACACACACACATACACATACACAGACGGTCTGGAGCGTGTTCATGTGCTGGTAGAAGGTTTTGTTTTGTAAACAGGGTAAAGCTAATGCTAAGGCTAAGGCAGTGCTAACTGTGAGCATATGCTGATTTCATGTAAATGTGGAAACAGGCAAAACAATTAACTGAACGGATCAATGAGAAACATTAACAAGACTTTTATATATAAACAAGGAAGTGAATATAACAATGCTGTGCGGTGGAAATGCACTTAAACAGGGTCAGGCTCTGTTTTCTTGCTGTAAACGAGAAGGAGAAGACTGAGAATTGAGAAGATGAATTATTATGTCTAACTATGTCAGCCCCACAACAAATATCAATACACATTAAGTTCATTTTAAAGTCATCCACTACGCTAGCATCACTAGCACGCAGGTCTTCAGACCTATAGCCACACAAGTTGTGGAAATCTCTGTTTGAGAGAGACGCAGTGCTAACAGCTCTGTGATTCAGAGAGAGGCCCATCCAGACAGAGAGGGCCAGACGGTGTAGTGGTCCGGATAAGGGGATTAGAAGAGGGGACAGAAGCTTGAATGGTTTATTGGGCATTCACACCACAAGCGAGACAAGCTCCACTGCAAACACAAGATGGGCAGTCAGAGGTCTTTTATTGGTCAAATTTGAGCCTTACAGCGTGTGCATCCGTGTGTGTGTGTGTACAGACGCAGAAATCAATGTTTCCAGGGCTTTCCTTACGGAAGCCATATTCAAGCAGTTGGGACAAAAGCTCAGAAGAGGAAGGAAAAAAGCACTTTCTTAACTTATGATAGAAATTAATGCTAAGGATTTCATTCCAGTTGATTCCGAACTGTTTCTGTAGCTCCATTCATCATAAATGTTTAAACTGTCTTCATTTCCATCATTTGAAAATGGCAGTTGCTGTTTAGGAATACTCCAAAATTCTGTACATTAATTCCATTACTAATTAGAAGTAACTGTAATAGGTTACTGTACTTAAGTAGTGTGTTGGTGTAGCTTTACTGAAGTATTTCCATTCTAGGGGCCTTTTTAACTTTAACTTCACTACATTTTAAAGGCTAATATCTTTTTACTCCCCTACATTATGGCTAAATCTGTCCTTCCTTTTGGATTAAGTGTGCATAAAAACGTAACATGAACAAACAAAATAAGTGTTAAGCGAGCCCACCAATCAGGGTATAGCGGTTACTTTGTTTTGAGCTTGCTTTGACTAGTTGGACAGAGCTTGGTTCTAGCTAATGGAAACTGTTCTCCTTCAGTGTTTTGTGCTTATGTTCATTTGAATAGACATCCGTATGCTGATTAAGCAAGAATCTTGTTCCAGAAATGATATGACATTAGAGCCATAATAAATCATGCTACTTTTACTTTCCATACTTAAGTACATTTGAAGGTAAATACTTTAGTACTTTTACTCAAGTGGAGGTCTAAAGGGGGGAACTTGTACGGAAACTAGAGGAATAAAAATATTTACCTTGGCTATCTCTACTTTAACTCTACTACATGCTCTGTGTATTTCGCCCACCACAGATTTACATACAGATTTTCTTATAATTTGTTAAGATGTCCATATGTAAGGGGGTGACAACCCACAGTAGAGACAAACCAAGAGAGGAGAAGTACTGTTCACGAGCATATTTAGCCATTTTCAAGTTCATATTTAGTTCATATGATACATAAAGTCTGGGATGTCTACCAACCATGTCTTAAATATGCATTTCTTAGCTTTCTTGATTTTGGTGCTAGCTTTCCCCATATAACTGGCAATAACTGAGAATGATCAGTGGGAAATATGCTTCGGCTCAGTGTGTCACTGCTGATGACATCATCTCTTCACCTAAGAATCTGTCACCACTTTCTGATGTCATGCTCTTAACAGGCAGCGTGTGGTGAAGTCATGCCGCTTTAGTTCACAACTGTAATCAGCACATGCCTGTATATGGTACATAACTTCCTGTACTTTGTTTATCAAGCGCAGCTATACATGATGTCAGATGTTAGCTTTTGGCATTATAAAGCTAAACCGTTTTGAAGGTACATAATTAAAGCCCCCATTAAAAAGGATCAAGCAATCAAGTATTCCCAGGATCTATGCTGGGCAGCTCCTGACCCTTTCCGTAACGCTGCACTAATGGAGCAGTGGATGATGATGAACTTGTTAATGTACAAGACTTTGGAATCCTCAGATATATCACACTTCCTCTTCTCTTTGACAGGCAGTGCATAGTGTGGCTTTAATGCTAGCATCTGGGCCAGGCATATTTTCCATGCCATTTCCCCCACAAACGTATGTGGTATGCATTACAGGCTGTCATAATTTAGAGCATGAGAGCTTTTTCAAAGGCGCTAGTGCTTATAGTAGCTAAAACATAGTGTCGTAGGTTGATAGAGCACAGGCCAGTAGCTAGTCATGTTACTTTAACTGGTACTTTGATATAGAACTTGGCTGGGGTGCCAGAGTGTGGACACACATGTGGTTGTATGGAAACTCAGAATTGCGGTTTCCCGGTTTGGTGGATTTTTTTTTAAAAAGTAAGTGCTATAACCTGTTCTCATATACTCAGGGTTGGGGGGTTACTTTACAAATGTATTCAGTTACAGATTATTACTGATTACCTGATAATTACTATATTAAAGTAATGGGTAGCACTTCCTATAAAAACTGTATTCATAATGTTATCTAAATACATTTGTAAGGTGTTATATGGCATAAATAATACTTTATAATACCAGGCATAAGCTTGTATAATTACTTATAATTACATGCATAACACTTTCTAAAAGAAGACCATGCAGCTTTGTAATGTCAGGTTTCATAATGCACTATAATATCTGTTCATAAGAAGTTCGTAGCATGAATGATGTACCAGTTCAACTATGGGTTTAAAGAAGCTCTGCTTACTCAGTTCTTGAAAAAGCAGAACAAAATCTTCACACTTGTGAAACCTGTAATGGCCTGGCATAATGCTCTATTGGGTTGTTGGGTGAATAACAGCATCAGTGTCTATAGTGTTCTTATGGGCAGATATTACAAGGTGTTATGAAACCTGACATTATAAAGCCGCATACTCTTCCTTTTTAAGTATTATGCATGTCATTATGACTACTTAAGAGAAATTAAACAAGCTTATGCCAAGTATTACAAAGTGTTATGTATGCTGTATAATGCCTCATAAATGCATTTATAGTGCATTATGAACACAGGATTCATAGGAAGTGATACTCAGTAATGTAATCTGACTACTGTGTTACTTTTGGATTATGGATTATTCATTGTGCGCTCTATAATAAAAGGATAAAATGTAAAGTAAATGAAAAAAACTGATACAACGAAAAAAATTATACACCAAGACTAAAACTGTGGAATTATCCGGTTCACTGGAGTTTAGCAGGTAAACCCTGCACAGCTCTTCAGATGCTTATCTGCTAAAAATCTGTTGATAAGCCAAAATCTCAATCTGGTAGATCTTCTTTTGAGACCCTCCTCATTGATAATTGTTGAACAGAGACCACCCTAAGAAATGCACTGATCATGATTTGTGTTCTAGCCTATATTAGCCTATTATACTTCATATTGGTGAATCGTTGTGATGTCGTTTATAGACGCCACTTTATCAGCCATTTCAGCGCTTTTAGCCGTCTACATGGATCCATATGACCTACCAGTTTTGAAGACCAGTCAAAAATATTGACACACCCATCTAAATAAATGTTGTTGGTTATCTTAAAGACTCTACAGGCTTACACTTAACAGTTCCAGCTGATGAGATGTCTGAAACAGTACATATCCTGATATAACTATACTTGATGCACATCAGTATTATATTTCTGGCATATCACCACCTCTAATGTTTTGAAACTGGGCTGTGATTTGTTGGAACAGTGAAATACAAACATGCAGGTTAGAGAACAAAATTATATGTACATTATTTAATGGTTAATTGAGACATTACTTAAGCATTTAATGAGGTTTATAAACTACTTAAAATCTAAAATAATGTTATTTCCTATATTTCTCATTAGTTAATGAAAGACTGCAACATTACTTAACTATTTAGTAAGGGTTATAACTCACTTACTTACTGTTAATAGATGTACCCTAATTGTAAAGTGTTATGTATATGATTATTAGTTTGTTTATGAAGCCAGCATACCACGCCATGATGACTGGATGATTATGACAGTGGTGATGATATCATGGCTGGGTATATATTATAGATGGCAGAATTAGCTTTTCCTGTTATGGGTCCCCTGTTTTACTGTAAATGCTCAGTCACTGAGCACAGTCACACACGCACACTGATGTCACTTCTAGTTGTTCCCGGTGATATCATATATTAGACACAGCAGTCCTGCTGGCGTGTTTAAACACTGTGTCCACTCACTGTCCACTCTATTAGACACTCGTACCTTGCTGGTCCACCTTGTAGATGTAAGTCAGAGACGATAGCTCATCTGCTGCTGCACAGTTTGTGTTGATTATCCTCTAGCCCTTCATCAGTTGTCACAGGATGCTGTTGGCTGGATAGTTTTGGCTGAGAATGATCCACCACCCACATAATACCTGCTCTGTGGGGGTCCTGACCATTGAAGAACAGGGTAACAAAGTATACAGAGAAACAAATGGACTATAGTCTGTAATTTTAGAACTACAAAGTGCAAATATAATGGGCCACTTTCTCAGAACTAGTTGCTGAAAAATGCTCAGTTCATTATGATGAATGCACTATATATTTCTACAGTAGCA
The DNA here is from genome assembly GCA_034552555.1 of Semaprochilodus insignis. Taxonomy (NCBI): domain Eukaryota; kingdom Metazoa; phylum Chordata; class Actinopteri; order Characiformes; family Prochilodontidae; genus Semaprochilodus; species Semaprochilodus insignis. The sequence continues at coordinate 15,934,858 of CM067487.1, read as the reverse complement.
GATCAGATGAGCCTCAGTCAGTTTGAAGGGTCTTATAGATCAACTCCTGAACCTGAGGAGAGTCTGTGGGATTGTAGCTCTGATATGACAGCAGATTATCATTTTTCTACTCAGTTTTTCTGGTCTATAATATCCATCTCCATCCACATCCCATCTTATTGATGCCCCTGCTGCACTGCCACGTCCTGGAGATACTGCACCCTCAGGGGACCCCCTGTGTCTTTCTCTATATTCCCCTCTACACCTCCTCAGTGGGCCACAACCAGGCTTGTCTCTCTCTGAGCCCAGCGGCCTGTGTAGCTCCAAGTTGCTAATGAGAGGTTAAGCGAGTGGCACCGTGGCTGGAATCGAGTGAAATTTAGCACCTTGGACAGCGCACTAAAACTCTTTATTGCTTGCCTGACCTCCTTGTCTTATTCCCTGGTAGGTAGGTGTGTGTGTGTGTGTGTGTGAAGAGTGCAATGTGTAATCAGGACTGGATGGGGTGCAATATGTTCAGATGCTGCATTAACACGTGTTTGTTATGGGGTTATCAGAAGTGAAGGTCAGTATACAGAGGGGGATATACAACAATGCTCCGCATGTCGTTCCAGGGTCGGCCACATTAACACCTCACAAAAGCCCATCGGAACATCCAAATTGTGGAGAAAGGCTTTCCAAATTTCTGCCTAGTTCGCCCACAAACCATGTAACCCCTGTTGGTGGTGGAGATGGAAACCAGAGGTCACAATGTCTACAATGTCTATAGCTATTTTATTTACTGTCCTAGATCATCTGTGAACCTACACATGTCCTATAAGCATGGTTGATAATGGTAAAATACTGGAATGCTGCCTGATAACACCCTGGATATAGCTCTTTGCCATGAATGGATTATGTGTTAATCCATAATGGGTTATGGAATGTGCCTCACAGTAAGAAGGGTCTGGGTTTAATTCCAGGCTGGGGTGTCTTGGGTCCTTTCTGTGTGGAGTCTGCAGGTTCTCCCTGTGTCTGTGTGGGTTTCCTCTGGGTCTGCCAATTTCCTCCCACAGTCTAAACACAGTCAGTTAGGTGAACTGGAGATGCTGAATTCCCCCCTAGGTGTGAGTGTGTGTGTGTGTGTGTGTGTGTGTGTGTGTGTGTGTGTGTGTGTGTGTGTATGCTCTGAAATGGACTGGCGGCCTGTCCAGGGTGTTGCCTGCCTTTCATCCAATGAGTGCTGGGATAGGCTCCAGCAGCCCACTGCGACCTGGGATACATTTACAACATTTTTGCCTATAGTCTTATGTTAAAAATGGATGTAAAAAGAAAAATGATCAAAAAAACAGATTTAACCATATTTATTTGCTTCATTCTGCGCTACACTTTACGTCTGCTAAATTTGACGTATAATGCGCTTACCAGATGCTGATGAATTCTGTAATGTGTTACAGATATAAATGCACTCAGTACTCATGCCGTACCACAAATCACATTAGCAAACTTTGAAGACAGCTAAAAATGCCTGCTAACAGTCTCCAGACACTGCATTAGAGCACATGGTGATTCAGGAAGTGCTGAAAAACAATCAGTACAGTGATCAGTACAGTAATGTTCCTCATTATGAGACACTCAGCAATGGCAGTGCTGTAAGCTGTTGTGAAAGCTATTAGCCGAAGCCCCGCTTTTGTCTGAGTTATTGCCTTCAGTCCGGCTCTGTGGAACCGCCTGACCTTTTCCGCGGAACATAGATCGCATTGTCTCCTCTTCAACCCGAACCAGATGGCTGGGTGAAATACGGCGCTTTTTCATTCCTGCAGACACCAAAACAATTGAGCAAGCACTAGATCCGTGCGTTTCGCCCGTCCGCAAAGTTATTAAACGGAAACTCACCCTGTTTGTGGAGAAGAAGAGTTGCACTCAGCTGCGCTCAGAACATTAACTCTCCACGTTTGCTGCTGATGTGTTGTAGACTATGAATGTATAAAGGAGAATGAAAACCATTAAATCTTTTTTTTGTTTGTTTGTTTGTCTGTCTGTCTCCTCTCTACCCCTTCTTCTCTCTGTCTTCGTATTGATGAATATAGGAGGTGATTTTGAAGAGAGCAGCAGATTTAGTGGAAGCGTTGTATGGGATGCCTCATAACAACCAGGTAAGACTATTCAGCACCTTGCTATTAGTCACCATACACAAGCATCTGATGTTGAAGGAACACGTCATTATCTTTTTCAACCTTATCTCTATCGGCTTCCTCCGTAGCATATCGTCGCTGTCCAATTAAAAACAAGTATCTCCAAAATAGCAACCTTACAGGAGAGGCCAAAAACCTAATTTAACTTTAATGCAAGTCAATGGAACCAGACATCTTTCCAAACAGTTTTGGGCCATTTCTGTTGGTCCATTCATCATGAGACTCTCACTCAGTGTAAACAGCAGCTGATGTGTTCAAATGATGCATAAAAGTAAAAATGGACAAAAGTGGAGATACATGTTTTTCATTGGACAGCGACGATATGATCGAGTACTACAAATAATAAGCTTCCCCGTGACTGAAATATAATACCTCCAGCACAAATAACAGCTGTGATTGGACACAATTCTGAAGAGGCACAATTCTGAGGAGAATTTCCTGTAGATTTCCTGGGATTTTTGCCACTGCTGGTAGACCCGTATGACTGTACGCTTCCATACACCTGCAAATTCAGCTATTTCCTTTACACTGTGGCCTTTGGCACGCCCAAATACAATCACTCATTTTAGCCAATCATTAACATCTGCTTTGGACCCATTTTCCACACATGGAACGAGACATTCCTTGCACTGTACTTCTCGATTCTTGTACCCCTTCTTCTCGATCTATGAAACCCATCACACACCTCACAGGTATTTATAGCCCCATCATCCTCATGCAGCGCCATCTGCAGGAGCCTGAAGTTACTACCACCTTAAACACACAAGGTGACTCATTTTTGGAAACACACATAATAGACATCACTGGGCAGAACTGCTGCTGAAATGCTTTCTGATTGACTTATAAGGCTGATGAATGCATTTAATAAATGTGATTAATACTGTACTTTCCTACTAAAATGCTTCAGTAATTACAGCACTGAGTTTGTCTGCAGGAGATCATTCTGAAGCGGGCGGCTGACATAGCGGAGGCACTCTATAACGTACCGCGCAACCACAATCAGCTGACCGGCCTGACCAACAGTTCTGTCCATGCTGGCATGATGGGTGTTAACTCCTTCACTGGACAGCTTGCCGTTAATGTAACCGAGTCTTCACAAGGAGGTAATCAGGGTAAGACACACACGCACATACATACATACACACACCAGAATTAGAATTAGTATTAAGAACCTTTGCCATTTGTGTTGCACACAGAGGTATTTGACTTCCACATTAAACCTAACCATGGAGTGATACACCCACATACACACACACACACACACGCACACGCACACGCACACACACACACACACTAGGGGGCAGTGAGCACACTTGCCCGGAGCGGTGTGCAGCCCTATCTACAGGACCCGTGAAGCAGATGGGGGTTAAATGCCTTGCCCAAGGGCACTTCAGTTGTATCCCATCAGTTAAGGTGATCAACCCTTCGACCTTCCAGTCACAAGGCTGGTTCCCTAACCTAACCAGCGCGCGACTGCCCCCTCCAGCCCACGACTGCACACCAGGGCTGCATGATATGAACAAAATATCATATAGTGATATTGTGATAAAAATATTGTAAGCATCCAGTAAGCTCAGTGAGCCTTGATTCATCCAAAAACACAGAGGACATCTCTGATTGGCTAGATGCTTACTTGAGTATTACAGCCTTCTGTGATAGTATTGCAAAAGCTGATATCATAATCAACTATTAACAAATGATGTATTGTGTAGGCCTGAGACACACACAAACACACACACACACACACACACATTGTCTTATCAGATGGAGCAACCTCTTCCCTCCCTTGTGCAAGTTGCTGGTCGGATGAGAAACAGGTGAATAGGCTATAGTTCATCGCGACTGCAATCTTCTAGCAGAGTTACTGGAAAGTCAAGAACTCTGCTAAGCCTTGAAACCAGTCCAAGGCCAGGGCTTAAGAAATGTCCCCTTCGCATTATAGATTGCCCCTGCTGAGCACTAGCTGTTTCATTACTCAGCCTTTTTGCCTAAGGATTCGACATGGCCTAGTCTCCGTTCCAGCTGGTTTAGGTTCTGTGGTGACATCTGGATCCACTGCTGTGATCAGCAGTACATTCCCACCTCCTCTTTATCACCACTTCATTTGCTTCTCTCTGACTAGTTAGAGTTGCATTTAGACACCCCAGTACAGGTGCTTCTGTTGATGGTCACTGCATAGGAGGGTCTGTTGGTACTACCATTGTACCAACAGACAGAGTACATGTTTCATCCTTTAAAAAATTAACTCTCTCTCTCCCCCCTCCCCCTCTCCCCCGCCCCCCTCCAGGCTTTAGTCGGAATACAAGCAGCGTGTCACCTCACAGTTATGTGCCCAGCTCCACACCACAGCAGAGCAGCTACAGCACGGTGGCCACCAGCATGAACGGCTACGGCAATACGGCCATGACCAACCTAACTGGCTCGCCCAGCTTCCTCAACGGCTCTGCTGCCAACTCCCCATATGCCAGTGAGTTCCTGCCTTTACTTGAGGAGATGAATGTTGTTTTGCCATATTTTCATTTTACAGTACATAATTAATAGCATACTGAGTTTAATTGAATGTACATTTGATTTACATCCTATGAAACATATTAGCTCCTATATGGTCAGTGGAGCTGATAAAATGGACACTGAGTGTATATACAAGGAGGTGGACCTAATATTCTGACATGGCCATGTATTGCAAATTAACCAGTGATGATTGTAGAGTCTGTTGTAGCCCTTGGCAAGAACTCACCCCCCTCCAACCAGCGCAGATCAACATTATGTTACCAGTAATACTACGGAAGAAGTATTAGAACAAGATTTCTGTTCCCGGCTTCTATGTGTTATGTTCCAACTGTTTAAGAGAAACAGCTATATTCAACACACACATTGTCTGTGACAATGAAATGTATAAATCTAATTTATCCCACACGTTTCTGAGTAATGTGCAAAATATTAACACAGTTTAGTAAATATATACAATAATGTAATATATATATATATTAATTAATCCTCAAAACTCTACAGAATAAAATGCGAGCAGCAATCGTCCACCTTACCTTCAAGAGTTTACCTGCAGTGCCCACACGTGACATGAGATGTCCACGGTTTGTCTTGATCCCTGACAGGCATGCCAAAGTATGTTTTGTAGGCCTCACACATCTTAGCAGATGCTTGGAAAACTGAGGACTCTTCAAAACTTCATAGTCCTTACCACAAAAGCAAAGTTTATGGGGACGAATAGCGCTTTCTGTACATTTTTGGCCTAAGGAATAAAGAGAACAGACTTAGTACCTGGGAACAAGACAAAACTAAACATTTGTAATGTTTCAAACGTTCACATTAGTACTATTATTTTCAAAATATAAATATAAACAATACTAATTTTGCACTATGCAAAGGTGGGCAACTTCCCCAAGCCTGGTGGCAGACAGTGCCTCTGGGAATAGGTTATCATCAGTACCTACAGTATTTATCATGTGTGTTTTCATGGGGTCTTTCACTCATGGTGGTCGCAGCCTTGCGTAGTGCAAACGTCCCACATGTACACTACAACTCTATGAAGAGTTGTTTATAAACAGTTGCTCATTTATACATTGATTGATGATCAAATGATTCCCTCATAGCTACTGGTTATTATACTGCATGATCCTCCATCCAGGTGACTCGTGTGCGGTCACTGCTGCGGGAGTTCCACTGTTCTGTCGTCCTTAATGAAGCTCTTTTTTAAGAAGAGGTTTCCTCTCCGCCTTTACTGAGCTGCACAGTCATCGTGGCATGTGTTTGTGTGACAGTAGGGGCCTTCAGATCTTGCACAATTCCCCACTGGCTGTGCTGGCGTCCTCCCAGCACTGGAGTGTGTCTTTAACAGCTCTTTAAAAGAAAACAGAAAAAACACTGATGAGAGAGAGAGAGAGAGAGAGAGAGAGAGAGAGAGAGAAACATGCTCCTCTCTCCTTCCTCTTTCTGGGCGCAGCTTTTCATGCTCCACTCTTCTACCTCACGCCTGCTGTTATCTCTTTTGCCGAGTCTTAATTGGTTCCCTTTTCTAATTAACAGGACAGAGAGAAGGAAGGGAGGGGGAGAGAGAGAGAGAGAGTTGGTCTAACACCCACATGTTTGTTTGACTTAATTACGTGTGGGGTGTGTGAGGTTTGAAGCGTGGTGTTCGGGGAGAAATCTGGCTCTGAATCTGAAGAAACACCCCTCCCACTGTCACAGGCGCTACAATTTACACTCGGCATGAGTTTCAACACAGCACAGCACTAACACACAAAGGAAGAACCGAGCATGCAGGAATTCTGCTCCCTCTCTCTCTCCCTCCCTCCCTGTCTCTGTTTTTTTCTCTCTCTCTCTACCTCTCTGTTTCTCTACCTCTGTTTCTCTCTCTCTCTCTCTCTCTGTCTCTCTCTCTGTCTTTCACTTTCTCCTCAGTTAATTTCTTTTCTTCTTTCTCTCTCCTCTCTGCCCCTTTTCCTCATCACTTTGTTTTTCTCTCCTCTATTTCCATCTTATTTCTGTCTTCTATCATTTCCTTTGTCTTCCCTTCCCTTTTCCTGTCTGTCTCTCCTGTCTCTTTTTGTTTGTTTTCTTCTCCGTCCCTTACTCTCACAGCTCTCTCTCTCCCTCTCTCTCTCTCTCTCTGTACTGTAAGCTGAATTGAAAGCTGTCGTGGCGCAGCTCGATGTAGTGCTTGACCGCGTCTATCAGAGTGACGCTCCGCTCCGGCCTCCAAATTAACAGCTGCTAATTAAATCGATAAACTAATTCGAGGGGTAACAATTCAATCCAGCTGCTTTGGTCCCACCGTGTTAACAACTATTTTAAAAGGTTTGCTGACTCCATTAGACACTCTGAATCAATCTCAGATAGCGCCGCTAAGATTCCAATTTTCATTAATTGATTACTCAGGACCTGATGAATGGATTCCGCTACCCATGGCCAGAGCCGTGACTGCTCCGATGTGGTTAGAGTGTAATTTTTGTGTGTTGGTGTAAATCTACTCCTCGCTGTTAAAGACTGTATGTTTAATGATTCACACAAACATTTCCTTTCAGAATGAGGATGTTTAACCAGGTGACCCCTAGGGACAGGTGTGTGTGTCCGTCTTGAACAAGGATTGCACAGAGTTTTCCTAATGTCTACGTAATTCAGTCAGGCAGATTCATTCAGAGTGGTGTGAAACGGTGCAGAGTAGAGAAACCTACCTGTCTGAGACCAGTCTGATTTCTTTCAGTGTTGGTGCTCGGAAACAGGAATCGCAATGTCGGAAAAACAAATTCTGATATTTTTAATATTCAAAGCAACCACTAAACCTACACGTTTTCTGGGATTGATATGTAACGTTGGTAATGGTTGGTAATGAAATCCATCACAAAACATTGGCTCAGACGTCAGACCACATAGTGATGTGGTCGTCGTGAGCCGTCATGAGACATCGTGAGACGTGAATGATGCAAGTTTCACACTCAGCCGCACATGTAATGTAAGCAAGGACAGGCCTTATCGCTGTACCTGACTGACCAAACAGCCACGATTGCAAACATTCAGCAAGCAGTGATGCCCTCCATTTGTCATCCTGTTAGTGCCAGGCTGCATGACGCGGGATTACATGCACACAGACCATTGCAACGACTGCTCTTAACACCACGTCAACGTCACCAAAGACTGCAATGGTGTTGTGCCAGACTGTCATGGAGTGACACAGAATGGCAGCAGGTCGTCTTTAGTGACCAGGTCCCGCTTTTGTCTTGGTGGAGACAACCAGCGAATCCATGCGTGGAGGCACTGTGGTCAGCACCAAGATGAACGGTTTGTTGTCATGTGTCATATGTCCAGAAGGCCTTGTCACTCCACCTCCACCCCTCCCGCAAAATCTGCAGGAACTGTGTGAGAATATTCAAGCTGCATGGGATGGATTATCACAGGACATCATTAGGAACCTCTACAACTCTGTAAATCTGGCATGTTGAGTTAACTCAATAAATATTGCCCATTTCAGTCGAAATGTATCAGCATTTATTGTTCCTGGTAACCTTTATCTTCCCTATAGCATTGAAATCCCACACTTCCTTGGATGGAACTATTCTTTTGATGATGAGTGTATTTATAAAAGCTGATTTGAGTTTTTAATCAGGCGGGCCTTGGGATGAAAAAGGTTGAGACCCCCTGCTCTAAATGACTTTACTACTTTGATCTTAACCTTTTAATTATGTAGGGATTTAAACTAAAATGGATGAAGTTCACCCATTCATCTGTTGTTATTCTGTGTTTGCCCTCCCAGTCGTTCCCTCCAGCCCCACCATGGCATCCTCCACCAGTTTGCCCTCCAACTGCAGCAGCTCATCCGGAATCTTCTCCTTTTCTCCAGCTAACATGGTGTCAGCCGTAAAGCAGAAGAGCGCCTTCGCTCCTGTGGTCCGGCCCCAGACATCCCCCCCACCCACCTGCACCAGCACCAATGGCAATGGCCTGCAAGGTACAGGCTACTGTTTACACAATTTGCCCATGTCATTGGTAATAAATTGAGCAAATGTCAGCCGATCTAATTTTAAACCTCAGTTAGTTATTTAGTTTGTAGTCATGTATGTATCATCTTATATGGCACAAGCGTTTATGCCAGTCAGACAGCGGTCCCCTTCATTTTTGAAACTGTAGTGCCTACAACGAGGGCTGGGTAAACACCCACCTGCCATTTATTGTCCATTTTATCAGCTTCACTGACCATATAGCAGCACTTTGCGGTTCTACAGTTATATACTGTAGTCCATCTGTTTTTCTGTATACTTTGTTACCCTGTTTTTCAATGCTCAGGACCCCCACAGGACCACCACAGAGCAGGTATTATGTGGGTGGTGAATCATTCTCAGCACTGCAGTGACACTGATGTGTTGGTGGTGTGTTAGAGTGTGTTGTGCTGGTGTGAGTGGATCAGACACACCAGTGCTGCTGGAGTGTTTAATCACTGTGCCCACTCACTGTCCACTCTATTAGACGCGTCTACTTTGCTGGTCCGCCTTTTAGATGTAAAGTCAGAGATGATAGCTCATCTGCCTCTGCACAACTTCTGTTGGCCATCTACTAGTCTTTCATCAGTGGTCGCTGCCCACAGGGCGCTGTTGGCTGAATAGTTTTGGTTGGTGGGCAATTCTCAACCCAGTTGATTCTCAACACTGAACTGTCTAGCAAAACTGCTGTGTCTGATCCACTGACACCAGCACGACACACACTAACACACCACCACCATGTCAGTGTCCATTTCCATTTCCATTTAGGCATTTAGCTGACGCTCTTATCCAGAGCGACTTACAAGGTTGTTCGTATTACAGGCAGGCCAGTGCAGTGTTAGGAGTCATGCCCAAGGACTCTTATTGGTGTAACTCAGCATTTGCTACCTAGACTGGGATTCAAACCCCGGTCTCCCACATGGGGTGGTAGCTCCCTGGTGAGTGGTGGTGTTAACCGCTGAGCCACAGCAACCACTGTGTGTGTCGCTGCAGTGTTGAGAATGATCCACCACCCACGTAATACCTGCTCTGACCTTTGAAGAACAGGGTAGCAAAGTATACAGAGAAACAGATGGACAACAGTCTGTAACTGTAGAACTACAAGGTGCTCCTATATGATCAACGGAGCTGATTAAATGGACACTAAGTGTAAATTATTAGTATTGAAATTCAGGATTTTTTTCGCATCTCTTTCATACTCCCCTTTCCATAAAGGTACTGAATTTTGTACCCAAACTCCTTCTACAGCTGATTTATCTAATGTTCTAGATTTAGAACTTTTAATAACACTGAACAAAAAACATTGCTGCACATCGTGTCAATGCAAACCCCCCCACCCCACCCCACCCCTCCACCCAGTACTATCAGGCCTTGAATATTTTACTTCAGTGAATCCTTGAGAAGCATTTAGACAGAAAAGATCTAGCTGCATGTTTCCCTTTCTTTTACATTTTATTCCATGGTTGCACATGCCATCCACATCAGGTCTGAGATTAACCCAGATTCTCTGCTTCTTTTTTCTCCTTCTGTGCCTCTCTCCTCTCTCCTCTTCTCTTTCCTCTTCCTCCTCTTCTTCTTGTCTCCACTCCTCTCCTCAGATCAGTCTTTTGTGGACTCTAACAAGTACTCCACTGCCAGCGCACTCCAGGGCCTGGCCTTCTCCTGAAGTATGTTCCTTACCTCTCTCTTTCTCTCATAGCCTTCTTCTTGGTGCTTTATCTTACCATTCACTTATCCATCCATCCCTCATCATTTGCTCATGTTCTTCAGATTTGTGAATAATGTTATGTTCTGGCCTTTAGACTATAACGTGCATGTAGAGTTTATATGTTGCAGAGATGATGTAGGAGTGTGTGTGTGTGTGTGTGTGTGTCTTCAGGCTTCTGTGCATCAGCAGTGGTTGCTGTAAAACACGCACCGCCTGTAGGAAAAACCCTGCCACTCACCTCTGCTGCTCGTCAGCAGTTGCTAAACCAACATCAAGCCAAATCTGCAGCAATAAGCATTCTTTTTTCTTCTAAAAACCGTCCATAAAACTTTTGATCCGTGCCAAGATCCCCAAAAAAGACATTCGTCCTGAAGGAACACACATCACTGTTATTCTGCACTCATAGCCAATATGAACACTGTTGAATTAAACATACACTACCAGTCAAAAGTTTAGACACAGGTACTCATAGAAGGTTCTCATTATTATCATCTTAAAAAATGTAAGATTAGGCTGAATCATCTGAACTTCTGATCACCAATCAGTGATCTACACTCAGTGTCCACTTTATCCGTTCCACTAACCATATAGGAACACTTTGTAGTTTTACAGTTACAGACTGTAGTCCATATGTTTCTCTGTATACGTTGTTACCCTGTTCTTCAGGACCCCTACAGGACCACCACAGAGCATTATCTGGGTGGTGAATCATTCTCAGCACTGCAGTGACACTGATGTGGTGGTGGTGTGTCAGTGTGTGTTGTGCTGCTGTGAGTAGATCAGACACAGCAGTGCTGCTGGACACCACAGTGTCACTACTGGACTGAGAATCGTCCACCAACCAAAACTATCCAGCCAATAGCGTCCTGTGGGCAGCATCCTGTGACCACTGATGAAGAACTAGAGGATGACCAACACAAACTGTGCAGCAGCAGATGAGCTGTCGTCTTTTGACTTTACATCTACAAGGTGGACCAGCACGGTAGGAGTGTCTAATAGAGTGGACAGTGAGCAGACACAGTGTTTAAACACTGCAGCAGTACTGCTGTGTCTGGTCCACTCACATCAGTACAACACACACTAACACACCACCACGTCAGTGTCACTGCAGTGTTGAGAATGATCCACCACCCACATAAAATCTGCTCTGTGGTGGTCCTGTGGGGGTCCTGAGCACTGAAAAACAGGATTACAAAGTAAACAGAGAAACAGATGGACTACAGTCTGTAACTGTAGAACTACACATGCTCCTATATGGTCAGTGGAGGCGATAAAATGGACAATGAGTGTAGATACAAGCAGGTGGTGTTAGTGTTCTGATATGACTGTGTGTATTAGAGGTCAGAGTCTATGCTTCATTCCTTATGCAAGCACCAGTGGTGTGGTGTCAGAGTTTGGATGCCGTCCCCGTGTTCTGTCCCGGGCCGTGATTTGGAACCTTATTGAACTTCTCTTTCTCTGTTCCTCACATGTTGACGAGCATCCTGGCCCTTTGATGGCAGGATGATGCAATGCCTTACAAGGCTAGAACAATGGAACAAACTGTGTGCAAACAATTAGGGGGTAGCTGAGACGGCCGTAATCAAGCGTTGCAGATACGTGCTGCGTGCCAGTTCGCCATCGCGGAGAGAAAAACACATCAGGATTTATCCCCCATTCAGAACTGTACTGGAACGTCAAGGCCTCCAGCTTGTTCTACAGATGTGAGAACATATTGGCATGTTTAAAGAGTTATTATGTATGGAAAATATGAACGCGCTTGCGGCAGATTCCGGCACGGGCCTGGCCTGCCTTACGTCTATCTCTCCATTGCACTGTCCCTGTGTTGTGCTCGCCGTGACTGACTGTCTGCTATCTGATCTGGATATGTAGGGTTTATTGACAGGTCTGCTTCTATAATGGAACACCTAATGAAGCAAAGTGAATTAACACGGTGCTCCTCTCTCTGTGTCTTTCAACAGTGATCCCTGGAATGATCGTTCCTCCTATGTAGTGAGTGTGCGTGTGTGAGTGCGTGTGTGTGTCCCTGACTGTGTACAGAAGACTCCGGTCGTGGACTGACCCCTGCAGTCCGTTTCTGAAGGATCACGACTTTAAACTCAGGCCCTTTTTTTTAAGCGCAGTCACCTTCGAAGTAAAGCGATATAAGGAGAAAACATGAACCTGGACTATCGTACCAACCTGTTTTGATGTTTTGATGATTTGTACTCACCTTGTAGACACTTTTTAAGATGAAGGGTGGGGGGTGGGGGGGAGGGAGCGACGCCACAGACGGTTCTTATTTGCCGCGGCCACACTAGTACAGCTGAGTTCTATTTATTTAGAAATGTTCTGATTGTTTTTTTTTTTCATCCTACCTGTGTGTTTTTGTGAACAAACAACAACAACAAAGCAAATGTTCTACATGTAACATACACAAAGGACACAGTGTTTTCTATTTATGATTTTATATACTAAATGAAGGATTATTGCAGATATAGCAGATAAGACCTGTACTGACTGATTGATCACAAATTGTTAAGTCATGTGACTTATTTTTGTTGTTAGCGCTTTGAATTCCTGATTGATTCGGCATTAAACTAAAGCCAACTATATGCCATCTTGCCACGGTCCACATGTTTCACTATTGCCAAAACTAGAACACACCACTAAAGTCATGCCATCTTCAGTTTAACTGCCATACCTATTAAAATAATAAAATAATTGAAATAATTAGATGACATGTTTTCTGGGGGCCAATAACATAATCAAGGTTGCTAACTAATTGTCTGAAGTGTTTGTTGCCACCATTGAGAGAATATTTATGAAGGATTTGTGTTTCACGGCGTTGCCAGATTAAAAGACGTTTGCTGGTTTGAAATGTTTTCATATTTAATTTTTTTTTACAGAAACTGTGATCAGGTTGAGTTTTGCTTTTAAGCCTGTCCCTAATGATTTGACAGTGAGGACGGGAGGCTGGGTTAAAAAGGGATTCCACGTTTTTTCAAAATTCCTGTGTGATTAAATCGGAAAGCTGTAAACATTCGGAGTGATTTGATGGGAAATTCTCCGTTTTAGAGAATTGTGAGCCAGAATTGTTTACAGTGGTGGTGATGGGAATCAGATGTCTAACTCTAAAAGCTCTTTCATGAACATATAACATTGAAATTTTTGCAAATGCATTGTCTGCTACCTGTGAGATTTTTTGGAGGCCTGGTTTTGGCTTTACATGTGCTTTTTAAATTCCACTATTTTACCCTTAACACTAGTGCAAGTTATAATAAAGTTTTAAAGTAAATGTTTTAATCTAATGTTCACAGATTATGCTACATGATAACAAAAGATGGACATTCTCAGCGCAACATTTGGAACGTGTTTTATGGGTGTTACTGAGAACCAGTCATTTCTAGCTGGGCTGGTTGTTTTGGGTTGTAAATGATATGACTATATTTGCATTACAAACAGGGTGACCCCCTGGTTCCATTCACCTCCACTGTAAATCCATTTAGTTTACTTCCTAACTATTTAATTCTGCATTAAGTTTGAAAAATCATTAAATTTCCCTTTAATTAAGCATCTATTGGGCTGATGGTGGGTCTGCACTGCTCTCTAGGTCGTGCAGGAGTTTATTCAGCCAGGCTGATCCTAGAACAGAGTTTTGAGGGCCTTCAGAGTCAGTGCTGTGAAAGTTACACCAGTTTTTGAGACGTGTGTTTTGTACAGAGTTCTATATGTATGCAATCTGTTGTTTTTGTAAATTCTTTTATTTTGCCAAAAAATATTTATATATCAGAAAGAAGTCTTAAGGCAGCTTTATATGATCTAGTCTCACTGATATCGTGTTTACGGCATATGCGACAGATCTCGTCCCACTTAGCTAGGAGATTTTGCTGATCGGAAAAAAAGGGATATATGTAAAATATCCATATAGCATATGTATGTATCACTTAAGAGTTTGTACATTGCTCTTCTATCCGCGGCTCTTCATTCATGTTTGTGTGTTTGCTGTTGTAATGTGCAGATCTGATTTTTCTTTATGGTTTTTGTCCATAAATGTGATTATTTTTTAATTAATTTGCTTACATCAGTTTTTGTGTTTAGGAGCACGCCTGCGCTGTTACTCCCATCCGTAAGAGGCTAATGGTTTATTTTTATACCATTTGTAAGTTAATGAAATATGTTGTCTTACCATTTTTTTTTTTTGGTTTGGTTTTATACCATGTGGCAAAATGTGTGAAATATGACATACTTCAGTTCAGTGGCCCCTTTACCCCTGAATATTATATGTATATGCTTTTCTCTTTGTTTCTATTGGACATCTCAGAGATATTGTTTTATGCACCGTATGTACGATATCTCATGCTTCTTACTCGTTAATGTTCCCACAACTTCAGGTTTCCTCATGTCCACCAGCAGTTCCAATGCCTTAACAATGCAGAGTCACATTGATGTGTAGATTTAACCACCAGTGCTTTGCTGTCGACGTCGCTGGGTAGTTTCTAAAGATGTGAAGAGTTTCTGATGATGTGAAACAGCACAAAAGTCCACAAATCTGTTGGGTTACTGAGTAGTTCTGAAGTTTCCCAGTGGTCATGACTTCACTCAGTTCTGCTGACCCCCCTTTCTGCTTTTCAGTGAAATAAACATTTTTTAAAACTTTATTAAATAAAGTTTCCAAGTCATAACATTGCTTACTCATTGAGGGGGTGGACGCCTTATCGATGTACACACCAAGCCCCAATTAGCAGGACACATTATTCGATTCTCTTTTCCCCCGTTTGTTCCCATTACTTGTCTTAGACTGGACCCTAGGTGGGCAGTTATATATTGCTGGGGAGGGAAATAATATAAAAATGAAAACTACTGTAAAGATTATCATTTTCTAAATAACTTTGAACTGTAAAATAACTTTTCAACTTTCACAATATTTAATTAAAGTTTCTTCTTGTCTGTGGCCATTCATTTTGTGTGTTTCCTTAAACTGCATAATGATATTGTTTATATAATATCTGTGGTGGACGAAGTACACACACCATGTAGTAGAGTTAAAGCAGAGATAGCCAAGGTAAAATATTCCTCCAGTGTCAATAGAAGCTCCTCCTTTTAGACCTCCACTTAAGTAAGTAAAAGTACTAAAATATTTACATTCAAATGTACTTAAGTATGGAGAGTAAAAGTAGCATGATTTATTATGACTCTAATGTTCTATTATCATTTCTGGAACAAGACTTTTAATCAGCTCATTAAGTGAAGAGACTCTAGTGTCGCTCTCGGTCCAACAATCTTTTAATACAAGGTCATTAATTAGTCTGACACTGATGTCTGTTCAAATAATCATAAGCACAAAACACTGATAGAGAACAGTTTCCATTAGCTAGAATCTGCCATATTCAAGTCTGTGCCCTATAGAGAACTACATGGCAACTAATATGGTGTTTTCTGGTTATTTTACTTCACAATTTCAATTGATTTGCTGAGTTGAAATAAATAGTAATTGTGCCTCTGTAGTTTGTAATTTAAACATGGAAGTCCAGACATTTGCATATGAATGTATACATACATATATCCATACATATATATACATACACTACCAGTCAAAAGTTTAGACTGTAGAAGGTTCTTCTTATTTGTATCGTAATGCTTTACTTTAGAATAAAAGTGAAGACATCAAACTATAAAATAGCACTCATGGAATTATGTAGTCCACCTTAAAATGGAATTTTACAGGAGGATGAAAGCAGTTTTGGATCCGTTCTATTGGTCTTTCCATTCATGAATATTCACTAAACTGAAAGGGGAACTAGAGATTTTAAACTGTGTAAAAAAAGAGATACCAGTTTTTACAACACTAAAAATATATTAGAGGTGGCAATATGGCAGATATATAATACTGTGATCCATCGGGAGTATATGTGGATATGTATTGTTTCAGACATCTCATCAGCTGGAACTGTTAAGAGTAAGCCTGTAGAGTCTTTAAGATAACCAACAACATCCATTTAGATGGGTGTATCTAAACTTTTGACTGGTAATGTACATACAATTTCATGTGTTACAGACTTTCTAATATTTAATAACATTAAATAATTCTTAAAATCACAGTAACAAAACCTTATAAGCAAATATAAAAAAGAATACCTGAACGAATTCAATGCTCAGGTTTCTGAGGGTTAAAGTAAAGCACAGTATAATATAGACTAAATTAATGAGATTAAACTGCTGCTTACAGTATATATATATATATATATATATATATATATATATATATCTATATATATATATATATATATATATCTATATATATATATATATCTACTGATCAGCTGTTTAGTCTGGTGCTGAAATATAACAGCACAGTTCATTGCATATGTATAATCTAATCCAGTGATAAGGATGACCGTGTTAGATAATACTGTAGTGCCATATTTACCAATAGATGAAAGTTATTTAATATTCACATCAGAAATTAACTACCTCATAACCCCCACCCCCCCACCGCAAGCAATATAGAGCCATTGCAATGATTCTAATTCATTAATATATTACATCCTAATGGCACAGAGAATATGCCTAGTGTGTTTCCTTGTACGTATTAATGATGGCTCTCCAGTTATGAATTGCCAGCCACTTGGCGCATAATTGATTCATCATTTGCATTTATGATCATGAACAGTAAGATCCTCTCATTTATTGTGCATATTTAATCTAAAGCACTCTAATCTGATTAGATTGTAAAAATTGCTTTTTGCTGACCTCAAAGCATTTCCAGCTGTGCAAAGCTTTCTGGGAGGTGAGTGAAAAATGAACTTATTAATGAATTTAATCTTACCGTTTAAAAAAAGATTATACTTTTTTTCTGGATCAAAGTGATACATCTGAACTGACCCCATTATAAGAACAGACACAGTGGTGTGGGGGTGAAACTTGTAGCAGGACGCCACGCTTGGAACAGAGTGGGTAAGCTAACCAATCAGACACTGGGCTTAACAACACAGGAGCTCTAACAAAGTGTTTCAGACAGAGGGTGAATACAGATCTACAGTATGAGGAAAATTAAAGTAAGAGAAGTGAGAAATATACCATATTTCTGTACAGCAGGGGACCCCTCTGTTTTACAGCGTCCACATTTAGGAAATCTGTCTGCTAATGTATCCTCCCAGCACATCACTAAAACCCCTGTAGCCTTGTAGCCGGGTGTGCATGGCAAACAGAGCACTGCAAGATTCGTTTCTACCATGTGGGTGACCTCTGTGACAGTCCAGGGACATCCCACCAAATGCTTGCTTAAACAGTGTATGACGTCTGTTAACACAGCAGTCTGTTGTCATGCCTCCGGGTTTCCCCTCTATCTCCGATCTCCCAAACTCCATCTCCCAGAATCCACCACCCAATGATGTCAACATCATATGTCCGCAACCATCCAGTCACGTACAATTTTCCCGTTCCTCCCGAGTTCTGATTTTGCACACCTGTTTGTCGTTACATCTGTCTGCTTATATTCCCCTTGGTTTGTTAGTCAAGATTGCGAAGTATTGCCAACACTGTTGCATACTAAGCATTTCACTCCTGTTATCTCTGTTTGCTGTTTCTGGTTTGGACTCTCTTTGTATTTTGGTTTACACTCTTGGATTCTCCTTTTATTTGCTGGTCTGCTAGTTTACTTGGTTTTTCGACTCCTGCCTGTCTCCTGCTTACGACTCTGCCTTTCCCCTCTGTTATGATTGCCTGGTTTGTGTTGTTGAGCTTTACTACTAGCCTGTACAATAAACCTTATTCTACTTTTGGCTCTGTGCACATCGAATTACATTTGATGATTCTGACAAAATACTTTGCTGTGGAAGTTCTGATGGCTGAGCTAAAGGATTTACATCAACCAGTAAGTAATCAAGGTCAACTTCTTGGCCAACACAATCAGTTATTCAAATCGCTCACTGGTTCAGTCAGTAGTTTAGTTCAACAACAGACTGAGCAACACTCTCAGCTATCTCAAATCTCTTCTAATCTTAGAGATATTTCTTGCCACATAGCTCAGTTGACTGTCACTCCTGCTGCTGAGCATGGATTGGTCAACCTCTCCATTCCACCTTGTCCCTGGTCAGCAAGCCAAACAAGTTTGATGGTTCTCTGAACCAGTGTAGAGGCTTTCTTTTGCAATCTTCTTCCCTAACTCACCTCCCAGTTCTGACAAGGCACGTATCTCTTTTTCTTAACTGGCAAAGCTCTGGATTGGGCTACCGAAGTTTGGTCTGTCTTTGAACAAGGCATGTATGAACATTTTATCAGTGACTTTAAGGCTGTGTTTGATCACCCTCATGAGGATAGATCTTCTGGGGAATTGTTGATCCAGTTGCACCAGCAATTGTTCAGTCATTCTGTGGCTGAGTAGTTTGTGGCTGTGGAGTTTCGTACTGTGGCTGCTGGCAGTCATTGGAATGAGCCAGCTCTCATCACTATTTATCGTAATGGTCATTCTTAAGGAGTTGGCATGTCGGGATGATGGTTTGTCTTTGGATGAACTCATTGCTCTAACCATCCGGTTGGACCAACTCAAGCACGGATCAGTTCCTGTTTCCCATCGGACCACTTTTGTTTGGGCACCCCAGACACCACAGTATGTCTTCATGGCAACCCTGTGTGCCCGTCACCTCTCAATCCACAATACCTGTTAAAATAAACATTAGTGCACTCCATTCAGAAGAGATCTTTTTTTTACTTGATTCTTCTGAATACACCATTATTTTGGGACTTCCTTGGTTAAAAACACACAATGCTCTTATCTCTTGGTCGGAAAGGGAGATCTTCAGAATTGTCTGTTATTGCCTCAGTTGTCTGTTAATTCCACTTCCATTGAGAGCCCAGACGTTCAGGCTCTTGTGTATATTCTGACCTTGCAGAAGTATTCAAAAAAGCCAATGCTACTAAATTAGATCTCCATAACGCCTATAATCTCGTCAGGGTTCAGGAGGGAGACGAGTGGAAAACTGCCTTCCTCACCATTAGGGGGCACTATGAATATTTGGTTATGCCGTTCGGTTTACGTAATGCTCCTTCCATTTTCCAAGCTTTCATTAATGATGTTGGGTCAATTCGTCATTGCCTACATTGACGATATGTTAATTTCACCAGATCTCCATGCTTATGTGCAGCATGTCAGGAAAGTTCTCACTTTTCTCCTAGATAATCACTTGTTCGTCAAAGGACGAGAAGTGCGAGTTTCATTTAAACTCAGCATTATTCCTGGGGTATGTCATCAGCTCGGAGGGCGTTGTCATGGATGATAGGAAAATTGAGGCCGTTAACAACTGGCCAACCCCCACAACCACTCGTGACCTTCAAAGGTTCTTAGGGCTCGCCGATTTTATACATAATTACAGTTCTGTTGCCACTCCTCTCACTTCTCTGCTTAAGGGTAACTCTAAAAAACTTAAACTGAGATTTCCCACTGCATCTTTACTCAAGCATCCCGACCCCACCAAACCATTTGTGGTCAAGGTCAATGCCTCCAATGTGGGGGTTGGCGCTGTTTTGTCTCAGTGTGAACCTAAGAAATTATGTCTGTTGTGTATTTTTCCCATAAATTAACTCCAGCCAAACAAAATTATGGAATTGAGGATAAAGAACTGCTAGCCATAAAATTGGCTTTCGAAGAGTGGCATCACTGGCTGGAGGGCACTCAACATCCGTTTCTTGTGTTAACTGATCATAAGAACCTGGAATAGCTCTGCTCCGCTTAAACAGCTTAACTCTAGTCAGGCTTGTTGGTCTTTATTTTTCTCTTGTTTTGATTTTAAAATTACATATCATCCAGGAACTCGTAACATGAAAGCTGATGCCCTATCCTGAGTCTTTGATGTGGAACAAGATGACTCTGCTGAACCCAAACCCATTTTACAGCAGAGGATAATTTTGGCTCCCATTCGTTGGGAGATAGACAAAGAAATCTAACAAGTAAATTCTGTAGAAACTATCCTGGATTCATGTCCTGTTGATAAAACATTCGTCCCCAAACAATTTAATGATTGGTTGATTACCTGGGCTCATTCTTCCCTCACTTCTGGTCAGCTGGTCAACTTCTGGTGATCTTATGCTTTCCCACCAATATTTCCTGGAGAGGGGTTGGAGTGTTCTAGTCTCTCCAGGAAATATTGGTGGGAAAGCATGAGCTCAGATATTCACCAATTCGTTTCGTCATGCTCCATTTGCAGTGTAAAACTCCATGCACACTTTCTGCCAGTAAATGAATGCCCTTACCCGTTCCATCCCATCCTTGGTCTCACCTTGCTGTTTATTTTGTTACTGATCTACCAAATTCACAGGCCAACACCGTCATCCTCACCATTATAGTTCAGTTCTCACATGGAATACTGTTCATCCTGTTCCAGCAAGTACCCACTGCTTTTTAAAGCACTAAATGCTTGTTTATCCACATATTCCATCTATTTGGTGTTCCAGAGGATATAGTGTCTGACAGAGGTACCCAGTTTACCTCCCAGGTTTGGACAGCTTTCATGGAAAGGCTGGGCATCTCTGTCAGCCTAACCTCAGAGTTATCACCCTCAGAGTAATGGGCAATGTGAAAGAATGAATCAGGAGCTTGGTAAATTTCTCAGGATTTATTGACATTATAATTATGTTTGTTGATTCTGACACGCTGTTTTAAACTTTCTGTTAATGTTAGAATAATTTAACCAATCCAAAAATCATCATCACTGTGTAAATCTGGTGGATGGTGGCGTCTGTATGAGTACAGCATAGATAGGATTTGCCATCTGATAGTGTCTCATTTGCCATACCTGACCGATCTGACGTCTACTCACTGGCAAACTTGGCATGCTCTTACACAACACACAAAAAGCTAAACAAATAAAAACTGACCACTCTGAAACTGACCACTCCTGATCCATCTACCAGTTTGTTCTACCAGACTTTCAGGATCAGACTCTGGATCAAATTGATACAGCACAACTGGCTACATTGTAAGAATGGTGTGGGGGTTGAGCTTGTAGCAGAATTGGACTCTTGTGATGGAACAGAGTGGGTGAGCCAATCAATCAGAGCACACTGGGCTTACTGGGATGCGGCGCTTAAAGACACAGGAGTTTTAACACAGCATTTCAGACAGAGGGGGTAATACAGATGTACAGTATGAGGAAAATACTGTGGCACATGTAAATCTATTGTAGTAGAACCCAAACACACAATTATGATCAGTCTAGAGCAATGTTTCAGCTGAGGAGCTGACTCTGGGTCGGTTTAGAGATTTGGTGAAGAATCAACAGAACAGGTGTTCAGCAGAACCAAGACCTTTTCAGAATGCAGTTATAGGTTACCAGTAGATTTGTCATGCCTGGGGCACTGCAGGATCTTAGTCCAGCCCTGAGTAAGGCTTGAGGGCCCTGACTCTGGGCCCATTTTAGTGTTATACTGTTTTAAGGTGGTTAAGAATACTCGAGAACTCAATTCAGCTTGATATTCTTATGTTCTTACAACTATTCTTGTTTTTCCTGCTTGCAATGGCCATATATTTACACAGACACACACACATGCTCCTCTGTCCTGGGCGTGATGGTGTGGAGGTGTATTTGACAGTGATGGTAACACAGGGGGTTAAGTGATAGCGCTTAAGGTATCCATTAGCTAATGGGGTGGTGCAAGTGTATGTGTCTCGCCACCTCCCCCTTGCACTTAACCCCTGAGTGTACAACCCCTCCTCCCCTTCTCCTTCTCCCTCACTCTCCTGCTCTCTCTAAAATCCCTCTAATGCAGACAGTGACTGATAGATGAACAAGTGAAAATATAATTGAGCAATCAGCGATGCAGGAGTATTTACCCTGACAGACAGACACAGAGACAATTCTGCTTGAGGAAGGGGATAAAAAAGCTACACCTAGAGCTCAAAAGTTAAGATGGAAACATCTTAACTAGTCTGATGTGAAATCCTCTCTTCTAGAGAAACTCAAATCAGAGTTATTCACTTAATGCTTAATGCCGGTACATGAAATGGGTTTGAATGCACAGTCTGATGGCTGAGAGGCTTTTTTTTGGCAGTAATCAAAAATACATTTTTAAGGATTTGCCTAGTTTGTGGTTAGGTGGGTGGGGCAGATGTAGAAAATCCACATCCGGTGTCCATGTTTGAAAGCACATCCATGGCTTCATCCACTGTAAAATCAGAATTTCCAGGCTAGCTGCCTTCTTTACACAGCACTGGAGTGCTCACATAGCTCTTTTGTCTGACATGGTGCTGGGACCAGTGCCAATATCTCAAACCATTCTGGTTTGCAGCCTGCAAAATCGGTGGAATCCGTGATGCAAGTGGCCAAAGGGTGTGGTGCTGTTGTTTTTATGCATTGTCCACCAAATTCTGCTTCCGGAGTAAGGGCGGCCCACGGCCAGATACATAATCACTTGTTTCTCAAACCCGTGGAAAAGGGGGCCAGTTCTGAGCGGGTTCTATAGATCCTGGGAACAGCACCAGCTCTGGTGCAAGCACTGGCACTTCGTTGGTGGAAAAGAGTTAACAGATCTACCAGGCCAACTACCCTCTCTTAGACTTGGGTGTAATAGCACATGACATGCGCTGGTTAACTAGTGCTTTACAGAGGTGGTCTGACTCTGTGTACAAGGCTAAATACGAGTGGAGTGGTTGGTTTTCTAGAGTGGAGCAGGAGGCTTTGTTTAGTTAGCACTGGAGAGACAGTGTTTCTTCTGGCCATTTTTGATTCAGCAAATTAAAAGTTACAGTTTAAGTGTAGAGATTAAGACGCCACTGTAAAGAAAATGTTTGTAAGGGTCTGTAAGTTTCTACAAAGAAGCATTTCTCTTTAAACCTCTCTGAATAACATTGTGATTATTTAATTAGGAAAAGAGAGATTTTGGAAGAAAGAAAAACATTCAATCCAACTAGACCGATTGGAGAGACTGGTGGCTTTAGCATGTCTTGCAAAGCAGCATGGAAGAGGGAGGTCACTTAAGCTTGCTGTCAGCTGTTATTACACTCTAACAGACTGGCTAACCAGGCTAAATGGCTACGTGTGCTAATGTAGCTGCATTGAACAATGGCCTAAAGGAACAATATTATTACAGTGGTGTAATATGTCAGGCCTAGAATAACGACCCTGAGGAATGCCATGCTGAAATAGATCAAACATCCCTGAAACAAACAGAGCGAGGCTGCTGATCTTGCCTTGACTACACAAAAGGTGTGAAAGCTGTCAATATTTAATGACAGGTCAATATAGTAGCATGAGCTGCCAATCATATATGTTGTGCTATCTATGAGCTGAACACCTAAGAAGAAATTCTATATCTATATAGTCCCACTTTTCCCTGTACTTAGTAAAAGAACATAACAACCAAAATGACTCAGAACACATGTGCAATAAAATGCACTTATCATCAAAAAAATAGCTGCACTCAGAAGGAATCAGCTGACAGGAATGAAACTTAATGGGTAGGTCTGACATTGTAAGACATGCAAATGATTAAAGTTTCACACTCGGCTGCGCATGTGGTGTCAGCAATATATCGCTGTACCTGAGTGACTATGTAAGGTCATTCTCTTGCGCATGCTTTCCATTCTGACTTGTCCTGTTGTGTTGGTAGCATCCATAAGTATGCCACAGAGAAGAGATCGAAAGCAATTTGAGCAATTGGAAGAGTTGAAGAGGGGGGTCACATCACAGGGCTCCAGGAAGTGGAATTGTCTTAGCGTTATTTTACATGCCATACCGGTCAAGCAGATATTGCCATAGAAGAAGGCATGCACCAGCAACATGAAAGATCTGAGAGACCTACACAAGACACAGTGAGGGAGAACCAATGGATTGCCTGACCCAACAGCCATGATTGTGGACATTCAGCAAGCAGTGATGCCCTCCTTGAGTCATCCTGTTAGTGCCAGCACCATTGGCCAACAGCTGTGTGACACAGGACTACATGCACACAGATCATTACGACGATGGCCTTTAACACGACGTCAGCGTCGCCAAAGACTGCTATGGTGTCGTGCCAGACTACCATGGAGTGACTCAGAATGGCAGCAGATCATCTTCAGTGATGAGTCCTGCTTTTGTCTTGGTGGAGACAATCGATAAATCCATGTGTGGATTCGGTTTGTTGTCACGCATCACACATCCAGAAGGCCTGGTGTCGCTCCACATCCAAGCCTACTGCTAAATCTGCATGAACTGTGTGAGAATATTCAAGCTGCATGGGATGGATTATCGCAGGACACCAGTAACTCATACCAAGAAATCTAGCTGGTACAGCTATTTGTTTTTAGTGTATCTGCCCTTTAGCCTCTGTTATAACTGTGTTTTGATCATTTTTTTTTAAGAGTTAATGATTTTTAATGAATAACTTTTAATTAATAATAATAATAATATTAATAATAATAATAATGCAAATCTATGGGTAGGCGCTGAAGCAGATGCCCATTAGCTGCTGTTATAGAGTCAATGGGTTTTTCAGTACATTGAAATGCATTACTGTCCGTGGTAATGTACTACAGTTGTGGGACTCAGAGATGAAGCTGGAAAACTCTGGAATATTCCTCTAAGAGCTGGACTAAAGCCCACTGCGTTGACAGCCACAAAAGCAACAATCAGAAAGCACGCATCCAGAGAAATGGCTGGCAGAGGATTTCTTTATTACATTGCTATGGAACGTTGCACTCACTCAGTTGAGACTGACCACATGCTAGCGAGCTGATCAGCTTGTGTGCTTGAGAACTCTGTAGTGGATGATGAGGAGCAAACAAGGACATGCTGCTATAGACAGGTTTCCATCCAGCTGTCGAATTAGATTTAAGCAGAAATACAATGAAATACTCCATACACAAGAATAAAGGCCACATCTACTAACGATTTGCACCATTGCAAATCCAGTTTTAACGTTATAAAGGCACGGCTGTGGTTTACTATGTGGAATCGAACCCGGCCCAGTCCAGTGACATGTTGTGTTGATTAAATATGTTACATGTCCTGAAATTAATATATTGCACAAGGAAAATTTCACATTAAAGTGTGTTTAATGTAGATTTGTTAAAATATTCTCATTTAGAAAATCAGCTGTAGATGTTATTTTACTGGTTGTGTTCAAACATTGCCTGTAGTCCCAAACAGCTTATAAGCATACATAGTAAGATTAAAGGGGTGTTCAGTGATTTTTGCTCCTTTGTTTTCTTAGATATGCATTTATGGGTGTCTTACAACATGAAGAAAGTTTTCATGTTTTTTTACTCCCAATTCTTGCCAATAGTCTGTCAATGTGTGGCTGATTTTTGACCTTCATGACCAATTTTTATTTTCTTGATATTTTGGGCATGGGTGGCATGGTGACACAGTGAGTAGTGTTGTTGCCTCACAGCAAGAAGGGTCTGGGTTTGATTCCCACCTGGGGTGTAAAAGGTTCTGTCTGTGTGGAGTTTGCATGTTCTCCCCGTGTGTATGTGGGTTTCCTCCCACAGTCCAAAGACATGCAGTCGGCTTGGTTAGAGCTGTCCCCTAGGTGTGAATGTGTATGTCTGCCCTGTGATGGACAGGCAGCCTGCCCAGGGTGTTTTCTGTCTTCCATCCAATGAGCGCTGGGATAGGCTCCAGGACCCCCTGCAACCCGGAAGGATAAGCAGCTCAGAAGATGAATGGATGAATTTTGAGTATGCTCAAAATAATGACCCCTTTTCGGAGAGGACACAGCTGTTTTATTCTATTCGTATTTGCATTTTTTTGAAAATGCTTTTCCATCATAAGATTGTACAGCTGAGAGAGTGAGCTCTCTCCGATCTATCCTGATTCCACAAAGTTCTTTGGATTTTAACACTTTTGTTTTCATCTCAAACCTGACCATGAAGTAAGAGTGTTATTATAATACTTGCAGAGTTTAAATACAGCCAGCATCCTGATTATAATAAATAAATATGAACCAAAAATTACTGATACGGTATTGTTAGTTCCCAGAAATCCTTGAAGCCCTTGAAGGCCCCAAGGGTTCCCCCAAGGGCTATATGTATCTTCTGTGTGTCCAGTAAACACATTTTGTATTACTTTTAATAGATATAAATTAATGTGTATTTTAATTCAATATACACTGACATACTGCAAGTCATGTGATATCAGTATGTAAATTGATTATGAAGTGGTGTTACATCAGAGGACAGTTTGGGAACCCCGGCATAAGTTGTGAGGTGTTATCTTGTGAGTGAGGTTGAACACTGGCCAGCATGCTCATGGCAGGGTAACATCATGATAGTGGAATGCCTTGACTGGGCTCAGGTCATGCAAGCGTGTAGGGCACACCATTCGTCAGAACTCTCCAGAATGCTCCTCGAAACAGTTCTGGACAACTTTTGGCCTGAAGGCACGGTGCATTATCCTGCTAGAATATCATATCATTGTGGGGGTATATGATGTCCATAAAGGGGTGCAAATGGTCACCAAGCAGTGAAACGTAGCAGGCAGGCATGCTGGCCAGTGGTCAGCCTCACTCACAAGATAACACCTCACAACTTTTACAGGTGTGGGTGTTTCCATTATCCCCTGAGGTAATGCCCCTTCATAATTAATTAACATACTGATATCACTTTTGATATATGACTTTTGGTATGTCAGTGTATTATCCATTCATACATTTAACATAACAGGTGGTGGCAGATAAAACAGTGCAAGCCATGTGCTTGTAGACATTGTGTTTTGGGCTTCTAGTCTTTGCTCTGGAAAGTATCATTACAAGGGTCCGGTTGAACAGATAAGAGAGTGACGAGAAAGACTACTTGTACCTGTTGTTTACCAATAGATGAAGGAATGAGAGCACAGGCAACGCAGGTGGAAGGAGACTGTGAAACACACAACTGCAATCTCCAGCAGGTGTATGACATCATCATGTTGCAGCTGACCTGGAAATCATATTGAGCAGAAAGTGCAATTCAGCCTATAGCCTGCCACTCCAAACAGTGAGATCAACTATTAGAGGCATATGCTAACTATTGATCCGCTCCTCTCAGGGTGTCACCCCAGTGAGGTCATTTAATGAACAACTTTCCAGTTTTTGAGGAACACTTCCAATCCATCGACATTTAATTTAATTATTTCCATTAGATACTGCAGATTAGCAGACCAGACAAACTTAATCTGATGCCTTAATGTTTTGTCAATAGTTCCGAACATTTACACGGAAGAATAAAATGGTTAGTTATTTCTGAAGTACAGAAACCACCTATAGGGCTACAGGAAAAGGCAAATTGTTCAGTCATGGAAGTTCTTTGACCACCTGGTCTCAAGTGTCTTGAGTGTCAGGGTTATGTCTCAGATATACTGGCCTATACTACCGACTGATGCTGATCGTATGCAATTTTGCCAAATATTAGCTACTTATTATGGTTGCGAGAGTTCACAATACAAAACTTTAAACAGCTGAACCACAATATTTGCCTGTATCTGAGTTTAAGAAATGGGAAGAAATGGAAAAATGGAGATCTCACAGGTAAATGGAGGCTGTCATGGACATGCTTCTTGTCAGCCTCCATTTACCTGTGAGATCTCCATTTTTCCATTTCTTCCAATTTCTTAAACTTTCCTAAATCATAAATATAAATATTATAGAATAAAAGCTGATATTATTGGTTATCTGAATTTTCAGCCTGTGATGGACTGGCGGCCCGTCCAGGGTGTTTCCTGCCTTCCGCCTAATAAATGCTGAGATAGCCTAGCAATTACAAAGGAGGAGACAAGTCAACGGACTGAAAATGAGTTGAAAACCTTGTCACTCTCAACTTGACATCTGCTAACAGGGGAAGTCCAGCCCCCTTATTAAGCAGAGCCGCTCTCCTTGCCTGGTTAAGCCTTAGACAGGAAAAACGTCCCCTTGTTCTGGAGACATGCACAAGTGTTATCAGTCAAAAGCTGCAAATTATTTATGTTGTATTCATCAGATTTTACAGGTGATTTAAGATATGTTTCTAATGTCAGTGAGACCGTTAGTGTTGAATTTATTAGTCTCTCCCTGTTATAAGAGATAGGAGCCTGGTCCTGTATGACAGGAAATAAAGTCTTGTATGACTGAAGGCGTTTGCCAAGATGACTGCCGGGTGAACAGACTTTCCTGTGTGGCCCATGAGAGATATAACTTCTTCCCAACACTCAGTTCATCATTTGGCTAGTCCCGCTGGGCCAAATGTGATCTTGTAACGAGAATACATGTCTGTGGAAACTTGTAAAACTTTTGGTGCTGGACTGCAGTGAAATCCGACTCTAACAAGGGTATGTCTCTTCTAAATCCCACCCCAAATCCCTCTAGTCTGTACTTCTGGAATGCAATCAATAACACAAGTGAAACAAGCTAACTAGTATAATGCTATTGATAACTGATAGAACTGTTTCCTTTCCAAGAGCTTATGCTTATATTTAATGTATGTAATGTGTTTTCCACACACATGGACATTTCACACAGTTTGTTCTCACCTGAATAAGTCTTTCTCTCTCAGGAGGCCACCCAGGTGCTGGTCCAGTCTCCTATTATTTCAAAGCTTGACTACTGCAACTTGCTCCTGGCTGGTCTTCCTCTGCATGTCCGTCCACTGCTGTGCTCCCTTCACTGACTTCCTGTAGCTGCAGCAGATCTAAAACTCCGAGACCTACAAAGTCAAGAATGGACCAGCCCCTCCCTCGTTATGGCAATGGTCAGCTCAAACTCTTCAGGTACAGCTTGACTTGACTTGCCATCCTTCAAGACACATGGAAAGCAAGTGTCAAGACTCTTTTCTGTGCTAAAACTCAGATGGTGGAACTTCCACTGGCTGTCCAAACAGTAGACTCTATTGTGGTCTACAAACACAGACCGACAGACACTTTTAGACATTTTTCACCAATGTGGAACAGGTTCCATTCTGGTTCATGCATCTAATTTTGAATCAGTCTTCTTATCTCCAGTAGTTGATCCATGCTTGCTTTCTGGATATAAACAAACATCTGGAATAACAGCACAAACACTCTCAGGTAATGTATATACTCCGCCATCTTGTTCCTACTGTTTACTACTGCTGTGCAGCACCCACTGTTGACACTGATGCCGTATCCTTTATCGTTCCTTGGTTCCAATAAAAGATGGTGCAAACGCAGACTTGTTCCCTGAGTAGCACCAAGGTTCTATGAAGCCTGAACCAAACCAGTTTAAGAACCAGGGTCGAAATAGGCTATTTGTGGACCACATAAGCGAGCACTAATCCAACTATATATTGAAATGCACTGTATTGCACTTATTCTCTGTTTAACCCTTTATCGTGTATCTAGGTATGAGCACTGGCTAGGTAGTGCACTTCTGCTGTATTTAGCTCTGTATTTTCTTTGTAGGTATCAACACTGGCCCTTGTACTGGCAGGGCCTAAGCTCAAGGGTAGTGTCTGCCAATTGCTGGAAACATAAGTCTAAATGTCTACATTCCCTCCCACATTTAGCCCACAATAACGCCTAATAATTCAAAATCACCCTACAACTACCATTTGCCTTCATTATAAGCTAAGCTACAGTCATTGTGAAAAAAAGACTCACTTCCACTTTTCACAATGCTAAACTCAACATCACATATCGTTCACTGAAAGTCTGTATTTACCTGCATGCTGGCAGATCTAAATGCTTTACCCTCCACTGATGCTGAGCATGCTCCTTTTCAACGCCTTAACCACGACAGTGATGTCATGGGAGTCGGTGGCCCCAACACACTAAATAATTGAGATAATTACAATCCCATGATGTCACCTTGAGCCCCTTAAATATTTGATGAGGCACTTCCTGTGGGTCACACAGGCCCACCGTGGACTTTAAAGCCATTGTAAAACTTGCATTAATGGTCTGGAGACCCCTATAGCACAGGACGATAAATCTACTGTCTCTATTTCCCTTCTCTCACTGTCTCTACTATTCAGATTTGTCTTGCTCTGGTGGCTACAGGGTCCCTTTCTTCTCTTCTTCTTTGTTCTGTTTCTGCCCTTTGTTAACATCTGTGATGCACCTACTTTGTATCTACACCTATTGGTCATGCTATCATCTTCACTTACCATATAGGACCACTTTGTAGTTCTGCAATTACTGACTGTAGTTCATTTATTGTCTGCCCTCACTAGCCTGTCTATCCCTGTGATGCTTATGAATTGTTCAGCAACATTAAAAGAACTCTCTGTCTGTCTGTCTGTCTGTCTATCTTTTGTCACAGAAGAGAGACACCTGTTTTATTGCCTAACCTTGACATGCATGTTAACTAAGGCCTCTTTTCCATTGTAGCCTTGGTTCCCATGGTCGTATTGTGTCATGTATTGTGTTCAAACTATTGTTGCAACTCCCGGAATGCTAAATCAGGACCAGAAATTCCTAGGAAAAACCAGAGCCAGTTTATGGGGAGCCTAGCCACATCCTATTTCTCCTATTATATACAAAATATGACTGCAAAATGTGAGAGGGCACCAGCTTTTTAGCTCCATCGTCAGCATGTTTCCTATTAATAATATGATTGGGCATTGAGAAAGTAGTTTTGCACAAACGCTCCATATGAAACTTGAAATTTGGAATTAGTCGGAAGTCCAAGCTGGAGGGCTCGGTGGCTCAGTAACACCAGACATTTGATTTTGACTGTCAGTGTGTGTTATTTGAGAATCTGAGCTAAGCCTGTATGGACTGTAAGTCTGCTAGGTATGCTAGCATTAGCCTAGCAAGCAGGCCACATTTCCAAACACCACAGAAAAGCCACAGTTATGGTTTTGTCACTCCGGCATCAGTTAATCTTAACTGCAAATCTACACTCACCATCTATACTTGTATTAGCGGTGCACTGTTAGCCTAGAACACTACCAACCTACACTAAGGTTAGATACGCTGAAGTTCCAAATTTTATTGTGGAACCCGTTTCCATTCAGCGTCAGTTACTCGATTTGCTATTATCATCTAAACTTCAGTGTCAGTGTTCTGCTAGCATTAAACCTGTTTTGTGGTGAGATTTTAGCATGCTAGCTAAGCAATTCTCTCTTCAACTTAGCAGTTAAATTACATTAGCTAAATTCATGGTTTTACATAGTTTGAATGATGGATTAAAAATTGTGTGCTATATTAATTTATTTGGTGAATATATGACATAACACTTTGATTGTTTTTGGTTGTGGAACAGCACAAAAAAGCATAAATATAGAATTCGCAAACAGCTACATCATTAACCCATCCCACCAAATGGTTCTGTGGCCTTGAGGACACACTAATGAGAAGTGAGAGCTGGTTTATACAGGTCTAGTGCTGCTTTAGCTGGTAAACCATCATGGTCATTCTGGTTAACCAGCATAACCACATGCTGGTTTTGCAGATGATCAGTCTATTAAGTGCGATTGCTGCTGACCAGCACACCAGCATTCTGTGTTTGAATGCACACTGTGTTTTGAATGCTGGTGACCAGCCAATACTGTACTTAGCAAACCCTGTGGAGGAAACCATGTTGAGCATTGTTTGTAATTATTACCCAACAAACAGTGTCTGTATAGAAATATCACCGTGAAGGTTAATGTCCATGCACAGAAGGTTTTAGTCCTATTGTAGAAATGAGAACCATTTTACACTACACCAGTGGTCACCACACTGGTCCAGAAGATCTACCTTCCTGCAGATTCTAGTTCCAACCTTAACTACATCTGCTGCAGCTAATTCACTTAAAGCAGGATTTATTTAGCAGTTACAATAAACAAATGTTTATGGTAGTATTTAGCACAACATGACTCAATTCTAACTGGATATAATCTAGGCTTCTTACAAGCTTCTAAACATCTTGCAAGTTTCTTTTTCTGAGGTTTCTACATCAAACCCCACCACTGCTTCTTATGCTAATGATTTGGTTCAACTCTCCTCTACAAATCTGTATTTCTCTTATTCCTCCCCTCCTCCTATGCACTCCAGTGGGTGAAGGAGTAGTATTGCCCAATGCTTACCCCCTGTAAGTATGGTGTTGGCTAGTGCACCTTTCTTTTTAGGGCATGTACCAAGCTTACACAATACTACATTCATCCCAGATCAGGACACTCTTGATGTGTGCAAGCCAAAGGCAATATGAGCTAGGCTTCGCCTTGAAAATTTGGTATGACGGTTGAGCAAACGGCCGAGATTGCGCAAAGTGATGTTTTCTTTTGACAATTATTCAAAACAGTTTGGATCGAAGGGGATGCTTTAGGGGAAGGGGAAGTTTTAATTCCGAAAGATTCCCTGGTTGTTTGTTATGCATTTAGTGTGATGTTTTCTGATTTAGTGGTTTGATTTAGAAAGGCCGGTGCCAGATATTGACTAACTGCTGTTCAAAGTGAGCCATTGCGGAAGATTGTGACATTTGAGTCTTGGCCACGGTGTTGCATCAGAGCAGGGGTTCGTTGTCCAGCAGTTCTTGAGATAACACTGGAAATGCATTCGTTGGTTTCAAAGAAAATAACACAGGCAGAGGTCAGTGTTGCTGCAATATAAAGCTTTGGCATCATCACTTGACTGGTGCTTTGTGTAATCCATTGCATCAAATATTGTATTTATTTATTGATACAAAAAAATTACTGTTTACTTCTAGGTGAGAATATATTGTCAATATTTTACACACCACTTGAAAACAGCTTTAGACTGATGCATGTAAACTTTATGAGCTAAGAAAATTGCAAGGGTAACAGCACAAATAAAAACATATCTTAAAATATAGCATAGATATGTGGGGGTGTTAAGTGGGACCAAAATGGGTATTTCCGTGTTGAGTTGAAAAAAAAGTACTATCATTCAAGCTCTTCCTTGTGGTGAGAAAGAGGTGATGTCTGCAGTTAATAAGCTAAGTTACAATTATGACACCAATGAAGAAAAAAAAAATTTGTTGCCAGTGGGCTCTAATGTTAGCTAACTAGGAAACCTAGCTAACCTAGCTCATGTTAGCACCCACCGGCAAAAGCTAAACAGGCCATTGGCGAATCTCCTTGATACAGTCTGTGGGTTTTGTGAGTGTTTCTTGCTATGAACCGACATCTTCATGTTCTGGTTGTCAGGTATTTTTACATGCTGCTCAGCTAAAGTGAAGTCAGTTAGCCTTAGCTACTGTAGCTATCTCTGCCTTAGCTCCACCTTGGCTAGCTAGCTGCTTTCTTCAGCTTGTCTGACTGACAAACCTGACAACTGAAACACAAAGATGTGGGTTCATAGCAGGAAACACCATATAAAACCTACAGACTGTGTCAACGTTATCCACAAAAAGCCAGCTTTTACCCCTAGGTGCTAATATTAGCTAGGTTTGCTAGCTAGCTAACATTAGAGCCCACTAGCACTAAATTCCATTTTTCTTCATTGGTGTAAGAAGTATAATTCATGTTATCAACTGTATACATCTCCTATTTTCTTTCTCAGCACAAGGAAAGAGCTACAATGATAATTGAGTATTTTCTTGGATCCAGATCTGCTCAACAATGAGAACCTAGAGTCTAGAACCCTGATGTAAAGGTTGACAGTTCAAGGCTTAAGAAGCGGATTAGGGGACGGAATTATCAAATGCCCCACGATATGATATCACAATCCTCTTTCCTGATCACAACAACTTCCTGTGCTGATCGTCACCTCTCCTGCCCTCAGCGCCATTTAGTGGACTGATAAAGCAATAGATTTTTTTCTAGTACCAACAAGTTTAATTCATTCCTACAATTTATACAATAGAATCAAAACATGGTGTCTGTGTGTCGATACAATATTGCGTCACAAAGTATTGTGATAAAATGCTATATCGATTTTTTTTCTCACACCCCTAATACATATATAATTTATCTTCCCACAGTTCAGTTCAGACTCCCCCCAAGGGAGCACTAACAGCATCAGTTAATGAGCAGGAACTCATGAATGCAGGTATGGTTGCACTCAGAAATTTCACCTTTTAAATGCCTTAAAAAATACATTTTTAAAACATGATTTTAATTTCATTCTTATTTTTATTTTTAGTTTATTTTTAATCCAGTCAACCAAAGGATGTCAGTTAAAAATAGCAAAGGTGAGCTTTTTTTATACCTTGAAATTCCTTTTATTAAAAGCATTTGGATTTGGACCAAGTAGTGAGAATGTTTTACAAATATCTATGAGTAAATGACTACATCCATGAGCTTTATTTCTTATTTGTTGCACATTCCCTCACTACACTCCCTTTACACTGAATAAACAATTAACAACAACAACAACCATAATAATAATAATAATAATAATGCTTATTTTTATTTTTGACCTCATTAAAATGTAGACTATAAAAAGAAGAATTAAATATGAATACTCATGACAAGTGGACAAACAGAAGTGGCTTTTTATACATATTGTAATTGTAATACATATCACATGTACATTAAAAAAAATTTAAAGCATAAAATATGTATATCCCATTCCTCTCCAGTAACAATTTTTAATGTAACAATGTACAGTGGTTTGACGTTTTGAGCAGATATAGTTTATTTTGTACACCAGCTGTCTCATATAGTCTCACTAGGCTTTCCAGTCAAAATGCATAAGCAAACCATAACTGCATTTGTTGAACTTGCAGGGGTGCATTTGTATGATTTCACTGGGATCACTATGATTACTTAGGGGGATGCTGGAAAAATATGCGCTGGGCATTTAATGGGGAGTCTCTCTCTCTCTCTCTCTCTCTCTCTCTCTCTCTCTCTCTCTCTTTTGCACTCCCGTGGGAAGAGGTCTGGGATCAGCATGGGGATTTCATGAGCCATTCATCACAATGAAAACACTTAAAACACATGCGAGGCCCTCTCCCATAATCATTCAACATTCATTTGGCGGCCCCCGAGGCAGCCCCCCAGCTCCGATAACATCTGCGAGTGTGCATGTGTTTTTATAAGCATTCAAGTCACAGTTACATTTGGGTTTTTGGACCATGGGCACAGCGTCTGATCCGGCCCTAAGAAAGATGGTGCAGTGGAGGGTGACCATCGCTAGTAAATTCTAGGACAGCTAAATTAAGGAACTATTCTTAAAATAAGAGTTCTTAAACACCAGAGAAGACTAGGCAGGCAAATGAAACCATTAAACAACATTTTTAATTATATATATATATATTTTTTTACATATGTGTTATTTATTTCAATTTTAGTTTGCTTACTTATTCCTCTATGTCACAATCTTATTAATGGGTTTATTATCTTGTTTTTTTCCCCTTTTCTTAATTAAAGCTTAATTATTTTTTATAATCTTTGCTCCATTTCTCTTGTTTGGTTTTATTGTCAAATTGTTAATATCTTACTAATTCTTATTAATTGTAGTTTAACCAGATTAAAATGATTCTATTCCATTTCTTTTTCAAACCCTTTAAGATGTAAAGGCTCATGCATTAACAATAAGGGGTCACAGTGGCCCCCTACCCTCTTGCTGTCAGGGTTGTAGCTTTATTTAAGTAATAAAGTTAAAGCTAAACTGAAGGTTCAGTGAAGATCAGTTAACACAATTTCCCCCTTACCATAAACACAGTCAGTCTGAAAAAATGAACAAAATTACCTCACATAGCTAAAAACAGTCAGCTCAAAGCTTTTTTCTTTTTTTCCTTTTTTCTTTTTTTTTTTTTGTAGACAATAATGTGTCCCACTGTGTCCTCATAAAGCTAATTGTACCAACTTGGCAGGAGGTTGCTAACTGGTGGCTACAAGGTGGCTACAAGCTTCCATTACTTGTTAGCTGCTTTAGCTGCCTCTTAGCCCTATTGATCTGATTGGTGCAGGGGGTAGTGCTGTTGCCTCAGAGTAAGAAGGGTCTGGGTTTGATTCCCAACTGAGGTGTCCGGGGTCCTTTCTGTGTGGAGTGTGCATGTTCTCCTCGTGTCTGTGTAGGTTTCCTCCACCGGGTGCTCCAGTTTCCTCCCACAGTCCAAACATATGCAGTGAACTGGAGATGCTAAATTAGGTGTGAGTGTGTATCTGTGTGTCTGCACAGTGGCAAACTGTCCCGTTTGTTTCCTGACTTCCGCCCAATGCAGTCTGGGATAGGCTCTAGCGACCCCCGCATGCCAGAAGGATAAGCAGCTTAGAAGATGAATGAATGAATAGCCTTATTGTAAAACTAAACAGTCTAAACCACCTTCTAACTCCAAACATGCCCCTCCGTCCATTTCAATCACAGCCATAATAGATTTCACCATCCCTCTAGGTATATGCCAAACATTTTTACAGACCCTCAGAAAAGGCCACGATTTGTCCGTGCAAACTAAGAATGTGAAATAATGCTCCCTAATGGACGGATGGCTGTGCTCCCACTCTTGGCTCTCTCTGCTGGAGAAGAAGTCATTCATTAGCGCTAATTTGACATGTTTACCAGCTAGCCTCCACATGTCAGATACTAAAGACGATTGATGGAGCAAATGAGCTCAGACAAAAACACCTTCTGCACCCTGCCTGGCCTGAATCGGAAGAGGTACTTATTTTCAAGGACCAGTTTATATAGAGCCAAAGCAAGTGTGTGTGTGTGTGTGAATGCACATAAGTGGACAGTGTCTTATCAGTACGCTGTTTCAAGTGTGCATTATATCGATAGCACAGCATCGGTAAAGGCTAATGTTATGCTTTACATCATGAATGGTTCATTTTTCTTCTCCACACTTTTGTCATTTGATCACTCCAGTACAGGCTTTTCGGTTCTCAATTGATAAGTACATAAAGTCTGCAGCTCATTGATAAAACCAAGCGATGAACTAAGAAAGGCTGATCTGCTGCTTTGCCTGTCATGCTTTGTTTATGGGGCAGTGGTTAGAGCTCTGGGCGAATGAACATGGGGTTGAGTGTTTAATACCTGGGTCAGCTGAATTCCCATTGTTGGGCACCTAAACCCCTGTGCCCCGGGAGGGGCCATATGTGATCCCAGCTTTCTAATAAGAATGCAAGAATAATACAACTGCAGCTACTCTGCTAATCAGCTGTGGTTTAGCTAGCAAGCTAGCCAGTTATTTAATAAATGTTGTATTACAGTTTTTCAGCTATTGCAGCTACTATCAGCTTACAGTGTAGGCTTATAATGAAGTAATTTTTCCAGTAATTTACTGATTATTTACACTATTGTACTGTAAATGACAATGCACCCACCGGCCTACCGCTCACTGTCTATTTTATCAGCTTCACTCAGCATATACAAGCACTTTGTAGTTCTACAATTACAGACTGTAGTCCATCTGTTTCTCTGTATACTTTATTACCCTATTCAGTGGTCAGGACCCCCACAGGACCACCACAGAGCAGGTATTATGTGGGTGGTGGTTTAAACACAGTGTCCACTCACTTTCCACTCCATTAGATATTCCTACCTTGCTGGTACACGTTGCAGATGTAAAGTCAGAGACGATAGTTCATCTGCTGTTGCACAGTTTGTGTTGGTCATCCTGTAGTCCTTGTGGTCACACGACACTGCCCACGGGATGCTGTTGGCTGGATAGTTTTGTTTGGTGGACGATTCTCAGTCCAGCAATGACACTGAGGTGTTTGAAAACGTTCCAGCAGCACTGCTGTGGCTGATCCACTCACACCAGCACAACACCCACTAATGCACCACCACTACGTCAGTATCACTGCAGCGATTGACACTGTCAGCTTGTAGAAGCTCCAGAGACTTTTGATGCAAATACCATATCTTAGAATCCACTCTGGAGCTTTTGTTAGATCTTCTGCAAGAACTAATTAGGCAAAGTCCCTGCTGAGCCAAGCAGTGAACAGCTGTCCTGTTACATACAGCTTCCCAAAACAGGAGAACTACGTATGCAAGGGCTTTGATATCTAATATCGCTGTAAATGCACATGAATTAAAGTGTTCTGCACTTTAACCTTGTACTCATTGTTTCCTTTCAAACATGCATGTACAGAGCCAGAACCAACATTTCCATTATTATTACTGAAGGACTGTAAGGCATCTCGACTCCTTTACTCTCCTCCCCTCCGCCCTTTCACAGCTGGACTGGAAGTGACCAAAACTGGGATTACTTGGGGTAACATGCTCCAGGATCAGAATGAGCCATGGGAATTATGAAGCTAGTCCATCTCCCCAACCCCATTTCCCAAAGTCTTCTAATGCTCCCCAAGAGTGCCAAAGCCTCAGACATCAATAACCACACTAGCATCTCCTAAAGTCAAGGTCAGCTTCCCTGCTCTCTCTCTCTATCTCTCTCTATACCTCCCTCTCTCTAGCTCTCTATATATATATCAGCTATTTATAATGCTCGTGTTTGTTACCTGGCCAAGTGATCCACTCCAAGGGCGGCCGATTGAAAAACATGTAGGCAAAACTGTTCCATGTTCTTTGAGTATTCATTCAAACTATATAAGAGTATTCATCTAACTTTTTCCCTAACTTTGTGAGCTAATATATGGGATTTTTTCCATTTAAACTTTTTCCATAATGCTACAATATAATATAATAATAATAATAAAATATTAAATATATTTTTATATACTAAAAAGGAGGGTCCCATGTAAAGAACCCTTTACTATGTACAAATACATATAATAATTATTATTATTAGTAGTAGTAGTATAAGTAGTAGTTGAAGTATAAATACACAGACTGTTAATAAGGATTTTAGTGTTTCAGTTAAATCAAGTCACCAATAGTAGAATTATATGAGACTCTCATTGTGCAAAGATTATTGTTCCTGATGAACTCAAGGGCGATATTGTGAGTGAAGTGCTGTTAAAACATCAATTCTGCTAAACTCAAGTAAGTAA
This sequence comes from Semaprochilodus insignis, assembly GCA_034552555.1. Taxonomy (NCBI): domain Eukaryota; kingdom Metazoa; phylum Chordata; class Actinopteri; order Characiformes; family Prochilodontidae; genus Semaprochilodus; species Semaprochilodus insignis. The sequence continues at coordinate 15,895,801 of CM067487.1, read as the reverse complement.
AATGAAGATTCTGCACTTTTTCTAGGACAAAATTCAATTTTCTGACTGGGGCTGAAAGATGAATCGCTTTTACATTAAAATCTCAATTTGAAAAACTATTAAATTTATTTTTTACTATTAAACTAATAAGATTTTCTAATCAAAAAAGCTGCATTTTTTATAATAGCCTACATTATCAACTACGGTGCCTTAACACGTTTTTAACAGGAAAATTGAAGCTAGTAACACAGAGGTTGAGAACCACCTGTATTTGAGTTGGACCAATCAGAAACTACCCATATAGCTACAGCTTACATGAATACAACTATAATTAACTAACTATAATAAGTCAGGCGCGTCATTGGCTACTTTCAGTCTGCGTTTTCTCAGGTACACATTTTCATTAAAGCAAAAGAGGAACATGTAAGTATTAAGAAATTCTGAAATTCATATTAAGATTTTAAAGATTCTTATTTTCATTAACATTGTTATGCAGATTTGTAATGAAAATCTCAAATTAGAAGGAATACAAAAAATAGAAGCACATCGGAGACACAGCCTCAGAGGTCTATTGCCAAAAGTGAAGACAAAAGCATTGTCATGTGCACTGCCTGCCTGCCTGCCTGCCTGTCTGTCTGTCTGTCTGTCTGTCTCTGTAGCTTTCTGACTGTGCTAAACCTACACATGGAGAACAAAGCCTACATTATTCCTGCTTTGCACATGACTGACTTAATCAAAGTGGAAAACCCAGCTGTAGGCTGGCTGTAGACAGATGTAGTGATTGATCTAATGTGTCTGATTACACCTCTACTCTTCATTCTATGTCCTGCCTAAATGATGTGGCTTCAGATGGGCTCACGTGCTCAATCGAGCGTTTTTTGGGATTCTTCACAGGAGGCAAAGAAAGCTAAAGCGAAGGAAGACCTATGACACTGCTGCATATTTCAAATTTATGAAACTTGGAAACGCTCCATGTTCCAGTATGCTTAGTCCAACTGGAGCTGAAAAAAAAAAACTCAGAGCAAGAAATACTCATCTGGATGTCATTACAGTCACTTTCACTGTATGTGTGTGTGTGTGTGTGCGTTAGCATTTCAAAACGTGACAACATTAGTGCCATATTTCATAATTATGGTTCATAAACATCTGGTGGACCTCTCAGTCACATTCCTGCGAGAGTGACTTTTCCCCTCTCGTACAGCACAGGAGGTTAAGTCTGAGCGAGGTGAGCGTTCACTGCATCATTCAGTCTCTGATTAGTTCTTCGCCTGCGGTAAAACCACTCAAACATTACACTCCTTTTAAGAATGCAGAGGCCAGAGAATAATCTAAATGTTATAAGCCTTATCAGATTCCTGAAATCAGTGCATCTGTCAATTACGTTCTTTCACCAATGCGCCAGCTCAAACTAACGTTGATCATTTTTTCACAGTAAGCTGCTAAATGTACAGAAAGCTTTAGTATAATGCACTGAGTGATGAATATGGAGATGCAGTGATTCTTTTCTTTACGGGTCATGTCCTTTATTTTTCGTATATTTAGTTTTTCTCCCTTAAGGCCACGTTTTATCATCTTTGTGGGTTTGTACACCAAAAGCAGTTATAATTCATTTTTACATGACCACTTTCCAACCTTGCATAGTAATGAACAGGTTGTTCTTGTGACTGTTACTACTTTATAGGGAGATTTCACCAATGTTTTTATTTTCCCCCACATTCCAAAAACATGAGATCTTGGCAAGTACAATGATCTTATATCCTGTTCATTGTTTTAAGCTCAGTTAAAGCTTATTTAGCCTATTTCCAGGATAATTATTATACCTTTTTTCACTATATTGGCAGATCATCTGCAAAAAAAGCTTAAAAGCGTAATTATCTGCCGATATAATGAGAACATTTTCTAAAATAAACTACAACTTTGGAATAAGTTAAATCGTCTTAAAATGAGCTTAAAATCTCAAAATAAGAATTTTAAGATATATCAACTAGATATAAAATGAACATAAAATGGTTCCTTGTACAGAAACCTGCCTTTAGTATAATTAAAACAGTGATAAAGCTTAGAAAATGACTTTTTGTACTATTTGGACTATTCGACGCCCTGCAAGTACATCTTCACCATGAACGCATTTTAAATAAATATGTTTTAAAATATGTTTAAACTATTATAAATGAACGTCTCAGCCATTAGGTAACATATTTATAACCAATTTATGTAGTAATTTTTAAGGGAGACTTGAGCGATATGTAATAAATATAGGTACTAAATCATAAAATGACTGAAATCTCGTCAGAGATTAGGTAAACTTTGAAATAGGCTGGTTTCTCTGACAACAATGCCACAGCCAGTACATGAATCCATCCACTGCCATTTTGACATCCCAGGTTGCCAGATATTACAGTGTTTGCAGCCATTGAAGGAAGCAAACAAACTAGATGATCATAGATAGTTTAAGATACTACCCAACCTACATCTGGCTAAAATGCTCAGAGACTGGAGTAATTATTGGCAGATGGAGGTTGCTTAGAGCCCACAAGGACTGTAAGACAGGTTGAGCTTTAGGTATAGGTTAGTTATCTAACCTTAAATAATGTATTACAGTCTACTAGCAATGATGGTCATTTGAAGTAATTTTAGGTACTCACATTTATACTCTGTGGTCAGGGCGTTTGCAGCTGGGATAGCAAAGCATTATCAAGACACAGTGAGTGAAGTGATCCTGGCTAAAGCTATCATGCTAACATTAGCTGCTATCGGTCACAGCTAACGAGTGGATGCTATCAGTTACAGCTGACGAGTGGACGGGGCATTGCTGTTTACTACCTCAGCAATAATCAGAGTGGCTTTGGCTACCGTACATAGCAAGCCATGCATCTAGCTAACACTGACAAATAATAAAACATTTGTAAATGTATAGATCAGCTGATTATTGCTCACCATGGTCAAAGTTCAACGTTGTGCTTACTTTGTGGTTATTATTTTGCGTCGGGTTAGTGTCCTCAATCTGGCAACCCATGTGAAGTTCAAGTCTGGGAAGGAGGGCATGAGAGCAGACAGCTCTTACCAATATTATGAATGGGAAACAGACTGCAGTACCCATTTTAAACACTTGCTGTCAGAATTACATATTGCTCCTTTAAGGGGCATAAAACACTTAGCAGTGTTTGTGCAGTGGCACTTACAATCCACAAAGGAGGCCTTACAGAAAAACAAATGTGTGAGAACTGCTGCCCTAAAGAACCTGGCTGTAATACTATTACTGTTTTAGCTGTGAGCAATAAAGGAGTAACTACAAAGCAATAACAGATAGTTCCACCACTGGAAATCCATCCATCCAAAACAGGGCTCCCATATTATAGACACATCACTGTCTATATCACTAGGCTTCAGGAGCCTGTCCAGATCAATCTAGGAAAGGTCTTTAGGAAGCCACAATTGGTCCTTCTATAGTTTCACCCCAAAGAACCCGGTATGGTACTTTTACTTTACAGAGCGTAGCAGAACAGGGTCCAGTGAAGCTGCTCCTACTCCTGCAGATCTGGGGACAGAGATCATCTTAAGTGTACGTGCAATGTGATAGGAGAGTTCTTGTGGAGTGTTTTTCTTGGCCCCTCACTCTACTTTTTTTCGATCCCCATAATTTCACAGATTCGAAACACCAAACACTGGAACTGGGGTGATTTGTTGCTGCGCCCCGACAATTATGGTGCATGTCAAAACAACCCTGCGATGATTTGACAGCGAACTCGGAGGAACGTCATATAAAATATAGGAGCCCCACGCCCCCCCAGAC
>CM067487.1:15808816-15891961 GCA_034552555.1 Semaprochilodus insignis | reverse complement strand
AGAACCACATGATCTGCAAACGAAGGAAGCCCATTACGGTGATGGTCATGCTGGTGCTTGTGGTGTCATGTGAAGGCCCGTTGTGCTAATGTGGGCCAACGTTTACAGGATGGCCTGAGCGGAGGGGTCACGGTTCTTGCGATACTTCGCCCTTCCTGTGACCTTCTGCTTGTTGAGAGATGTCACTGTGCCTCAGCTTAGTGTTTGGAGCCTTTCGTTTTCATTTTTCTTCAGTGGGGTGTAAGGAAAAACTGGAGCCAAGAAACATGGAATTGGAGCAAAGGTAAATATTGAATGGGTGGATTCAACTCCGCAGCCACCCATCACTGTGTCACTTCAATGCCAGTTTTCATTTTCACTAATGTGCCCACCGTACCACTGTCCAAAATATACAGACGTGTACACACTATGCACTTTGGATTAAAAGCAGAACATTTGTATAGTTGTGTTGAAGGTTTTCATAGTACTACGACCAAGAGAAACCATTCCATGCTACATATTATATTTAACGGTGATCTGGCCACTGTATCAGTGACAACCATGTGTATGATTACCATTAGAGGTAGGTCCATTAAAGTCTGAATTAGGTCAAAAGCAAGAAGAAAAAATGCTAATTTCTGCTAGCTAATGGGAATTTTTAATATATGCTGGTGCACATTAACATGTGCGTTTTTGGATTACACATGTACATTTGAATAAAACAGCTTATTAGTCTCTCTGTTGCTTGCTAAGAAAATAGATATACTTAGAAAATACTTAGAATATGTAGAAAAGCATAAGGTAAAGCAATATATGTTGTGTTAGTATGTTCCAACATTTTTGTTGTAGGTGAAGTATAAATACACGGAATGTTAATAAGGATTTTAGTGTTCAATTAAATTAAGTAACCTCACAGTAAACAGTACAGTTATATGGGACTATTATTGTGCATTACTGTAACATTATTTTTCCTAATGAACTCAACGGAAGTTATTGTGAGGAAAGTGCTGTTAAAACATAAAAAAATAAGATTCTGCACTTTTTCTAGAATATAATTTAAATTTTTGACTGTGACTAAAAGTTTTTACATTAAAATCTCAATTTGAAAAAGTGTAATTTTTGTAACTGCCTACATTTTTAAATATGGTGCCTTAACAAATTTTTAACAGGATAATTTAAGCTCTTAAGAGGTTGTGAACCACCTGTATTTGTGTTGTCTAATTTGAGTTGACTAATCAGAAACTACCGATGTAGCTAAAGTGTACATGAACACAACTATAATTAACTGGCAATCTGGCAGCCCTGAACCATAATTAATTGGCTACTTTCAGTCTATGCCTTCTCAGATGCACAATCTCGTTAAAGCAAAAGAAGCACATACACAATATTAAGAAATTCTGAAATTCATATTAAGATAAAAATTCTTATTGCCATTAAAAAACAGTATACCATGTGTTCGTATGTTCCAACGTTTTTGTTGTAGGCAAGCCTAGTATTCACTGGATCTCTTGACTTTTCTGTTGAAGTTTTGCACATACTTTGCTCAAGGCATTATGGGGCATATGAGTATCAGGGATACATTTCCACTTCGAAGAAATATTTGGCAATAAAAACTTCCTCAAGCACCAAATGAAGCTGATTATCTAAGATACGTTTGGTGTCTGAAGTTTGTTTCTTTAGTTTTGCACTGGAGCTATCAGGCTAATGTAGCTAACAAGTACTGCAAGTACTACGAGCAAGAAAAAACATTCCATGCTGCATGTCATGTTTAACACTGATCTGGCCCACTGTATCAGTGGTGAATCATGAGTACAGTTACTGTTAGAGGTACGCCTTCAGGTTGGGACATAAATGTCAGGTTGTTTTTGGTCAAAAACAAAAAGAAAACATCTCTATGCTAATGCTAATTTCTGCTAGACTATAAGATTTCTAGTACTATGTTGGTGCACACTAACATGCCTGTTTTTGAATTACATACAGACATTAAAAGACACATAAGAAACATTAAGTTTTTTATGTTTTATGTTTTTCATTTTTAATTTGTTAATTTTTTAACACTTGGGCATGGTTGGGCCAGATTTGGTGGATGCCTTCCCTGGCACAATATCCTGTGACTGTACGCCTCCATACACCTGCAAATTCAGCTACTTCCTTCACACAATGGCCTTTGGCACGCCCAAATGCATTCACTCCTTTAAGCCAATCATTAACATCTGCTTTGGACCCATTTTTCTTACATGGAATGAGACATTCACTGCACCGTACCACCTCTTCTCAATCTATGAATTCCGTCACACACCCTCGTGCACCCACATCTGCAGGAGCCTGAAGTTACTATCACCTAAATATGGAAGGTGACTCTTTTTGGAAGGTGATTTTTTGTCCGGTGAGCTTATTTGACCTTTGCAGTTTTCCCAGAAATTATTAGGGAGAGCTTGGTCGAGGCCCAAGACGACAAAGAAGACGTGCACATGATGTGATAGCCTTGATTTTAAAAGTTAACAGGACTTTACAAATAATTCTTTTCTCCTATGTGTTTGGAACATTCTAGAAGGAGGTACGGAATGGAATGAAACTGAAAAGATGCTCAGTGCTTGGCCATAATTCAGCTGTAATCTCATGCCATCTCTAAACGTCAAGAGATGACATCATGCTGGACAAGAAACATCAGAATTGTAGCTGCCAGTTGTTTATGCAAGGATAAAAAAGAGGAACGACTGATTGGAGGTCGGTACAGGCGGAGTGTCCTCTGGTTCACTGAGGCGTCCACGGATCACACCCACAATGCCGTAATCAAATAACCATCCATGGTTTGATGGGTGGAGGGACAAGCAAGGGGTTTGGGATAACACGTTGATGTCATGCAATAAAACCTCATGGCTCTTCTCACTGAAATGCCCCAACTGTGTTCAATACATATATGCCGTGCTCATAAAGTTGCAATGATAGGATCATGGAGGAAGGTTTGAAATTCCTTGGCAGCACTGATGCTTGTTGAAATAGCACAGGCATGCCTGTTTGTCTGTCAGTATGGAGCCCCTGATTGCATTGTCTTCATAGCTAGCTGGTCTCTGGTGTGAGGTGGGTTGTTTGTAATGGCACCACACTGGAGTTTATTTTACATTCGGCCTGAATTTCAATAGCAATTTCGAAGAGTTTCACAACGGCTAAACCTCTCAGTCAGCAACAGAACAAACAATTGTATCTGCTGCACTGGGACTGCAGGGCACAAATACAGCGCCTTTCCCTTCTAAAGCATGTTACAAAACAGGAATACAAAACATCTCAGCTATTAGCAGGCTGCAAATAATACATATATTGGTTTGTGATATTTTGTTAAACCCAGAATGCAGCATGTTGTTGTACATTGAAAAGCAAATCTAAGCTTGTGAGCAGACACCAAAACAGGCAAGCACTGTTTTGGTGAAACTTGGTGAAGTTGTAAGCAGAAGAGTCGTTAAACTTTGTTTTGGTGAAGCCAGTGTAGCAACGCTGGCTTGTTACGTGGTCGTTTTATTATAGGCTAAATCTCTTTAAGAAGTTCTGGAACTACATGGTCGGTTTGCGGCTGTCATCACAGGCGAGAACAGCTAAATCAGTGGACGGAGACCAAACGTTTCAATCACAAACTGCTTTGGAAAGCACATTGCTCCATCTACTGCCAACTGCAAAAACGGGAGAGAAAGCAGTAGCTAGGTTTCTCAGATCACAGGACAGTTTCTTCTCAAGTGTACTAAAGCCCACTAAACATAATCATTCATTATTTAATTTAAAGGCAAATTTATTTAACTCACTTCAGTCCATTTGTTATAATAGTACTGACTGGATACATCCAGTAATCACAAATTCAACAGCTTTGCCAAAAAACATGCAGCAGAATCACTCCATCTCCATTCAACATCACTAAAGTTATTTAATCTCACATACTGAACGAGTGACTCAGCTTAAACGTCTGTAAAACAACAGTGGCATGACCACATGACCTCCCGCATCCTGTGATGCTTGAGCATCCTGCTGTGTGAAGCTTTCCTGTCTCTGCTGTGGCCACATGGTCATGATGGTACAGACACTCCAGGCTATAGCCAGGCTCAGGAAAACCTACTGTATTTGTCTACTGTCTTCATTAGAACCTGCAAGACCTTTTTGAAGGTGCTGGTATGGCTCAGAGCATTTTTGGCATTTTTGGCCACCTCTTCATATCATCCTCCCATCCTTCTATTGTAGAACAATAAGGTACAGCAGTATGACATCACTTTAATGTTGCATTTGTACGCTCCAACATATTTTGGTTGGCATATCTGGTATTCACTGGGTCTGTGGATGTCTCTGTTTAAGTGTTGTACATATTCCCACATATGATGGCATGATGGGGTATATGAATATCATGTATACATTTCCGCTGTGAAGTAATACAAATCTTCTTGTCCCAAACTGAGCACCCAAGATATGTTTGGTTTTACACTGGAGCTGTGAGGCTAATGTAACTGGAAGGTTCTTCTTCTTCTTCTTCTTCTTCTTCTTATTATTATTATTATTATAATTACTATTGTTATTGTTATGCTAATCATCAAAAAATAGTTGCACCTACAAGGAATCAACCGACAGGAATGAAACTTGGTGGGTAGATCTCACTTCATAAGAAATGCGAATAATTCACGTTTCACGCTCGGCCGGGCATGTGACAAGCAAGGATGGGCCTTATTGCTGTACCTGACTGTCTATATAAGGTCGTCCTGTTGCATGTGCTTTCCATTCTGACTTGTGTTCTGACCTGTTGTGTTGGTAGCATTGTTTGCAATGTGAAGTATGCCTCAGAGAAGAGTTCAAAAGCAAATGGAAGAGTTGGAAAGAGGTTGCATCGTAGGGCTCCAGGAAGCATGATGGTCTTATCGACGTATTGTACGCCATAACATTCATGCAAATACTACCATAGCACGCTATTGGTGGCAGTGGATAGAAGAAGGCACGCAACAGCAACATGAAGGATTTGGGAGACCTACACAAACCATGGAAAAAGATTTCTCCGGCATGCATGGAGTGACCCTAAAAAACACCAAAAAACAAACCATTATTATAGGGTCCACTTCCTATATTTTTTTTTTGTTTGTATTTTGGTTCTGACCTATAACCTTCCTCTGGGTTTATGTTCTAAAAACTGCCAGAATTCAATGTTATTTTGTCAATTTCTAACCTCTCTTTACCCCTTACAATGAAACAGTTTCAGTTACTGTGGCTACTTTAAGAATAATAGATGTAAATGACCTATGTTCTGATTGGCTGATTACCTCTGTATTGTATTGTGCCCAAAGTAGTTTGGGCTAAAACAACTCTTATAACTGTAGTGTGAATTGGCGGAACCAAATTGCTGAAGTCTAAATAGGCATTCATCACAGAAACAATGGCCTTTTTTCCACCATCAAGCCAAAAGGTTCTCAGTTGTGTACTGTACTGTTCCACGCTGGTATTAATATAATATATACTAATTATATTATATATTATAATAATCATAACCTAACCTATATAAAACATAAATTATTACTTTACTCACCTAATTGGATGACATTCATGAGTCAGATAGGAGCTTACTAATTGACTAGCATTTAGAGAGCTGACCTGTGGTTAGCGGGTAGGCGAGCAATGTCACATGACCTTGTTAAACCAATGAAATGCAAGGCATTTCTTTTGACATGGACGTGAGCCAAGGGCACACATAATATTGTTCGCGAGTGACAAAGGTTGTGATGTTAGATGTTAGCTCTCTGCTTGAGAGCTTTTAAAGCCAAACAGTCAGTCAGTTTCAACTTGAAGACTGCATCACTCGTGTGAGTGTTTTGATGGAAAAGTCACTCTCAAAATGATGTAATCAGTAATATAAGATCTACAGCAACCAGGCCGCGGTCAACCAAAATTATCTTGTGTAATTTCAAAAGGTGGGAATGACATATCCTGTGGCATGCCTTGTGCTGGATATCCACCCCACCGGCCACGTGAGGAACATAAACACAGGTTAAAACAGGGCTCCCACATTATAGACACATCACTGTCTGTATTATTCTCATCCAGGCAGAAGAAAGAGAACCTCCTTTTGAAAAAGTCCCATCAGAGAAGCTCGGATTTGGGCAGACGTGACAGCACAGGGCCTTCAGTAACGGTTCCTGCTGCCTTCATCCATAAATAGAACCAGCTGATGCTCCGGAGGCCTGCAACAGACCTTCCACATTCCACACATGATGGCCCTGTAGTGCTCACTCATCTGGCCACCGCTGGGTTGTTGACAGAGGGAATTGTAATGTCTACCCACCAGCTCTCCTTGAAAAGAAGAAGAAGAAAAAAGGAGAGAAGGAGGGGGGCGTGGAATTATGCAACTCAGGGAACATAAGAGCGTAGCCCTAAACACTCTGTCGCTTGTGGTTGCCGCCGCAGCATTTGTTTTGGTTTTCGGTGATATTTTAGTAAATTGAAAACACTGACACTCGTGGCTTTTTTAGGGGGCCCTGGGAATGTGCTGGGGAAATTCTTCTGGGATCTTGGGAAACATTTTCTACAGAGAATGGCCTAGAGGGCCAGGCATGCTGAGATCTTCAAGCGCATCTTTGTTGAATGGATTGAGTGGATTAAAAGAAGAGTGGCTTCAGTTCAGGTCTTCACCAGGGTTTAGAGATGCTCAAATTTCCACACAGGCCTTACGTTTCGGAGCATTTGGTGCCCTTAAGTGACATCATATTTGAAAACTCCCCCACCCCTCCCTGTCCGTGTTATTGTGTATTCAAGAATAAATAAGAATGAATGCTTTATTCGTTTTTATCAAGAAAGTTAAATAATTGTGCACCCACTGGCCACATTATTAGGTACATCCTTGTATCCTCATTCATTGTCCATTTTAGTGGCTCCACTGACCATATAGGAGCAATTTGTAGTTCTACAATTACAGACTGTAGTCCATCTGTTTGTCTGTATACTTTTTTACCCTGTTCTTCAATGGTCAGGACCACCACAGGACCACCACAGAGCAGGTATTATGTGGGTGGTGGATGATTCTCAGCATAGCAGCGACCATGAAGTGGTGATGGTGTGTGGGAATCGGGTAGTGTGAGTGCTGGTGTGAGTGGATCAGACACAGCAGTGCTGCTGGGCACAGCATCCTCTTGGCAGTGATGAAGGACTAGTGGATGAGCATCACAAACTGTGCAGCAGCAGATGAGCTCTTGTCTCTGACTGTGCATCTACAAGGTCGACCAGCAAGGTAGGAGTGTTTAATAGAGTGGACACAGTGTTTAAACACTCCAGCAGCACTGCTGTGTCTGATCCACTCACATCAGCACAACACACACTATCACACCACCATCACATCAGTGTCACTGCAGAGCTTGGGAATGATCCACCACCCACATAATGCCTCCTCTGTGGGGGTCCTGATCATTGAAGAACAGGGTAACAAAGTATACTGAGAAACAGATAGACTACAGCCTGTAACTGTAGAACTACAGAGTGCTCCTACATGGTCAGTGGAGCTGATAAAATGGACAATACAAGTGTAGATACAAGGTGGGTGTATCTGATGAAGTGGCCGGTGGGTGTATAAAGTGAAACACATTCGAAAAATAGAACACAAATTAATTACAAAGTGCATAAATAGTATATTTTACTGTCTGATCAAACAAAGAGCTGCTTCCTGTAGTTTTGGACAGGTTTGACCATTAGGCTACTGTTTTTATAGGCAAGTTTAAGCTACCCAAGTGTGCTTTTCAAAGCGATACTTAATATGAAGTGTAATGTTAAGCTTTAAACATGCTCATAACACATATACAACATGTACATATGAAAAAAGGGAAATGCGGCAGGTCACCGTTCACTCGATCCCTTGCCCCTCTGAGGGCCCATCTAACAGCCTTCCTTTCAGTCAAAAGTACTGGAACAGTCCTTAAGATGGAGCTGGAATTGGGGTAAATGGCTGGGCCAAGTACTGAAATTGACAGAAATTCTTTTTGCGCTGATCACTCTAAAGACTTAATACTGACCACAACAATTTCTAGATAATAAACACACATTTCCAGATTCGTCAGGTGCATTATAGAATTTCTTTATGAACCGTTTCTTGTCAGGATGTCTCCGCAAGTCCGCTGGAAGCTCATCAGTCCACACCCTGCTGCATAAGGGCTAAGCTGGTGTCCGTGAGATGGACGACTCTATGGAGAGCCCGTGGCTCACTGCCTTCCTCTGGGTGTTAAAGTAAATCAATCAGTCAGCGGCTGAGGCAGGACCATATGCACTCTCTCTGAGAACACTGCCTCTGCTGACCCTCACTGAAGCGCGACAGACGCAAGGCCCGATCTGACCCTTACTGAAGGGTATTTTGTCTAAGTATGGTTTTGACTGTTCAGACTCCTGAACCTCTTTATTCTGGTTTCACATAAGAAGTATTGTGATTATATTGTGGCTGATTTCCCTGCAAGCTTTACACTTCAGGAGAAGCCAATAAAGCACTGACGTTTAGAAAAAAGTGCTTTAGTAAAGTTCAGCCAGCCTAGGGCCCCCAGCCACCAGGGGCCCCACAAACATGTAGTATTTTTATTTAAATATAATTATTTTATTGAAAGGGCTCATATCCTACATATATATTGTAATTTTATCTTTTTTCCCTTGAGGTCCATGTAATAAATTTGTGTGGTTTTATGTCATAATTTATGTTTACATGACCATTTTCCAATCACTCTTTATCACGCAGAATGAAATAGGTTGTTTTTTGTTACTGTGTCTTGAAGACTCATATATCGTTGCTGTTAGAACAAAACCTCCAAAATCTCCAAACACATGCTTTACCTATAATGTAAGTTAATGGAACCAGACTTTTTGACTTTTAGTAATTCTGAGCCATTTCTTTCCATTCATCGTCAAATTTACACACAATGTTTTCGGCACCGGGCATATTGAAATTATGTCTGAAACTGAAAAACAGTAGCAGCAATATGCAGTAGCAGCTTTCCTGTATTGTGGCTTAAAAAGCAGTCTAGGCTTTAACACTCTGTATAACTTGAGCATGAATGGGCAGGACTAAACTGCAGTAGGCTGAAGAATGGATATACACTGTTAGGCCATGACGAATCGATCTTCACGTCCAAGTCTTGGCCTCCACTGTACTGAGTTTCTCATTGTTTGAACAGATCTGGATCCAAAAACTACTCAGTTATCATTCTGTGTGATGAGAAAGGAAGAGTAGATGTCTGCAGTCAATAAGATAAGTTATAATTCTTACATCAATGAAGAAAATCAAAGGCTCTAATGTTAGCTAGCTAGTGAACATAGCTAATGTTTGTGGATACACTTGATAGTCTGTGGGTTTTATAAGGTGTTTCTTGCTATGCACCCACATCTTTGTGTTTCAGTTGTCGGGCTTGTATAAAACACCCTATAAACCCACAGACTCTACCAAGGAGATCCGCAAATGGCCTGTTAGACTTTTGCCTGTGGGCGCTAACATTAGCTAGGTTCACTAGCTAACATTAGAGTTCACTGATATCAAACTTTGTTTTTCTTCATTGGTGTAAGAATTGTAACTCAGCTTATGAACTGCAGACATGTCCTCTTATCTTTCGCATCACAAGGAAAGAATAATCTCTTGACTCCAACAACTCAGTGACTCAGACCTGTACATGTTAACAAGCAGACTGAAGCTGAAAGAATTTAGACCCTTTTTAACCCAAGGTGGTGTCTGAATAAAGTAAAGGACGTGACTGTGAAAAGGTTTATAAGTTCTGTGATTGTAATTTGTTTTGGGTGTCTGTGGGCACATTTCCCCACATTTAAACATAAACACAATTGAATAGGTTTAGGTTTTGTCCAGTATGTAGTGTTTTGTTTTCTTAAGCATATATTACACTTTTTGAGAAATATTAAAGAAAATTCATGCAAACAAATGTGTAGGAGGGGCCCAGGTAGATAATCAGGACCACACAATGTTCAAAAATGGCTGTGATCATTAGTATTCCCTTGATTACATTTTTAAAAAGGGTTTAAAATTCCCCTTAAAGTCATATAGTAAAGAACTTATCACACGTTTTTCACTGGACAGTGACAACATTACTTTTGCACCCAAGAAATGACTAAAAACAGCACAGAAAAAAATCACCAGTGAGCCGGAATGAGCCTGTGTTTTTGTGTGAACAGCTACTCACTAAGCTCACGCTAGTGGCATGGCTGTTGGACCATAGCATTCAACCCTGGTAGTGTTATCATGGAACATCAGAGCTGAGACAGCAGCAGTGGAGCAACAGCTCTCTCCCTCTCAATTCATGTTCTCATGGTACTGTTAGCAAGAGCTAGTGGACGCTAGTCTGACCAGAGCAGTGCTGCGGACTCATGCTACTTGGGGCTCAGGTGCTGGCCTCAGAACACCTCTCACGCCCATCATATTTTCACATATTGGACCGTGATAGGTTTACGCTCATTCATAACCTCATTACAGCTAAGCTGCTGTGTAGCACCTAATGAATTGCTTTTTGGATGTACTGTCTGTGTTTTTAGTGGAAAATGTGAACACTGCGCTATAGTTTGATACACATATCAAACTCTAAATAACCATAATAAGCCATCCAAGAACCATTATCCATTGAAACCTCCAATTTGTGCAGGAAAGGGAGTCTTTAAAGTGTAGACGCCAGCATCTACACCACTAGGGGCCTACATGAAGAGGTTACAGGCAACAGTTCTGGATTCAAACCACTTGTGAATGGATTGTCTCTTCTAAATCATGTCTCATGTGTCATTCCCTTTGGGATCGGGATTCAAACCCCTGGATTCAGAGGGCTTCTCCTCAGCTATCTGATGGACAAGGTCAGTGTTGTTTTACATGCATGCATGCTAACCCCCTCTGTAGAGCCCCCAGCATAGCCATGTATCATCCTCTGTGTATTCGGAACACCCCTGCAGATTGATTTGCTTATACCGAGTTGATCCAGGGCCCCCAGCAGTCACCTTCCAGGCAGTAGGATTCTTGTCTCTGCTCCTATCAGATAAAGCCTCAGTGCTGAACGAGACTGTGTGAAGGAGCCAAGGCTGACAGCTCCCCTCTCGCTCTGACACCATGTAAAAGCTGAACAGGAAATTAGAAGGAATGAAAACCTGGGCGAGAATACAAATATCCATCAGCCGTCATTTTCTCTCTTGGCTGTTTCTGCCCAACTCTCTCTCTCTCTCTTTCTGTCGTTCGGCCAGAGGCCAGAGGAAAGCACCTAGCTGTTCATGGAGAGGTGAAGGAAAGGGGGGGGTTGGTGGTGGTGAGGGGTGGGGGGTATTATCAGGTTCGCATTGTGTCCATGTGGTAACCATTTCCCCGTAATCTCTAGTAATTGTATCCGTATTAAAGCTGGAGTTCTGTTTTCCGTTCGCTCCGCCGTCCTGACCAATGCCGTTACCGAGCGGCACTAGGGGCCCCTTTCGGAGCAAAGTGATGCAAATTGATGCAATGGGAGAGACTATTAAAAGTTTGTCAAAATAGTGCTGCGGAGATTTCCTGTTTTAATGAGCTTGCGGTGCACATTCATGGAAAGGCACTTGCTTGCACTTCCTCTGAACCTCCCGAAAACATTTCACATCACTCCTCCTTAAGTCAGGGCTCGGCAGAATGGAAGTGGACACAGCAGCTTACACAGGGATAATGTTGAGATTTGATGTGGAGCTCAGGTTTTTCTTCATATCACTCAATTACTCTGCATATTGATTCAGTCTTCGTTTTATACAATATCTACATCTAAATTGGGAATTCCACTAATTTAAAAAATAACATTTTCTATAAATCCTGTATACAAAATGCACTGTAAATGCATTTATGAGGCATTGTAAAGTATATATTACACCTTATGATATTTGGCTTAAGCTTATTTAATGCCTCCTAAGAAGTTATAATGACATGTGCAAAACTTTATAATGCAAGTCAGGTTTATAGTCAGGTTTCATAACACCTTATAATATTTGCCCATAAGAACACTGTAGACTCTAATACTGTAATTCACCATGTAATCCAACACATTATAGAGCTTTATGCCAGGCCATTACAGGCTTTAGGTGAAGCAAGGAAACGCAATTTAAATGTTTAATAAATATAATTTTAGTACATTATACCTCATAGAGCATTATAAGTGCTCTTTACAGGCTCTAAGTGAAGTGAGATTGTCTAACTGGTAATACGAGACATACAGTGTGAATATACAGTGTGAATACACAGTCAAGTCGCATTATTATGACCACTTCTTACTTTCGACAGCAGTTGTTTGTAGCTCATGAAGGAAGTAACATTTTTGGGGCATTCTCTGGGCACACTCATCCATCTGGAAGGCAATCTCAACTGATTTGGGTATGAATCCAACCTTGCTGATCACGTACACACATACCTGCTGATTGTCTTCCCTGGGACGGATGGGATCTTAAGTGAGTGAGCACTAATAGATGTATATCATCGCTGTCCAATGAAAAACATGTATCTCCACTTTTGTCCATTTTTACTTTAATGCATCATTTGAACACATGAGCTGCTGTTTACACCGAGTGACCAACAGAAATGGCCCAAAACTGTTTGGAAAGATGTCTGGTTCCATTGACTTACATTAGAATTAAATGAGGTTTTTGGCCTCTCCTGTAAAGTTGCCATTTTGGAAATACTTGTTTTTCTTTGGACAGCAACGATACGCACTTATACTGATCATAACCTTTCTTTTCTCTAGGAATGAACGCTGGGTTGGGATTGCTAGGCAGTGCACTTATGCTTTATATATGTCTTTGTATTCTTCTCTCTAGGTATCAGCACTGACCCTTGTTCGGGCAGTGTCTGAGCTCATGGCGAGTTTTAGACTCTAACCTTCTTGTACTAGCTAGAAAACATTATCCAACTGAACACTAAGCATGGTTGTAAGTCGCTCTGGTTAAGAGCGTCTGCTAAATCCATTAAATGTAAATGTAAATGTAAATGTCACACAGCTGGAAATGTCCGACATTGGTTGGAAGGGCATAACCAAGACTTCCAAGTATTACCTTGGCCCCCTAATTCCCCAGACTTCAACTCACCTGAGCATCTGTGGGACCACCTTGATCACTGTTTTAACTCTATGGATCCTCCCCCCATGCACCCTCCAGCAGCTGTGGTATGCACTGCAGTCAGCATGGCTTCAGATACCTGTGACAACCAACCAGGACCTTGCTGAGTCACTCCCAGCCTATCTAGCTGCTGTCCATGCTGCACTTGGTGATTACTCTGGATATACATGCTGGTGGTTATAATAATGTGACTCGACTGTGTATGTTGCTGTGCTTTTTTAACACCTGAATAAGCTGAGCTTGTTTAAAGCCATAGCTGACATAATACAGCATTCATGCTTATAATGTTCTTATGAACAGATATTATAGTGCATTTTACAGCCTGACATTATATAGTTGCATACTCTTGTTTTATAAAGTGTTATGCATGTAATTATAACCAGTTGTAAATAACTATGCATACTTATGCTTGGCATTATAAGTTATTATGCATGCCATATAACACCTTATAAATGCATTTAGATGGCAGCATTTCAATACAGGATTCATAAGAAGTGTTACCAACAATTTCTCTATAATTTAGTGGTTGAGATGTGAAGAACCCATTGAGAGTGGTTTGATGGCAAATAGTTCACTATACACTATACAAAATCAACTGGCTATGATTTTAACACATGCGCAGACTGAGAAATCTGAAACAAATCAGAGTAAGGGTCCACATGCAGTAAGAAACCACATGCACTAATCCAATCTAAGCAATCAGAGTACATGGTTTACGTAACCAGTTAAATAATAATTGTGATCATATTGTGTACAGAAACACACTCAATGTCTCCAGCAGTGGTGGGTAAAGTACAGAAATTATGTAGTTGAGTTGGAGTAGAGATGCCCAAGGTAAAATATTCATCCAGTAAAAGTAGAAGTCCCTTCCTATAGACCTCAATTTGAATAAAAGTACTAAAGTATTTACCTTCAAATGTACTTAAATATGGAAAGTTACAGTAGCATGATTTATTTTGGCTCTAACGTCCTATTATCATTTCTGGAACAAGACTCATGAATTCATTTTAGGTGAAGAGACTCTTTTAATAGAAGGTCATTAATTAGTCTGACACTGATGTCTATTCAAAAAGCACAAAACACTGAATGAGACCAGTTTCCATTAGCTAGAACCAAGCTCAGTCCAACAGGTCAAAACAAGCTCAAAACAAAGTGACCGCTGTACCCTGATTGGTGGGCTCGCTTCACGCTTCTTTCATCTGGACATGTTACATTTTTATGTTCACATAAGCCGAAAGGACAGATTTAGCCATAATGTAGTGGAGTAAACATTAAGATATTGGACTTTAAAATGTAGTGCAGTTACAGTAAAAAGACCCCCAGAAAGGAAATACTTCAGTACAGATACATCAACACTACTTACAGTACACTTGTACACATTACACTTACTGAGTTACTGTACACCAACACACTACTTACATTACAGTAACCAAGTACATTTACAGACTTACTTATACACCAACACACAACTTACAGTACACTAACACATTACACTTACTGAGTTATTGTACACTAACACACTACTTACAGTACATTAACACATTACACTTACTGAGTTATTGTACACTAACACACTACTTACAGTACACTAACATGTTACATGTACCAAGTTATTGTACACCAAACACACTACTGTGCATTCACCACATAGTGAATACTTCTGGATCCATAAGGAACTTTTTACAACCAACTACTCTGTATAATGTTGACATCTATCCCACTTAATTATGCAGGCATTTTGGGAATGCCTTTTTAATTATAAACTACTGTATGATTGTGCAGCTTTAGTTTGTTGTTAGCCATTTGCTAAACATAAATAGATAGATAGATGAAGGAAATTTAGCAGCCAGTAGCAGTTTCACAAAAACAGCACAGTAAAACAGTAAAACAAATACAAATTAAAAAATAAAAACAGGGTTGTGCAGTATGAAAAACCTAAATGGGTGGGTACCGGCTCAGCAGTATTATTAACTGTTAACTATAGACTATAAACTATACATAGTACAGGTCACTATGGATAAATATATAAATATATCTCACTTCGCAAGGAGGCAAGAAATATATACAAGAAATACAAATATAACTGTAGACCTGTAGAAAGACAGTGTAATAGTAATAAATAAATGTGCATGAATGTGCAAGGGGCGCAGTTATCAGCAGATAATGACTGAATTAACGTAATAAACATGTGCATATTTAAGTAAAGTGGAGTGTCCAGGAGTTCAGATGTACAGTATATACAGTAAGTGTCCAGAGTGTCCAGGAGTTAAGATGTACAGTATATACAGTAAAGTGTAATAGTGCAAATAAATAAACCTATGATTTAACAATGGGAGTCCATGGGAGGAATGAGGGATGGACAAACGACACATAGAAGAGTGCAGGTCAGTATGGCTGTGGATTAGAGTTTGGGGATCTGCCCTTAGTGAGTACATGCAGTTTGTTGCCTGTAGGGTAAAGGAAACAACAGGGTTTGAATTGGGGTGAAAATGAATGGGAGTCTATGGGAGGAACGCGTGATGGGTAAAAAAAGGACAAACAGAACAGTGTGGGTTAGACCAACGTCGAATTTGTGCTTAGGTGTCTGCTGTGAGATAGTGAAACAGTGTCTGTCTGTGGACCAGATGTACAGTAGATGAGCGTATGGTTTTTTACCCTATTCATCAGGGGAAAAAGTTGGAATTGAACAGAATTTTGAAAAATTTTGATTTTTGAAAACCTTATGTCAGATCATTCACACTATTCCTGATCAGATCGAACATTCTGGAGTTGTGACAGTGGCAATATCGCAAAAAATGTGGGACTAGTTAGTAGACAGAAAGTGTGTATTAAGAAGAAGAAGAAGAAGAAGAAGATAACACTAGTGTCGCGCATTGCAACATTATTACAAATAATATTTAAAAATAGAGAGAAAAGAAATATTAACTGCAGTTGCATTAAATCAGGTTTGTTTATTCACTGGCAGGTATAACAGAGTAGGGATTTAATTTCCTTTGGATTGGGATCAGGCCAATAGCTGTGACACACCTGTGCTCTCATATTTATAATACAAGTCTCTACAAAGAAAAAAACCTTCCAAACTACATGATAATTAGACATTAACTCTGATGGCCTGCCAGAAAAAACCCACATTTATCCCCTTCTGCATACAACAGCGATCCCACTGCCAAGCCCTTTTAAGCAAGCTCACCCTTCACATTCCTCCTATTTGAAAAAAGCAAATTCTGGTGCCTTTGATTACCTAGAAGAGCTATCTGCATTGCAATTGCCCGAGTGCCCCCAAATGCGGTCAATTTGATGCAATTGCAGAATGACCCCTCGACCCACAATTTAATGGAGACAGGTAATTATGCCATACCACCCACTTACTCCTACCCTTAAAGTGAGCTATAATGGGGTTTCCATTACAATAGCACCCATTCCTTTTTCCTCTCTCCCCTCAACCGTGCAGTGTGAAGTCAGAATACATTACCGGTGCTGCAGTCAAAATAACATTACTGTCGCTGGTGTTACAGGTTATTAAAGTGGGATTTATCTCACTCAGATTGAAAGTTCTGGCAGTTTTTGGTGGTGTTAGGTAGTGCTGGTGTAACCAGATCCCAGGGTTCTCATTTGGAGTGGTTTTAAGAGAGCATAAGCTGTCTCTCTATCTGTTTAGCCATTTGTAGCACAGAAGCCCTGAAGCAGTTAAAATAGAGGTGTTTTTATTGTGAATTTGGGAATCTTTTTTTGTTGTTCAAACCTGGAATCTGTCATGTACACTCAAAAGAATTGCTGCACCCAGAAGGAAGTGTGGGATTGCAGTGTTATTGGAAAGACAGATAAAGGTTACCAGGAACAATAAATGATAATAGATTTAGACTGATATGGGCAATATTTACTGAGCTACACATAAACATGTAGTCTCTCTCAGTATGGGGTTGGGCCACCATGTTTGCTAATGCAACATGCCAGACGTCTCGGCATGGAATTGTAGAAGTTCCCACTGGTGTCCTGTAATAATTCATCCCATGCAGTTTGAATATTCTCACACAGTTCCTGTAGATTTTTCAGTAGGGGTGGAGGTGGGGGGATACCAGGCCTTCTGGACAAACCATTCATCTTGGTGCTGATCACCGTGTCTCCACACACCGATTTGTTGGTTGTCTCCACCAAGACAAAAGCGGGACTCATCACTGAAGATGACCTGCTGCCATTCTGAGTCACTCCATGACAGTCTGGCACGACATCATTTGCAGTCTTTGGTGATGTTGACGCGGTGTTAAGGGCAGTCATCGTAACAGTCTGTGTGCATGTAGTCCTGCGTCGTGCAGCCGTCTGCTAATGGTGCTGGCACTAACAGGAGGATTCAAGGAGGGCATCACTGCTTGCTGAATGTCCGCAATCATGGCTGTTGAGTCAGTCAGGTACAGTGATAAGGCCGGTCCTTGCTTACATCACATGCACAGTCAAGCGTGAAACTTGAATCATTCTCATGTCATATGATGTCAAACCTACCCTACAACTAATTTTCATTCCTGTTGGTTGATTCCTTCTGGGTGGAACTATTTGTGAAACTATTCTTTTGACGATGACTAATTTGGCTAATGCAGCCGGCTATTTATGTTTCTCCCACAAATGTATTTTTTGCTAATTTTACAAAGTTGGACAAGCTTATGGAACTTCTAGCACTCAAAGTACCGAGATGTTTAGTCATTTGTAATGACATTTTGAGGTTTGAGAAGGTTACCTTAAAGTACCCCGTAGTATCTAGGTTGAACATCAATGAATATCATTCTCATTCATCTTCTAAGCTGCTTATCCTTCTGGCTCATTGGGGATGTTGGAGCATATCCCAACGCTCATTGGGCGGATGGTAGGAAACAACCTGGACAGGCCACCAGTCCATCATGTGGCAGACACACACACACACACACACCCCTTTTGGATCTCCAGTTCACGTGACTGCATGTGTTGGGACTGTGGGGGGAAACCAGGGCACCCTGAGGAAACCCACACAGTCATGGGGAGAACATGCACACTCCACACAGAAAAGAACCCCAGACACCCCAGCTGGGAATCAAACCCAGACCCTTCTTGCTGATAGGTGACAGTGCTGTGCGCTGCACCACCGTGCCCCACCTCTATATTGAATAATAAATCGTTAAATATTTACATTATTGTTATGCCCAAGAATCTACTACTGTACAAACATCGGAGGAGTGCCCAAAAACAGAAGTGCACTAGTAGCAACTTCACAAGATCAATGTAGTTGGTGAGTCGCTACGTGTTTGTGGACAGGGTATGAATAGATCAGTCATCTTGAAGAATGTTGTAATAATTACCACTGCTGAGATCTATGGCTGAATATTACAATGAACAGCTGCTTTTTTAAAAATATGGGTTAGCTTATCATGGTAAACATTACAATAGCTGCAATCTGGAAAAATGTCTCCATTTTCTGGGCAGCATTTAAAGAAAGATACCATTATGCAGGAAAAGTCAGAGCTTAGAAATACATCATCGAGAAGTCACATTCATTATTCACTCCGTGACCTCAGCATAGCTGTGGCCTTATTACAAACAACATCTAAAGACATGACCTCAAACAGAACCCAGATCGCTCCCTCTCTCACCTTCAGACTGACCAGCCATCATCTCATCCTTGCGCCTCTACACATCAGCTATGATGAATCTGCTCTGGCTCTGTACCCAGTCTAGACCATCATTTATTACCGCTGGGATATAGAGAGGTCCTTAAAATATGAGGAACACCAGACTTCACAATACCCACCTCGCCTGCCATTCCCACCCCTACAAATAAATAAATAAAGAGGAGCGGGTGATCCATTAGCCCATGAATGATAGGCCAAAGACCTCCCTTAATTGCTTTCTTCTTGTTGTGTCTCAATTTATTTCTCAAAACCCTGAACACTCGCTCCGATACACACCCACACACGCGTGCGCGTGCAGCGGAGCAAGGTTTATGATGGATGGACCTGGAAGAGGATGCACCAGGGCTAGGTAAAGCACGCAGGAGCTTTGATTAACGAGACTGCCGGGGGTCCCCGAGGAGCCCGAGGCAGAATAATACTGTTACAGAGAAACAGCTGCTACTCACAGACCTCAGGGGCCCCTACCGGCACAGGGAGGACCAGAGAGACAGAGAAATTAGAGGATGGATGGAGAGATAAGCAGATGGATGGATGGATATGAGATTGGTTGTAGGTGGGGGTTGTATGCGATAGATAGATAGATAGATAGATAGATAGATAGATAGATAGATAGATAGATAGATAGATAGATAGATACATAGGTAGATAGACAGGTCTTCACAACACATCTTTGCGACAGTGTATCATGGCCTGTACAAAGGAGATTTCTGAGGAACCTCAGAAGAAGAGCTGTTGATGCTCATCAGGCTGGAAAATGTTATAAAGCCCTCTCTAAAGAGTTTGGACACCACCATACACAGTCAGACAGACTGGGTACAAATGGAGGACATTCAGGACCACCGTTACCCTCCCCAGGAGTGGACAACCAATAAAGATCACTCCAAGAGCACGGTGTGTAATAGTCTACGAGGTCACAAAAGAACCCAGGGGAACTTCTAAGCAGCTAAAGGCCTTTCTCACATTGGCTAATGTCAATGTTCATGAGTCCACCATCAGGAGAACACTGAACAACAATGGTGTGCATGGCAGGGTTACAAGGAGAAACTCACTGCTCTCCTAAAAGAACATTACTGCTCATCTGTAGTTTGCAAAAGATCACATGGATGAGCCTACTGGAACACCTACTGGAACAGTATTTGGTGAACGAAATGAGACCAAAATAGATCTTTCTGGTTTAAATGAGAAACATTATGTCTGGAGAAAGGAAAACACTGCGTTCCAGCATAAAAACCTTATCCCATTTGTGAAACATGGTGGTGGTAGTATCATGGTTTAAGCCTGTTTTGCTGCATCTGGCCCAGGACGGCTGAACTCCATCTCCCAGAATTCCCTTCCTGATGACGTCATAGCCACATGTTCGGAACTCACCAATCGCACACGCTCTTCCTCGTCCGAATACTGATCTCGCACACCTGCTCCTCATTTCACTGCTAGTATTTAAACCTCTCTGCCACACATACACCTTGCGAAGTGTTGCCAGCTTTCTCTGGTTTTTGACTTCCCTTTGTTTATTTCCTTTGTTTTGTCTCTCGTGGGATTCTCCCTTTGATTTTGTTCGCCCTTCTATTATGACTCTCTGGTATTGACCTCCATTGTTTTCTCTGATTTACTCTCTTGGGCTGCATCCGAAATGGCGTACTTCCATACTATACAGTATGCAAAAGCAGTACGCGAGAATAGTTAGTATGTCTGAATAGGTAGTGTTCATAAAACAGTACTCGAAAAGTCCCCGGATGATGCACCACATCGGGAGAGATATGGGCTGCGTCCGAAATGGAATACTTAAGCAGTAAGTACAGAATTCGATCTAGTATGTACTGCTCAGCCGTTAAAGAAGTACGTACTGTTAGTATGCGAGTATGCGAGTATGCACATGTCCTCGAACGCACTACATCTGCCATCTTACCTGTGTCCTTTGACCTGGATCTCCGCTGACATCACGTAACGGCGGCAAACCCCATTCTTTAAAAGCCAAAAGTCGGCAAAATCTTTACCATCTGTTAATGAAAGTAGCGTTCGTTGTGGTTAGTTTTCGCGATGAACACTTCCACATGGAGGCAGCGTCGAGCAGGAGTTTGCAGAAAACACATGCTGAGGAATTTATTCACTTGTTAACAGGGGGCTCCCTGCTTCCCGCCATTTTTATTCTCCACTTCGAACGGCTTTGTAGCTCCCGTGGAATCATGGGAAAGGACAGTGTGCTGTGGTCGCATACTTCAAAATCTCTCCCAATGTAGTACATCATCAAAGGACACAGGTAAGATGGTGGATGTAGTGTGTCCAAGGACGTGTGCATACCGCGCACTCACATACTAACAGTACGTACTTCTTTAACGGCTGAGCAGTACGTACTAGATCGAATTCAGTACGTACTGCTTAAGTATGCCATTTCGGACGCAGCCTTAGATCCCCTTTGGTTTTGTTTGCCTGGTATACTGACTCTCTGGTTCTCGACCCCTGCTTGTCTCTCTGTTCATGCCTCAGCCTCGTCCATTTGGAACGCTTGTCCGTTTTTTGCTGTTGACCTTGATTACCAATTTGTCTAGTAAAAGCCATTTGACTTTTAGCTCTCCAAGCATCCAACTACGTTTGTCTAGTCTGACAGTCTGAATATGTTTTAGGTTACATTTATGTAGAAAATTCTAGACTCCCAGAATGACAGGCAACTCTCTGCAGCCTTCGCTAAGTTTGCATGATCGTTATATATTGGGATTTGAGTATATGTGTTTATTCTCTACATATTTTTTTGTTTCAATCAATCAGAGAGGAATTATAGTGGTGTAAGAAATATGGTAGAGTCATAAATTCCTTGTGTTCCTCTTATCAACACCTATGAGAGCGTATTAGATGGTACTCTCCACCACAATCATCATCAGAACACTAAATCTTATGGAGCTCCTTCTTTTCAGGGCGGTTCCAGAACCTTGGAGGACCTATGACACTGACACTGTTCTGATAACTCTTACTCTAGAATTAAACTGTTAAAAGGTCTTTTAAAGACAACCAGATATGAAGCTTAATTTTCAATGCAATTAATGTGTAATCTGTTATCTACTTATTAGTCTTAACCCCAGGCAACAATATTTTATTTACTATTCATACTGACTTACCAAAAGTCATGGGATAGCTGTGGGTAAATTGATTATGAGGTGGTGTTACCCCAGGGGACGGCTTGGAAACACCCACACCTGTATAAGTTGTGAGGTGTTATCTTGTGAGTGAGGTTGAACACTGGCCAGCGTGCTCATGACAAGGAGACATGAATTTTCAGAGTTCACACGAGGCATGATAGTGGGTGCCAGACGGATGAGACATTCTATTTCATAGTTCATAGATAACATGACAGGCATGCCACCTAACCAGCCCGTGTCTAAGATTAGCGTTACATTTCACAGCTAAAAGAAGAATGAGATTCATAGTTCATATGCTGCAAATATAAAAGGAATAATTATTGTTTGTTTGTAGCCTATTTTAATGATATATATAAGCCCAGTATTTGTTGAATACTTGTGTGAAGAAACCACAGAGGTATGTCAGAGGTACTGTGACGATGAAAAGTTCATTATCAGCTCTGTCCAGTTATGTGTGATAAAATCAAGAGGTCTATGGTGCATTCAGGAACGACTAATGATTCATACAGAGGCCCAAGTTGTTCAATGGTAGAGATGCCCAGCCAGCTATGTGCTTGGCAACATTAGGAATCCATATTGAATGACCAGCCTGGCTTTTTCTCGCTGGCTTCCAGTGTTAGAGTTATATTTTGTTGCCTAATGAGTTCTGCAATTTTGCAAAACAGTCTTAACAATCCTGGAAATGAATATGGCAAAAAGGAAAACGTACTGCCTAAGGAATCTTAGCACAGAGCTTTTGTTCAGATCAAGCCAAGCTGTCCTACATTGCTTCCTCAGTGAACAATGGCTTAACAGTGGAGTTAAGCAGGGAAAGCAGAGCTTGGCGAGACTATTTGTATGCCACCTTTTTATACACTGTGGCGATTAAAAGTGCTTTACATAAAGAAGGATAAGAGAATGAGAAGATCTTTAAGATCTAGAACCTCAGAAAGGCATGTAAGAATAGTTACAGTGTGAAGAAGTGAGGAAGAGCACTAAAAGTTACTGCTTTTACCTGGATAGCAGCCATAACTGAATAATATCTAATTTCGAAGTAAGACCAGCCTTTAAGCTGTTAATCAGTTCTTGGGATCTTTTCCTAGGAGTTGATAAAGCTTAGGAGAACATTTAGATGCCATATAAATTAAAATTTTTAATTAAATTAAAAAGTAATGACATAAAAAAACTACAAAAGCATAATTAAAAGAAAGTATAAGGTAGAACATAACTGGTAATTAAGGCAAAAACAGTTATAAAAAGTTATCAGTTTATTAATTAGCTTGTAAAAGGTTAAGTGCAAAAAGAATATGGTAGAGCATAAAACAATATTATAATAAAGGTCATAAAAACATAAAATTAGCTTATTAGGGGTAACTACTGGCAGTGAAGATGACACAACACATAAGTCCTTATAAGAAAACTCGGTCCACTCAAGGGCCATCTGGGAAGATGTCTGGGTGGTTATATAACGGCCAAATTACAGAGCTCTGAAATCTTATCTTAAATTTAGGAAGATAAGATTTGAATTTAGGAGAGTAAAGACTACAGAATAACAGTTCGTACAACACACAATAACATGTTCATACATATACAACACTTCATAATCATATCTTAACTCCTGTTAATAAAATAGTGTTACAGGAACAATACAACACAGCACCGCAGTTCCCTATAACTGTATCTAGCATAATGACATTACACTGATTTCTATTGCAAAACGGTCCTTAATCCCAGACCCTGTATACACAATCCCCACTGGAATTTATTAGGAGGAATAATGCAGCAGAACAGCTAAAATGTTTAGGAAAAAGAAAATGAAACTGAGAAGGGGCAATCACAATATTCCTAACATCCTGTTTATGGAACATTAGTTTTGACCTATTGGTTATTTTGATTATGTGTTTACATTTCAGCTGTGCACTTAATGCTGGTTGCTTGCCCTTACAAAAAAGGTTACTTCAGTTACTTCATTTCTTTTAAACTAAAAATAAGTGTGTGTGCATTCAGTTTACTCATTATGTATTTATTAGTGATATACTAAACACAGTTATACTGAAGTATACTGACCAGTACACAGACAAGAGTATATTTGTTCTATATTGTGCTTAGTCTTTTGATGGTGATACTTAAGAAAAGTATAACTTTTATAATTCAAGTATTCCTGTGTTGTACATAAAGATATCCAGTACAATATTAGTTTGTACATTTTGATTTATAAAGAATATAAATATGATATTAATCCTGAGTATGTCCTGTTTATTTTTATATGTGTAATTCACTGGTAGGTCTACTTAAAATACAGTTAGCTGTAAAGTACAGCACTTTACAGTGCAAAAATAATATATAAGCAATAAACTATAAGTGTTATGGTCAGTTCACTTACAAGTACCCTTGCAGTACAGAAGCTACGAAACTAGTAGTTTACTGAGAATATGCTTAAAAGTGTACTCTCATACTAAAAAGTGGAACAGAAGTATATAGCTAACTAACTGTATAAGTTTACTTTTAATATAGCTGCAGTACAAAATAAAACGTAGATGTAAACTAGTTGTGCATTCAAAGTTTACTACAACTAAAGCATACTTAAAGTGTACTTTCATAAACTAAAAGTGGTCAATTTAGTCCCAAAAAGTACTGAAATAGTACACTTACAAGTTACTACTAGTATAGTAGTAATACTGTTATTACTAAATAGAGTATACTTGGGTGACATACTTTAAGTTTACTTAATAAAGATAATTTTAAATGTACTTTTTCTCGTGAGTGTGATAGCAGGCGTAGCAATTGATCATCAACATCGAGAAGTTTGTCAAGAGGCCCCTGGCTCCTAGCTCTTTGAATGGGGAGAAACTTATACATCTGGAGCTAAAAGCCAAATTACTGTTTCAAAAAGTATTTAAAGGCACATAAATGTGGAGTCTGGTGGCAGCATGCTTTATACCACTCCGGTTGACAAGTGGCATTGTGTCTAGTGGTCTTAGGCCTCTGTCCAGCAGCTCAGCAATGGAAAGCCATTTCATGAAGGTCCCAGTGCACAGTTCTTGTGTTAATATTGGTTCCAGAGGCAGCTAGGAGTATTGTAGTGACTAACATAACATAGGACAGGTGATTTCTTTACACGCTATTGCCTCGTTTCTGAGCTGCTGTCTAGACCCATTCTACTGCTAATTCTTGTCTGTGGAGAACGCATAGCTTGTTAATTGCGCATAGCTTGTTAAAAACACATTTTAGCAATTGGTGTGGCTGAAACCCCTGAATTATTATATTATTATATATTATATATTATATTATCAATTATAATAGGGAGGTTGTCCATATACTTTTGGCCACACTTCAGCTGATAGCCTACTGTCTACTGCGCCAGTTTGTTAAGGGTGAGTAAAGCAGTAAACGCATATGAATATTTAATATAGAGGGCCCATCTTTTTATTGTTGTTGTTGTTGGTTCCTTTGGCCCATAAGATCCTGGTTACACCACTGTTATGACCTACGCCTCCTCCGGCTCCACTGGCATCAGCACCCGTAGCCAAACATAGAGTCAGTTAAGGCATTCTTTCTGAGCCAGTCCACTGTGCCTTTCTTCACATTGTTTGTTTCTTTCCCAACCCCATCGTGACAGTGCAGACCTGCTGTCTCGGGCTTGGTGATGGCCTGGCACGGTGCTACAGTGTGAACAGTGGAGTGCGGTGGACGTTTATTTTCCCAGTGGTTTTTGGGGTAAGTGCCCCTAGTTTGGTGCCCACATGTTATTTCTACCTCCCTGCTCGGAAAATATTTACATGAGTCAGGAATTTTTCAGAACAAATGTTATCTGTCCATCTGATTGGATTGGGAGGGGAGGAAAGAGAGATGCGATTGGTTGCTTGGGATCAAAGGGAGTGGATGTATTATAAAATAAAAAGCCCTGCAACACCCCTCTGGTATGTTTATGTAAACTCTCCCCTCCCAGATTACTCCTCCTGCTGCTCTCTCTCCTACATTCACTCTGCTCACAAGCATGTTCCTCTCAGTTTTACTTCTACAATCTGAGCAGTTATGAGGTTCAACTTAGGCAACCATGTCCATCAGCGTTTGTTCAGTTCTGCACCCAAATGGACACTACACTACTAACATCTTCAACATTGAGCAGAAACAGAGAAGCCTTTAGGGTACAGAGGGGCACAGCATGCATTCTGGATATAGCAAGAACTCTGGCCTGTTCCTGTTTAGATCTAAAAGGTTTGTTCTGTCTGAAGGTTCTAACATTATACACCCATCATCAAAAGAACAGCTGCCCAAATAGCTGAACCCAGAAGGAATCAACCTAGTGCAGTGCTGCAACATATTGGCTACAGTTAGCAATTGTTTTTAAGCACTGTGTCCACTCACTGTCCACTCTATTAGACACTCCTACCTTGCTGGTTCACCTTCATCAGTGGTTGCAGGATGCTGCCCACAGGATGCTGTTGGCTGGATAGTTTTGGTTGGTGGGCGATTCTCAGTCCAGCAGTGGCACTGAGGTGTCCAGCAGCACTGCTGTGTCTGATCCACTCACACTAGCACAACACACACTAACACACCACCAACACGTCAGTGTCACTGCAGTGCTGAGAATGATCCACCATTCACATAATACCTGCTCTGTGGTGGTCCTGTGGGGGTCCTGCCCATTGAAGAACAGGTTAACAAAGTATACAGAGAAACAGATGGACTATAGTCGGTAATTGTGGTTCTACCAAGTCCACCTATACGGTAAGTGGTGCTAATGCCATGGACAATGAATGTGCACACCCGGTAGGTGTACCTAATAAAGTGCTCTGTGGGTGTATGTTGTTCTGAACTTAACATCATGGGTTTAAACGTTCATCAACAGTGTTTTGGAACAGGCTGTGCAGGAAGTGCTTGAGTTTAACCCAGTGCGACTGCAGACCTGGTCGAATTGAAACATTACGGTGTCCCATCTCGCTTAATGAAGTGGGGCTACCAGTGACAGAGCAAACGCTCCTTCCTGCTGTACCTCTGAATAACAATCACGTGTAATGAAAAGGAATCGGGGCGTGTGAGGAGGGAGGGTGGGGGGAGGAAAAGTTTCCCTGTTGTCTGTATTAATTTGCGTCTCGTTTAACGACCAGCGGAATCAAAGGCTCCGCCATGGAGGTGGGTGAGGAGACGAGGAGCTGGAGCCGACAAACAAACAAGGAGAGCAAGAGAGAGAGAGAGAGAGAGAGTGGGTGGGTGGCTGGCTGGCTGGGAGGGGAAGGAGGGAAAGGGGTAGGAAAAAAGAGAGCAAGCGGAGGAGACACAAAGACATCAGAATATATATGAGTCCAAAAATAGACTCTTCCTCTTTGTTTGCTGCGACGGGGAGAGGTGTAGCTAATTAGAGCCGAGATGCTAGCTGGGGCGACAGGTACAGGTATGGAGTGGCGCCTTCTCCACTGTGCCTGACAGTGCATGCTAAGAGTGGTGTGTAAGCAGGGGTAATGGCTGTCAGCTCCTGACAGCTGTAAAATGGCCTTTTAGTTTGCCGTACCGGAGCTGTCATGGAGACACGAGTTAGCATGGTGTATGTGGATAGCTGCTACGGCAAGGCACATCATTATTAACAAACGATATATAGTGCTTACCCGAGTAGGCCGCACTACGGTATAGGAAGCCCGTCGCAACCCCCCCTCCCCTCCAGAAACACAGACAAGTAACAAGCCTTGGCCTGCCAGAGCAGTGGGCCAGGGTTGCCAATCATCATGAGGAACAGTGGCGGTGGATGCCGATTTTCAGCGACCCCAGCATGAACATGAAACAAGTTCTGGCTCTGTTAATTTGAAGCTCTCTTGTACTGCGCTTGTGACACCATCGTAAGTGCTTATAACCTCGCCTCCTTCCTCTTGTTTGCGCTGGTGTTCCTATGATGCGTAATGTGCTGCTGTTTGTTGTTGTTTTGTAGTGTGTTTTTGCCATAGCTTCAGGCGAAAGAGTGAAGCTCGTGAGCAGCAAACGCACACCAGCGCAGGCGTATACTCATAAATAGAAACAGGTAGGTACTTCAAAGTTCAGGCACGTCAGGCCTACATCTTAGAATGTGTACAAACACCAGAGTTCACCCTACGTCACAGTTCAATGGGAGAAAATGTCATTTCCAATCCAAAACAAGTCCAACTAAATCCCGTCCTGCTCATTAGCAGTCAGAGACAGTAGGCAGATTAAAAGCCCGAGCACCCCAGACTTCATACATTCACACAGGTGTGTGTGTGTGTGTGTGTGTGTGTGTGTGTGTTGGGTGTTCCTGCTTTGCATTACAATGGAAAAGAGTCGGCCTCCGCAGATGCTGCCTAGAGTCACTTTACACTTCCTCCCTTGAGGCCTGTGGGGAGAGCTCAAAGTGCTTTTGCGGCACAGTCAGGCTATGTTACTGCAAGGAAGGGAGCAAGCGAACATCAAGGAACAAAAGAACTCCAGCCCAGTGAGAGCGGCTCAGGTTTGCACAATGACAGTTCATAGACTGGTCATACAAATGTTGTTGTTGTTGTTGTTTGCTTTTCGCGTCTGTGCATTTTTGATTGACTCCGTAATAGTGCTAAATCTGACGCAGGCCTGCGTACGTGGGGTCAAGTTCAGGCTAAGTCACCTCTGGGATCATAGAATTATGGGCCGGTCAGCCATGAGAGTCAATTGCTTGACTCTAATTGGTCCTAAGTGCAGCATAATTAACAACACTTGGTGTTTTGCATTGCTTCCAAATTACAGTGGCCCTGTTCCATTTGGTAACCTTTTGAAAGAACCATACCCCCCCACCCCCCTCACCCAATGTTAGAAACTTGGCCATCGGGATGACCCTGCTTAGATCTGAGAACGCACATCAGACACCTGTCCATAATTCCATGACTGGAGACGAGCTCAGCTCTGGGACTTTGAATGCTTCAGCGATGTAAGGAATTCACAGAGGAAAATATTTGGGCTCTCGACTGTTCCACATGGTAGTGAACTGCGACTGATGGTTAAAAGAACTGAGAGACTGAGACACATGGCAGTCCTTTGTTGGAAGCATGTATTTTGTTCTGCCCCTGGTAACTGAGGCTATGTTTAGACAGCAGGTTGGAATCTAATAAAACTAATAACATTTGTTTAATAAATGTCTAATAAAAGTTGGGACTAATAAAATTGCAATTTGTAATTAGCAAAGCCCCATGACTGGGTATGAAAACAGCAATTTTATAGAGGCAGAGTCTCTCAGAAGCAAAGATGGCCAGAGGTTCACCAATTTGTGAAAAACTGTGTCTAAAAATTGTGGCAATTTCAGAAAAATGTTCCCCAACGTAAAACTGCGAATGCCTTGCATATTTCAGGAAGACAATGCTAAAGCACAGAAGAAGAAATGTCCGGGTGCTGAACTGTCCTGCCTGCAGTCCGAACCTTTCACCAATAGAAAACATTTGGCCCATCATGAAACGAATAATAACAAAGAAGACCCAGGGCTGTTGAGCAGCTAGAATGCTCTATCAGGCAAGAATGGGACAACCTTCCTCTCCCAAAACTCCAGCAGATGGTTTCACTTCCTAGACGTTTACAGACTATGGTTAAAAGAAGAGAGGATGGAACACAATGGTAGACATGGCACTGTCCCAACTGTTTTGAGAAGCACTACCATCAGGTCCTAAACGAGTTAATAATTTTCATAAAATGGTAAAATGTCACACTTTTGTGTTCTATGTTCTACTGTGAATAAAATATGGGTGTATGAGATTTGCAAATCATTGCATTATGTTTTTTATTTACATATTTATTTTTTAATTTTATTTTATTGTACATAAACAGACCAAATGGTGAGTAGTTAGATTTGGGTTCAAATAAGACCTTGCAAGTACATCTTTTTAACTGAGGCTCTAAGTCTTTGGTTTCCAGTGTAATTCACAAAAGCCTGGTCATAAATTTGTTCATTCATTCATCTTCTAAGCCGCTTCTCCTTCTGGGGCATAGGGGGGTGGGCATATTTTGGTCATAAATATCACAGCCATTGCACCATGTTATTTTGGTGAAGAAGTACTCCGTGAAAGCATCTGCTAAGATGTGTGAGACCTACAAAGCATATTTCAGCATGCCTGTCGAGGGCTGTGACAAACCGTGGGCACCTCATTTCACGTGTGGGTAAACTCTTAAAGGGAAGGTGGGCGATTGCTGCTCGCTCAGATGGCAGAGTTTTATTCTGTAGATTTTTGAAAATTCATTGACGTTTAAAAGCTGTTATTAAGACATTTCTCACAAGCTTAGATGTTGTAGTTAAATATATATTACAGTACAGTATATATTTACTGCACAGTGTTAATATCTTACACATTACTGAATATCGTGTGGAATAAATCAGATTTATTCATTTCATTGTCCTGCTCACCGAAACAGAGTGTGTGACCTATTTTGTATACATTGTACGCATAAGCCAATGGACAGAAGTCGGGAACAGGAATCCTGTTAGGTAGTTTTACTGTAGTCAATGATACTTGCTGTTTGATAGGACTAAAGACTCACAGTGTCATGCACCTTTGCTGGGCACCAAGAACTTTCCTCCACATGTACTTACCACTCGTCTAGTCAGATATTCAGATGGCTGAAAACATCAATCAGTCAACATAAAGTGACTTCTTATAGCCTAGCATCACCACAGATTCTATAAGTCTACTGCAGGGATGAAAGACCAGCCCTCCAGAAGATCCTCCCAGTGGGTGTTTTAATGATGGTGGTGGTGGTGGAAAGCACTACCTGTACCTCACTAACATTTAATGCCTCAGTATAAAATCTCACATAAAGATCTGTGGACTCCAAAGGCCATGGCATATGATTTATGTCATTTTCATATGCACCAAAGCATTCAGTGACCTCTCAGTGATGGAGGCATTGTTATCCTGGAAGTGGCCATCAGAATAGCCAGACTTTCAGTGACCCTTTTTTCTAAGGGGACAAGTGGGCCCAAATCATGTCAGCTACATGCCGCCCTCAGCATTACAAAGGCTGTCTCTCTGTAGGGGTTGAGGATTCCCTCCTGTCCCGTTCTCTGGGTGTACGCCATGCATGCACTAATCCACTTGTGGAGAAAATGCTGAAACATGTCTCTTCTGGCCATGTCACTTTCCCCTCACATTATTGTAGATTAATGTGCATTCATCCTTTTAATAAAGGGTTTATGAACTGCAATCTGACCGTAATGTCCCTTTTATATAGCTGTAGATGGACTGTTCTTGCTGATCATGTTTTGGAGAGTCTTAGTCACCTGTGGAACATTTGCTCCTCTGTTTTTCTGGTTTTCACATCACACTAATGCACAAACATCATTGCAAAAACATTGAATTAGAGCTTTTTATTACAGTTTCCAGTTTTCCTTTAGATCTGAATGCAGGCGTCAATTTAGTCACTGTTCCTACTGAAACACATTTTTAAAAAAATCTATATCAATATCATGCAGTACAGATGTCTGAAAGCATCTGAACTATATATATATATATATATATATATATATATATTTCTCCATTTGGTAATTTAGGTTTTTCCCATAATTTATCAGCCACATTTATGTTTTATTAGGGGGAGTCCATTTTCAACTATCAGACTGCCATTTCTCCTTTATTAAGCCAGGACTTCGTTCAACAATGCCCACAGTGTCATAAGTAATGAACAAGTTTTCTTTGCTGAAGTCTTCATTGTTTCTCTACTCATACTTCTTCACTTTGCTAAATGGAAACCGTTAGATGTCCTCTCAAATAAGAGCTAATGCTAACATTTAAACTGGATACAAAGTGCTACCAAACCTGCGTCCCAGTTGTAGCTCCAGGGAAAAAAGAGGCATTGATCCAGGAGGCCTAATCAGGGCCGTAAAATGGTGAACTCTTGTTTTCACAGGAAGCGCTTGGCGGGACGCTATAAAACCATGCTCCTTAGTCCTGTCACCACACCGTAACTCAGGCCGTACCCTCTGACAAAAGCAGGCTGTTGCTGGGGCCATTGCACCGTCCAAACTTGCTCCCGGCTAAAATTACCTCCCTAGCTCATTATCGGCTGAGAGAGAGAGAGAGAAAGAAAGAAAGAGAGAGGGAGTGGGAGGCATGTGAGGATGGAGGATTGTTAGTTCAGCAGAATAATTTTCTGGCAACTCTATGTACATTACTTATATCCCTTTATAAGACTCTCGGAAAAGTGCAGCGCAGTTAATAAGCTCACAGTAAATCTGAGACTCTCCGCATGACGAAACTCTGCTAGCTAGGCAGTGTGCAGCTCTCTGGGTTGGTTTGTGACTCTACTTAGGGAGTGGACCCAATTTGTGTTGAGAGGCAATCTTAACAAAACATGTTTGGCTTGTACAGTTTTGTGTCCCTAAATTGTTTCTCATTAGCTTTAAGTGTGTATTATTATTACTGGAAAATGACCACACTGGAGTTTGTCCTGAGGTCAGCTGGCTAATGAATTTCTCATTATTTGTTTTTGTATATAAGCTCACCAGGCAAACCCATTACTCACCTTGCATATTTAAGGTGGTAGTAACTTCAGGCTCCTTCAGATGGGGTTATAAATACCTGTGGGTGTGTGACAGAATTCATAGATTAAGAAGAGGTGGTACAGTGCAGTGAATGTCTCATTCCATGTTTGGAAAATGGCTCCAAAGTAGATGTTAATGATAGCTAAAAGGAGTGATTGTATTTGGGCGTGCCAAAGGCTATAGTGTGAAGGAAGTAGCTGAATTGTATGGAAACATACGGTTATACGGGTCTACCAGAAGTGGCAAAAATCCCAGTCTACAGGAAATTCTCCTCAGAATTGTGCCAGTGAAGGCATCCACCAAATCTGGCCCAATTGTTCAGTTCTGTGATGCAAGAGTGTCTGAACATTGATGTGGCCTACATCCAGAAACTTGACTCGTACATGCCAAATCACGCTGTTATTGGTGCTAGTGGGGGTATTAAACACTACTAGGTACATTTTATTCACAGGGGACTCATTTTTTTTGTATGGTGAGCTTATATGGTAAACATTAGATATGAAAACAAAAGCAGGTTTACTGGATTTGGATAGTAAACAAGATGACATTATTAGTGTTGTAGATATCATGATCCCCGTTTCCTATCACCACCATTGTAAATCCTCTTTAAATTGTTTTGGGTGAATTTCTCTACCATGCATCCTTGTTAGCATTCGAACTGTGCAGAAATGTACAGTTTGGTCCACTCACAAAATTTCAATGGTGCATACAAGAAATGTCGGTATGCATAAAGAGCTGCTGTGTTGATCCAATCTGCTTCCAAACTGGTTATGAGCCTATACAGGCTAAAAGATGCTAATACTTCAGCTTGTCACGTTATAATTAGTCGTCAAAGGTTTGCTCTGGTACAAGGTTGGAATGTTCTAGATCAGAGTCTTCACAAACTCTTGTTGATCCTGTGGATTAGCGTGCTAGTGTAGTAGCATGCTGCGGGGAGTGGACCTGACTGACATGGCCTCGTCTCTTTTGGAACAGCTGGCTCTAATAAGCCACGGCCACTATCTGTGTGTATGTGTGTGTGAGAAGCATGTGACTCAAACTGGCTTGACAAGCTCGTCGGTAGCCCGGATGTCCGTCATCACTTGTTCAGAGATCATCAGTAGCAACAGGGCACATGTGGCCTGAATCAGCCCCAACATACCTCCGCACCCATGTCTCTCGCTCGGATGTCCCAAGGCTGGCGCTGACCCGAAGCTGGAGGGGTGGACATGACAGGTGTTAATGACGGGCGGACGCTGTTAAATACACAGCTGACAGGTGAGCGGAATTCCATGACGGTGTGAAATTCAGTAAAGCTTGGCATCTGCTCTGGCAACTGGGGGTAGAACTTCTCAATTAGGCTAGATAGAGTTGTTTAACCTGACAGCACCGGGCCCCACTCAGCTACTAATTAGCTGATGGCCAGTTGCGGGGCATTCACTAAAAGAGATGTGGGTTTTGTGGCTGGGATTGGAGGAGGAATACTTGAATTGTTTCCTACATGGTTCTTGTTGTAAGTCCGTTAAATGCGCTTAATGATTCTTCTGACCATCCATTTAAAGGTTCTTAAAGGGAACAAAAGTGGTGTTTTCGTGGCATCGCTCTAAACTATATGCCATACATTTGTGAAAACTGTAGGTGAACAGACATTACAGACGTGCTTGTACATTCATTTAATTCATTCATCTTCTGAGCTGCTTATCCTTCTGGGTTGCGGGAGGTGCTGGAGCCTATGCCAGCGTCCTCAGTTTACTGCATGTGTTTGGACTGTGGAAGGAAACCCACACTGACACGGGGAGAACATGCAGACTCCACACAGAAAGGACCCCAGACACCCCAGCCAGGAATCAAACCCAGACCCTTCTTGCTGTGAGACAACATTGCTACTCACTGTGTCACTGTGCTGCCCATACTTGTACCTGTACAGTTATAATAAAAGAGTTATTTAAAGCTATTCTGTGCAGGAATACTAAACCAAGTAAACATGTCCACTACTGTAAGACCTATAAAGTGTCAAATATTGATTTAGCAGTCAGAGGCATCTGGTTGGACTTCGGAGGAGTTTTTTGAACCACAGAGTTTTGATTCAGTTCTCCTTGGCTGCGTCTTCTGTGCTGATGCTGATCAGCTGATGCTGATGATCTTCAGATTCGTCTACTCAGGGAAGGGATCCATAGCACCAGTGCCGGCTCTAGAGTCTGTTGGGTCCCTCAATTAATGTGGGGGACCTATATATATATATATATAGTATAGGGATGCCCAAGCAGTTGCAAAGCACAAATGACATTACCAGAGAGGTCTCTAAGTCCTAGAATCTTAGAAACACACATAGTATAGCTCTAAAGTCAAAGTAGAACTAATGTTTTTTATTAGTTTGTTGTTGTTGTTGTTGTTGTTAGTTTGTGTCCTTGGACATATTAACCATTATCCATCATATTCTAGGCACTGGTTACACAGAGCTTCTTGTTGAGTAAATAACGTTTTGTTATTAACTTAATGAGGTGCTGATGTTGTGCTTAATTGTGCTGGGTACTGGCAACACTTGCATGGGCTGACTATCCACCATGAATGGGAAATGTGTGGTTGGAAGTGACCTGCCTGCTTCCTGGTCATGTCAGCAGTGCTGAGTGACGGTTCTCCCCTGCTGCTGTGATGTTTCCAACATCTAACTCTATGCTAAAACCACAGTATCGCACCATTTAAACAGCAAAATTCTTTTCATGTTTCTTAAAATTCACTGTGCACTAGCAGTCCACTTCCCACTACCTCCATCTATCATCAGGGGAATCCGCTCAGCTAGCTCAGAAACCCTCACTAACACTGTGTTACACTTGGAAATACACTATATTTCCAAAAGTAGTCACTTACCCATCCAAATCATTGAATTCAGATGTCGCAATCACTTCCATGGCCACAGGTGTGTAAAACCAAGCACCTAGGCATGCAGATTTCTCATGAATGAATTACGCTCAGGGCCATGAAAAGGAATTACAACATTAAGAAGTGGTAAATGGTTCACTAGCCCAATGTTTTGGAAAAATCTTGCAGGAATCAAAACGAGGTAAAACATCAATGTGCTGTTGTATTCATATCAGTGTAATACAGGTCAGAAAATATTTACAAATCAGTGTTTTAATTTGACATATCGTGCTGACCGATCTGATTCGGGCTTGTGTTATATTTGAGCTAAGAGTCTGTTTTGCCGCAGCACAAACACTGTATATGTGAATGGCCAAAGCATTCAAGTTGCAGTAGTCATGCAGCCATGACAGTCGCGTCACACAGAGGTAGTATTTATGAAACAGACATTAAGACTGGCCTCAGCTTTAGGACATCACGAGTTTGATCCCTAACAATGCCACAGCCGTTTTTGGCCAAGTGAGCATAATTAGCCTCATTCTTTCTAGGTGAAAAGCATGACCCTCATTCCCCCCAACCCCCCTAATCATGTGCAATGTGCATGCAATGCTAGTGAGTGCAAGCAACTGTTGGCCTGACAAAACAGAATTAGCAGTTAGCACGCACCTTCAAGCACGTTGAGCTGTCCAATAATGCTGCATTAGCCTTCTAGCTTGTTAGCATCATGTGATGTGGGAGGCCTAGCCTGAATCAGCTATGACTGGATTTGGCAAGGACTGGACAAGTTTCTGTACGTAGGTCACATCAATGTTCCGACACTCTTGCATCAAGTTGGGCCAAATTTGGTGGATGCCTTCCCTGGGGACAATCCTGTATTCCTGAATTCCTGTAGACTGGGATTTTTGACACTGTTGGTGGACCCATATGATCATACGTTTCCATACACCTGCAAACTCAGCTACTTCCTTCATACTATGGTTTTTGGCACGCCCAAATGCAATCACTCCTTGTTGCCAATCATTAACGCCTGCTTTGGACCCATATTCCACACATGGAACGAGACATTCACTGCACTGTACCACCTCTTCTTTACTGTGAAACATTTGTTCAAATCAAGAAAGGTTTTATATATGGACATGCATGTTTAATATCTAATTTTGTTAAATTAATATTCACTACTCGTTTGCAGGTTCTTTAGTACATAAAATGCAAAAAAGAAAAAGAAAGAAAAACCTGACAGTGGAGCGAGGATAGCAGTGAGCACTCCGAAAGCCCATGGGCCCAATTAACTGCAATATCACCTGGAAATGAAATGTGTCTTTAACAGCTTCGGAGAGGCGCTTTGTCATCGCAAGGGAGGCGAAGCACATATGTTTCACCTCGTCTTTTTTCCTTCTCTTCCTGATGTGAGCGTGAGCTTTTCTGCAGTCTTGATTTCTGTTCTGTGGGCAAAGGTAGCAGGCTACATTTGTTTATGTGTCATTATTATCTCATTACTGCCATAATGAATTTATTCTGAATGATTCTGTTATATAAGAACTGTGTATACAGCTGGTCTGTAGGCTCTTTCAGTGAAGGGCTCCTCATAGAAAATGCTGTGTGGCTTTGTAACTGTAGTAGCTAGCTGAGCTTTTTTCTTGAAGACAGGTGGGTGTAGTGTGTGGGAGGGGTTGGGATGACACGTGATATTATTGGTTCATTTTTTCCCCTGCCCTCTGGGTCATGGTGACGTCTTTTAAATGATGTAACATGATGAATTGTGGTTAATATGACCAAACGGATGGTCAGAATGATTTAGCTTAACATTGTAGTATGAAACTTATATTACACATACACTTGCAGGGCTGTTTCTTGCTATAAGCAGTGTAAAGAGTAGCTTAGAACTGCCAAGCCACCAGGAGGCCCTGAGTATCTAATAATTATTTGTAATGTATTCCAATTTTAGTTCTAGCAGTTAAAAAGTGTTAAATGCTTCACTGTCCTGACACTTTTGGAAATAAAACTGAAATATTTTTTTATTTAAAAATAATAATTAAAAAATAAGCAGTAGCTTAAGACTCCGAAGTCACCAGGTGGCCCTGAGGATATAACATTTTAATGTATTCCAAATTGTCGGTAGAAAAAGATACTGCAGACCTCCTAATGATAATTCTGCTGACTCACTGAATATTATTTATTAGTAAATTCAAATAAAATAGTCAAATTCAAAATGTAATTCAAACTGAATTAATATGTATTTTTAAAAATATATCAATTAACTAAAAATAAAGGACCTCCTATTGCATTTTACTGGAAAAAGGGGTTTAAAAATTAGCAAAGTAGTTCTTTTTTCTATCCTTGCATCCAACAGAATATAGCTGGGGTGGGTGGTCAATAGGAAGTAGCTTAGGGTCCCAAATGTTTGGAAACTACTCTTTTATATGCGCAGCATCATATCTAAACTTAATTTTTGCAATTGTTTTAGTCTTAATGTGATAATATTCTTGCATCTTATTTACAGTCTATAAAAATACAATCTGTGCACTAAACTAAATAAAACATGGCATTCCTGACACACACCTGACAGGAAAAGATATCAAGCTATTACATAAAAGCAATATTCCAATATTCCAATATTCCAAATCCTTATTTTTTTCTAAATGCAGCCCAAAACTGAACGTAACGCAGCCGTCGGAACAAAACCTAGTGTCTGTATTTTTGACATAATTTAAATATGTAAAAAAAAAACATTGTGTGTGTAAACTTCATGATAAATGGACCATAATGTCTTGGAAAGACGTCTGGTTCCATTGACTTACATTAAAGTGAAGTGTGTTTTTTCTTTTCCCTGTAAAAAATCTCTTTTTGGAGATGCAAGTTTTGTTCTGACAGCAGCGTTCTCCTACAGTTGTGCTTTTTCCATCCTGTAATATCACCTGAGCGTAATTCATTCATCTTGCTGCTCTGCTTGCTGTGGGTATGTGACGTGCTTCTAGAGCTTCTATAGGTAATGGAAGCCGGTATGGCTAGAATACTAGCTACCAAGCTAATAGGTTAAATAAAATAGGTTAAAATTCATAATTCACATGCTAACCGGGGAACCTGAAGCTAGAGTGTTTTTATGCTTTCACTGGCACCGTTTTTAAGCCTGAAGCTGGATGCAGTTCTGTTCCACGTGGGAGGTAATAATTTTAGCTGTATCTTATTTTGGAAGCAAAAGCGTTTTACCCAAAAAGCATGAAAAAAGAAAACTGTTTTTTTTTCTCTTTTTGCAGAAAAATGTTGGAATATTTTTTCCAGGGCTCCCCTCACTTGAAAGGGACCCCCAGACAGTGTGCTCTCAATAACAGCAGTGTTCTGGGCCTAATGATTAACAGGTTGGCTATAATCAGCAGGGGCTACCCTTAATAGATGTGATCTTTATCTGGGTTTCCATGTCAGGTCCTGGGGCACTGACTTCTTATCTGACATCACTTCATAATAATGAGCCTTGTAATGAGAGAGCATTTTCAATCAGCCGTCTTCTTGTTTTGCCCTCTTGCTAAACTTACCAATTGCATAAATTACTCAATTGCTGCGTATTTACATGCTGGAGGGTGTAATGACTGTTTGTGTCTGTGTGTCTGTGTGTGTGTATCATCAGTTGCTTCCAGACTGCCACTGTTGAATCACAGGCTATTTTCAACATGCCACATGCTGTCTCGCTGTAACTGCGACTAACAATCCCCTGTTACTGATCTAAATATCTAACACCACCATCACACAACACAAGCAAGCAGGAGGCATGTGTTAACAATGTCTGGAGCAACAATAAAAAGACTTGGGGCATCATCGGCTGCTTCGGACCTCGTACCCTTGACCTTGTTCCGCCATTCCTCCATATCATTCAGTACGTGCGAACATGTGGTGGCGGCCAGCCGGCCGCGACCGCCGATAATTATTTCCACCGACCGTCCCTCTCCAAGCCCAAGAACCTCGCTCCTTCAGCCCAATTGGGAGCAATTTGGTAACCCATACCGCTGAACATTAGTAATGGGAGCTGACCGAGTGGGACCAGGCCTACATTAACCTTCAGGATTGCTTAGCCGAGGGGGCTTGGCTAGCCTCCAGTGCTGTGGCTCTTGAAGATTCTGTGCGGGGCAGCCCACCCAAGACCAGGTCCTTGATAGAGGGGGTAGTTGAGTGAGGATCGGAGGCAGCTGCAGGTGGGGTATTTTTGAACGGCGATCATTTTTCGCTCACTGTCCGCGAACGACCCCAACTTGTTTGGAGCGCCACTCAAGGACACGGAGTTTGGAGGAAGAAAGAGTCAGGAGGTGGGAAGCAGTTAATGGTGACTAAAGAAAACACTGTTAGACACTCGTACAAAGTGTTGCAGTTCGTTACGTAGCCTCCCTAATGCCTCCGCAGAGGTTTTTTTTTTTTTTTTTTGCGTCCGACAGCTTGCAATTAGCAGTTGCTTGTCGTTGCGTCAGGGTTAAACCTCCTCTAGTTTGACATCTGCTGATGATGTGCCTAAATAATGCATTCATCCAAAAGATGGGAACTCATCAGTTTAACCAGACTCTTTCGTCTTTTGCCTACATGTGTAGCTCCTCTTATGACGCGCGACATCACACAGACTCATTAGGCTTGTGTGTTCTTCAGAAAGGCTTGGAGGACAAATAGGTTGCAAGGAAATGTCTCCAGGGATTCGGTGGTTGATGATTGATCGATGGTGGTGGATAAGTTTGACTCAAAGTTTAAAAACTGTTTGATTCGAGATTGTCTTTGTCTGTCTCGTTCATTTGTCGTGAACTGTCCCATTGTATAGGGTGCACAGAATCATCCAGGGCTGGGATCAGATGATATTCATACTTAGTATATGATTGGCCATTTTCAAGTCAAAAACACAGCTTCAGATTGGTCAACAAGTCAGAAACACATGCTCTGATTGGTGGGCAAGTCAGGAACACATGCACTGATTGGTCACCAAGTCAGAAACACTTGCTCTGATTGGTCAACAAGTCATAAACACATGCTCTGATTAGTGGGCAAGTCAGGAAGACATGCACTGATTGATCCACAAGGTAGGAACACATGCTCTGATTGATTGGCAAGTCAGGAACACATGCAATGATTGGTTGACAAGACAGGAACACATGCTCTGGTTGGCCGACAAGTCAGGAACACATACTCTGATTGATCCACAAGGCAGGAACAGTGCTCTGATTGGCTGACAAGTCAGGAGCACATGCTTCAATTGGTTTACGAATCAGGAACAGGTCAACATGTCAGGAACAGGTGGTGATATAACCCTAACCATAAAGCCATGTTGGCCAATCAGCCTGGCTGTTTCCCGAATCATGGACTTGTATATTTTATATACTACACCCATTAAGGCACTTTGAACGGTGCTGCACTACTGTACAAACTATTTAGTGCTGTAGTGTACGGTTTGGGATGCAGCCTCTGTGTGGTGGGAGTGCTAGATAAAGCAGTGGCCTCCATGGCACATTCTGTCACCTCTGTTCTTCAGTACAGTTTAGAGGTAACTGCATATAATTATGTGTGAATATGTAACAAGTCCTGTTAGTGAGGCTAAACCTAGCACTATTATGGTAATTGCCCAAGTCAGGAGACAACTCCTTTTGCACGCTCAATGTTACAAGCCAGAATCTCTGTTTTCCATGTCTATGTTCATCCTGAAAGACCAAAACACATAGAAAAGGCTATGTTTACAAAATACCCGTGTATGTGTGGACAAGACCTGAGCCATGTATCCTGACCCAAATGATTGGATTTGCTGAAAAGAGCTGGAATGCCCATCACTAGTAGCTCCAAACTGACAAGAGAAACAGCTTGAGATCAAGTAAACAAATATACCTCACCACAACCTGCCAAAAAAAAAAGCATAGCCGAGCATGCCTGGTCACCAGCAGAACCATATGTGGTATGTTCTGGATGCTTTTATGCTAGACAACCAGCATGAAGAAGCTGTGTGACCAGCTAAACCGGCACTAGACCAGCACTAGGCTAGCCTAGACCAGCTTAGACC
Source organism: Semaprochilodus insignis (assembly GCA_034552555.1). NCBI lineage: Eukaryota > Metazoa > Chordata > Actinopteri > Characiformes > Prochilodontidae > Semaprochilodus > Semaprochilodus insignis. The sequence continues at coordinate 15,850,780 of CM067487.1, read as the reverse complement.
AGCGTGTTTTTCTAATCAGTGTTGACCTAAAAGGATGATATTAACAAACATCAATTAAACAAACATTACAGTACAGAAGTTACAACTTCTGTTTGTTTTGATCAGCCCAATGGATGAAAACAGGTCAAATCCGTGTTCTTTGCTGCAGTCTAAATATAGGATTCCGAAGGTTAACAAATGTGGAAAAAAATTGTGATCAGTTTAATTAATTGCAATCAGCTTAAATAATTATGAGCAGTCAATTATGTAATAACTATGACAGGACTAGACCTACCCCTGGTGTTTATTTAGCTTGCACAGTGGAAGCTTCAGATAAAGAGCAAATCAAAACGGTAATGCTGTTGTTGCTTTCAAAATATAAAATATGGACAAATACAAATAGGCTGTATTTGTAGAATCAGGCTGAATTTACAATAATTCATGTTCGGTTCAGTCGTATCACTTTGAAGTCACTCTGACCCCAAAATATATGTCATTATTTACTTGCTTAAGAAATGTAAGCACATGCAAATGCTTATTTATGATGTGAAGTAGAGTTGGAAAGCGAGATAACTAAGTTTCTTGCCTTGACAGAAGGGAGGGAAATAGGTAACGCACCCCACCGACTGGAAGACAGAGTGCCAAACAAAGCAGCTTTTTGTTGCCCCGTTTGTATCCGTGGTAATTACCACCGTGGCGACAACCTCGCCTTTCATCTCTTCCGTCACATCACACGGCGAGCGGCAGTCGGTGGCGCAGACACCACTGTGCCACATCTGCCGCGCTTCAGCACCGCCGCACGGTCCCGCTGGCAAACCGAGTCGAGCTGAAGTCTTCCACCCGGCACGCGCACACCTAAAACAACACTTCAGAAATCAAACACACTGGCAAATGGCTTACCACTTACCATTCCAGTACAATGTGTCAGTGATGTGTATGCTATTTACCTAGCATAGACCTAGATAAGTCTGCATGCATGACACACCCAATGTATACTTTTCAATATATGACATATTTGGACTTTTCAATATTTACATCCAACATTAGTCATATGGGCATCTATCTGGCCATGTTCACATATGGGATATATGTTTTAGTCATATACTATTAAATAGACACCTATATATTTATCAATAAATATAGAAAACATTACTCATATATTGATATAGTACTCCCTTATGCTAGCTACATGCTATACAATATCTAGTTTTTCAAGCATTGTTTATGTTTTCTTCCACATTTGTCCTAAACACAGCATATTCTAACATATGCAGTCAAATCGTATTGTTTTCTTTACCCTTAAATAATTTAATATTTTGGCAACATATGTATATATATATATATATATATATATATAATTCTCTATATAATTGTCAGTATAAGTATCAAATATTAAACATATACAATTACAGAGCCAATGAAATGGAGTTAGCATCTAACCAGAAGTGCCAGAGTGTAACAAGAGTGGTAGAAAATACAGATGTTAGTACAATTATGATACACATATATACAGAGTGAGTGGAGAGAATATAGGTTGTATGCAGAACGTGATTTAAATCAAGTGTGCCTCTTTTATCAGTTATAATGTTCTCTAAATTGAATATATGTATACAATTAGCCTTCAAACAATAATTTAGAGACAGACTAATGTATATAATTTGACAGCTGACAAGTGCAGGATATTACACAGGAAGTTACATATACAGGAAGTTAAAGTTATCATGACAGCATGCTCACACTGTCATTAGGCTGTTTTCTGCTGTCAGCTGACACAAACTGCAATAAACAAACTGCAATAAACATTTCTTTTTTCTGCTGTAAAGCCCACAAACAAACATGTTTTGATTAAGCCCGACCCTACCATAAACACGGATATATGTTCTGGCGAAACTGCATTTCAATCAGTTCAGCCTCTTGGGAGGCAATGTTTTTCAAAGGTAAAGAAGATGAAAAGGTTTTTGGGGAAATTGCCATCGTTATATGCATGAACGTAGAATAAAAAGCCAGTGTTCTGTCAGTATTAGGTGCTGTAGAATCTGAATGACAACCAGCATTACCTCTGAATTATGACCAGGTCTTTCTTATTAATGGTTCTATGGTCAGATGTTGTAACAACATGAGTGACATTTCTAACAGCACTAATGGTGTTATTGCATTTTGAGTCAAATGGGTATATTTGTCTTATATTTTCCCTAGAAAAGCAAGGCACTAAGAGTATTGATTCTTTTGAAATGACTGACAAAGCTGACCAGAGGGAACGTGCTCCTATGCTGAACAGCCTGGCCATTAGAAGCCTTTTTTTAACTTGACTTGACAGAACTATGCTGCCCTCTTTTGGTCCGGAAGGATCGCACCCACAAGAGGTCAGAAGTCACTGAGAAGCAGAAACAAATAGGCAGTCGTCCTTAAGGGCACACAAGAATAGAACTTGGAAGATTTAGTCTCATTTGGGCCAAATGAGACAAGAGATCTTCTGACGTGGGTGAAAACTAGCCATTATGCTACAACATGTGGCATCTCAGTGCCATCTGCTTTCAATAAGGCTGAGCACGGTTTAATCCATGGACAAGTTTGCGACTGAAACATTGATTTTCAGACAATAAGCTCCCTATTTTCTCCTTTAAGCCTGTCCGGATCATTAGCATTCAGTGCGAGCTAGCAGGAGCATGTTAATCTTTTATGCTTTGTTGCTAGTGGGATGATCTTTTGACCCCTGTAATGCTGTGGCTGGAGCCTGGCAGGCTTGCTGACTTGGTGGTGGTGGGGGGGCCAGCATGGTGCAGCCTTCTCCACCTGTACCCAGATGTCCCTAACAGCTGCTGAGCATTATAGATCCATGTAGGTGCCACCAAGTAGCGCTAGTCACCCAGGAGGATGGACCAAATGCTAAATGGCTAATCCTGTTTTGCACTTGTATGCTGGTGCTAGTATTTAGCGAAGGCCAAGCATCTGGTAATGAAGGAAGACAAAAGGAGAATTAGCCTGCCTGGCCACAGACACAAATAGAATACCAAGTGGTCCGCTGAAATTATTCATCTTGATGTCATGGAGCGAAAGGAGCTGGCTGGCAAGTTCATTCGCGTTTGCGTGGCTAATATGTGTTGCTGCAAATGCGACTTGATTCCAGCATGTATGTGCTAAAAAATATGACTTTGTCTACGCATAAGGTGACATTATATAGAATAAAATGTAGTCTTTCTTTGACAATATGGGGATTAATTATGGAAATGACCAGTGGCCTAGCTGTAGCCTGACCCTGACAGCAGTGTTAGCAATACTGTTTGCCTGTCTTACTCAGGCAGTATGAACTACTTATAAGCATTTCAATACTGTATTCCACATATATAGTTTTACACTAGCTTGTCTTTATTGTGTTCATACATTAGTAGTCACACAAACCAGTAGTTATATCATCTACAAGACAAATGTATGCAATTGTTTACTTTTTAAATTGACCAAGCCATTTTTCCCAGTGTCTTCAATGTGTCTATATATAATAACCATGGTAGAAATGGGATTTTTATTATTTCATAAAATAGCTTTCCAGGGGGTACTGAACACTTTGGAGCTGTGGTTTCTATCACCACCACTGTGACTTGGGAAGTGAGATTGGAGTATTTCATATCAAACCACAAATTACTTTGTTTACATCTTAACACAGAATGTTCTGCAAAAATGTTGGGAAAATTGTGCTTGAAAAGAGCTTTAATTGGTGTTGGTATGGTTCTTCAAAGCAGTGGTTTTCAGACTGGCCCACACTTACAACATATACACCCACCGGTCTCTTCACTAGGTCCACCTCACTGTATCTACAATCTACACTACCATTTTATCAGCTCTACTGACCATATAGGAGCACTTTGTAGTTCTACAGTCACTGCAGTGACACTGATGTGGTGGTGGTGTGTTAGTGTGCTGGTGTAGGTGTATCAGATACAGTAGTGCTGCTGGACTGAGAATCACCCACCAACCAAAACTATCCAGTCAACAGCGTCCTGTGGGCAGCGTCCTGTGGGCAGCGTCCTGTGACCACTGATTAAGGACTAGAGGATGACCAACACAAACTGTGCAACAGCAGATGAGCTATCGTCTCTGACTGTACATCTACAAGGTAAACCAGCAAGGTGTCTAATAGATTGGAGTGTCTAATAGATTGGACAGTGAGTGGACACAATGTTTAAACAGTCCAGCAGCACTGCTGTGTCTGATCCACTCACACCAGAACAACACACACCAACACACCACCACCACGTCAGTGTCACTGCAGCGCCTAGAATGATCCACCACCTACATAACACTTGCTCTGTGGTGGTCCTGTGGGGGTCCTGACCACTGAAGAACAGAGTAACAAAGTATACAGAGAAACAGATGGACTACAGTCTGTAACTGTGAAACTACAAAGTGCACCTATATGGTCAGTGGAGCAAGTGGACAGTGAGTGTAGATACAAGGAGGTGGACCTACTGATGTACCTGGTGGGTGCAGAGCAAAACTAGAGCAAAACTGTGGTCCATCTGTGGTCTGGTTCTTTAGGAAACCAAAAGAGCTCCTTCTTTACCAATGCTTCAGAGAACCCATAGTTAGCATCTTTATTTTTAGAGCGTAACATACAGGTACTGTAAACTGATGTCAGGTTTGGCACTGCATGTGTAGCCATGTTCATTTTTTCTTTGCTCCTTACAGACGAGTTATCACACGTTAACGTGCAGCTCCTTGCACCATCTGGTTTCAATTGCAGAACAGAGGTCACTGAACGCAGCGTTTTGTAACCGGTGTTGAATTTGTACATGACTGGCAGCAAATTGAAAGTTTTCTGGAGGAAGTGTGGCCGGTCCAGAAAGAGGGAAGTGAAACAGGTCAAATACAGTAAAATGGAATAACTGTACAAACGCTGCCATCTCTGTTTTTTTTTAACCCTCCCATTTTGAGTACCCATAGCGAGCAGGTATTAATAATAAAAGCTGAGGTCTGGAGCTCCATATCTTGTTTTAGAGTTGAGAGTTGCTTAATATCCATTTTGCAAGGCCAGCCACTCAGCCCCTCCATATAGCTCAAAGTGGATTTCGTTGAGCCAACTGTAGCTTAGCAGTGTAAAGTTAAATGTCCGGGTCTAGGGTGCAATAGATGCATGTATAAACCGGAATTTAGCCTGTGGCGGCTCTAGAGACCACTTGGCTTATGGCGCATATAAGATTTGTGCTTGCCAACTTCTATGGAATAGTAAAACCACCTCAACTAAGTTTTATTTTGATTTGAACCATCTAGACAGTCTCTTGTGCATGTGGATTGAAAACAGTGTGAATGCGCTTCTACTCCCTGAAGAAATTAAAATCGGGAGCTTCAGAGTATTCTCGTCATTAAGCCCTCATTTCAGTGGTCAGTCAAGCAGAGATGCCAATCACCGCCTCTTTCAAATGCTAAGTGTTAGTAAACTCCCTGAAGAATGCTAACTTGATTGAGTTTCTCATGGAGAGATGGATAAGCAGGGGGGATGGGGTAAGTAATGGTGGGCTTTGGGGCGGAGAACTAGAGCGACAGGCCCATCGAGGTGGGACATGGTGGTTGGTGTAATTGTTCGTGACACCTGCCCCACTAATTATCGCCACCGAAAGGTAATCTCCAAAGATTATGGCAGCTGTCAGGGGTAACAAGCGCGCGACTCAGCACCACATTACAGGGGCCTTGTCTCGTCCCCTTGTTGCCTAATGAAGCCTTTTTTCTCAGCCTTTGGGAAGGATGAAGGGTTCCGCTCCACAAATGGGGGACGTGGCATTGAACCCTACTGAATTCATCATTTCACCGCCGCCATGACTCACAGATGGACAGATCGGAAAATTAGCCCTGATTAGATTCACTGCTTTTAACACTCAACCCGGATGTCTGGGTGTGGACGAAGCTTCAAGTTTTGTGAGCATTTTTGGGTTTTATCGCGGCACTTTTGAGACATTAATGGAAGGTGTAGAGCCTTGCAGACCTAGAGCTATTCAGAGAAGCTTTTTCAGTGATCCCATTGGGCATGGTCCATGCCATTCAGGAGTGGCACTAAACACAAGCGCGGGTCAACAGGAGGATGCCCCTGGGAAGGAAAAGAACAAGGGAATATGAACAGAAAGAAATTAATTTTCCGGCTCACCGTGTTAGGAGTGGGAAACGAGAGTACCCTGCCGAGACTTGCCGCAGAGTCTCCTGGCTCCTCGCTTCACCTGTGCTATGTGTTTGAATTGTACGCATTTATCAAGATGTAATTAATGCCATAATTTCCCCCTGTCTTCTTGGTCACATTCTGGAATAGATGGAGGAAAAGAATACTTTGGCAAAAAGAATAGACAAGTTCTTTTAGCTTGCTAATGCTAGGCTAGAAAAGTGGAGTGCCTGACAGTGTCCTGAATGTTCTCTTATACACTCATCATCAAAAGAATAATTGCACAAATAGTTGCAGAGAGAATCGATCGACAAGAATGGAACTTGATAAGTAGGATTGACTTCGTGAGACATGCAAATGAGTCAAGTTTCACGCTTAGCCGCGCATGTGACATAAACATGCACAGTTGCAGACATACAGTGAGCAGTGAAGCCCTCCATGAGTCATCCTGCATGACGCAGAACTACATGCACGCAAACCGTTACAACAACTGCCCTTAACACCAAGTCAGCATCGCCAAAGACAGCAGTGGTGTCGTTCCAGACTGTCATGGAGTCCCCGTTTTGTCTTGGTGGAGACGACCAATGAATCTGTGTGTGGAGGCACCATGGTCAGCGCCAAGATGAACAATTCTCCTCCACCCCTACTGCAAAATCTGTGTGGAACTGTGTGGGAATATTCTAGCTGCACGGGATGGATTATCACAGGACACCATTAGGAACCTCATATAACTCCATGTCGAGACATCTGGCACGTTGCCTTAGCAAACATGGCGGCCCGACGCGATACTGAGAGACGCTACTTCTGTATGTGTAGTTCAATAATAATTGCTTATATCAGTCTAAATTTATCATCATTTTATGTTTCTGGTAACCTTTATCTTCCTTCCCGATAGCATTACAATCCCACACTTCCTTCTGGCTGCAGCTATTCTTTTGATGATCAGTGAATAATGTAAAAAAAAATCTTAATCGAAAACAGTGCTTACCCAAAAGGGTCTGACTTTACTTCTTTTGATAACGCTTAAAGTGAATATGTGAAGTGCAGTAAAAATTCTGAATTGAACTGAGCCACAGTCGATAAGACGCTGGCCTTCTAGTCAATCTCTTCATTTATTATTGCTCACATTTAGGTGTTTTTGCTGTTCATGAAGTGCGTTTCACACTGACTAATCCTCCAAAACCTTTAACTTAACACCCTCATTCTTTATATACCCATAAAATACAAACATTCATCTTGACAAAGCCAACGATAACGCTCCGGGTAATCACAGCCTTTAGTCCACGTCTAGTTTCCTCTCCTGAAAACAAGTGCAAGCGGGTCTAGATTCTCAGACTAATGAGGGATTGACTTCAGCCCTGGCTCAGTACATTGTTTGGGCTGTTTATTTATTTATGATTGTTTGATGTATAGCGTTCGACTCATGATTAATTCCTTAACGCCGACCTTGATCAATATGCAAGATTAATGGCGGATTTACTTTAATGTTATTTTTATTGGAAACATAGATGCTGCGCATTCCTCCCTCTTTCGTCGGCGCTTGCAGCACTTGATTGATGTCAGCACCGGCATCAACCCCGGCTTTTCTTTTAATTCCCCGCATAATAATTCTCCTCTTTCTTTTTTTCCTTCTCCGGGGTTCTGTCAGCCGCTAGGATTCAGTCTTTGTGGCTCGTTCAAAATGTCTTGTTAAAAATTAAAGTGATTGTATTCGCCTTTCTAATGCAAATGGCGTCCCACGTGGCCCACCGAATGCATATGAGGGCCAGAGACGACGAGCGTGCAAGGGAGCAAGCGCGACTCGGCGTACAGACACACACCAAGATTTTGAATAGTGATGAGGCCAGTGTTATTGTACCCTCCCAATGCCCTGTAGTTTACCTGTCTGTCTCCCTGTCAGTCAAACAGAGCCAGGAGAGATCAGCCTTTGGGGTGGAGTGCTTATAATACTTATATTTGCCACATCTTTTAAAGCTCTGTCTGTTGATATGTTGGCATTGTTAATAAATCAAGCAAGTGTCTATGTCTGGTTCCTCTGCTTGAGACTTCTATGGCGATGTTAAATGTGACGTAAATAGTCATTTCTAGGGTCTAAACGTGCCCACAGACCCCCAAAACAAATGACAATTACAGAACTTATAAACCTTTTCGCTGTCCTTTCCTTCTTTATTCAGCACCACTGTGGTTAAACAGGGTCTAAATTCATTCCACTCCAATCTGCTTGTTAACACATGTGCTTGTATTGTTCTGTGTTACTAGCTGTAAACTACTCAGTTATCGTTTTGTCTCTTTCCTTGTGATGAGAAAGGGAAGAGAAGATGTCTGCAGTTGATAAGGTCAGTTACAGTTCTTACACCAAGGAAGAAAAACTAAGTTTGGTGCCAGTGGGCTTTAATGTTAGCTAGCTAGCGAACCTAACCTAACTAACGTCAGCATCCACTGGCAAAGGCCAAAAGGCCATTTGCAGATCTCCCGAATATAGTCTGTGGGTTTCTTGCTAGGAACCCACATCTTTATATTCCGGCTGTTTTTATGTGCTGCTCAGTTAAAGTGAAGCTAGCTAGCCTTAGCTCTGCCTTAGATAATTTAATTGCTCCATTGAAACTATCTATAGTTTGACATTAACATGTTTAAATGCTGTAATCATACATATTAACGTTAAAATGAACCTGGTTCTACACTTTTGTGTGGGTCATGCGTTTGGCAGGTTTTGAACTTGAAACTGTAGAAGCAATCTGGAAACCCAGGACACATGGTGAGCAGTTGGCTCCCATTGTTTCAAGTCAGAAATCTGAAATCTGAAAATTAGTGTGCAGCACTACTGAAACACAATTTTAAAAAACAGATGCAGATAGTTGATATGTGTAATAATAAGAGTGATCTTTTGACAGCACTGTTCTGTTGGAAAAACTATTCCATGTCCCAGAAGTCAAAGCACAAGCTTCTCTCTGTGTGTAATAGAGATGGCGACTCTTGGCATCTCAAGGTCCTGCTCCTCTTTAGACCGAAGGAGGTGAGGAGTGAGACAAAACCTCTTGTGTTTCCTTCACACTTCCCGGGGAGTCCTCTAAGACCATCAGGTAAGACAACACTAAGAAGAGGACCATGCTTAGGAGCTTTTGAAGATGAGTATTTTATCTGAAAGACATGAAAATGTAGTACAGCTTATAAATATTGGTAGAACGTTACATGCAAAAGTTTTGGGCATTCCTGGACAAAAAAAATCTGTTACTGGGAATAGTTAAGTGAGAAAAAAGATGAACTGAGGTAAAACATTCTTTTTTTAATGGTTTAAGTAATATTAGTGTTTTATTTTGTTTTGCATAATTATATGGTGAGAAAGAAGCACCATCCAAAAGTTTGGGCACCCCAAAAGATGCCTGGCTTACAATCTCTGTCATTACAACCTCTGTGTCATTCCAAAGGTGTTGGATGAGTGTTGGAAGTCAGTGCTCACCCAGACAGCCTTTATGGACCTTGCTTTGTGCACTGGGGCACAGTGATGCTGGAACAGGAAAGGAACAGGAAAGGAAAAACTGTTCCCCCAAAGTTGGAATGCATTGGTCTGCTATAGCATTAAGATTTAAGGGGCTCTTGGACCACCCCAGAATTATGACCCAACAGCAATATCCCTCCTCCACCAAACTTTGCAGTGGGCACTATGCAGTCAGGCAGGTAGCATTCTTCTGGCATTTTTCTCCAAACCCAGACTCATCCATCAGACCACCAGAGAATTGTGTGACTGGTCACTCCATAGGACACATTCCCACTGCTCCAGAGTTTGCTGGCAGCGCTTTACACCACTCCATCCGACAATCGGCATTGTGCTCGGTGATGTAAGGCTTGCGTGCAGCCACTCAGCCATGGCATGAAGCTCACAGTATTTGTGCTGATGTTAATACCAGAGGAGGTTTGGGGCTGTGCAGTTGTTGGGTCAGCAGAGCTTGATAGACTTTTATGCACTCAGAGACCCTGCTGTGTAACTTCACATGATCTTACACTTTGTAGTCTGAGCTGCTCTGGTTCCTAACACTTCCACTTTTCAATAATACCACTCACACTTGATTGTGGAATATCTAGGAAGGAAGAAATTTCATGAATGGACTTAGTATGTAGTGTGTGTATATTATACACCTGCATACATCTGCATATCCTTGCAGATACGACTGGACACCCCTGATGCAGATAAACCTGCGCCAGTATTGCTTTCTAACACTAGTCCTGTGAACCTGGCAAATGCAGCATACATTCACGCTTCAGTATTAGCTGGTCCAGGGCTTGTTTCTTGTTACATTAAGAAGCTTCTTAGGTGGTACAATTGATGTGCCTCTATGCGCTTGGAGGAGAACACTGACATACAAGGTCATGTACATGCCCAGTGGTCTAACCACTAGTAATGCAGGTGGGTCAGCTGCTGTCGGCCTCCATAGCATCTTTGCCGGACCCCTTATAACACTACTGTTTAGACCAGTGTCTTATCAGTGGCTATGGTAATGTAATAACCACCTACTTTAACTGTTGCCATTAAAGCAGCATGGTTGAGACACAGTAATAGTGTGTAAACAATCAGATTACAGGTAATTTTCATATAGGAGCCTATTCATTTCTTTGGGGCCCATAAGGTCCTGGATAAGAAGAGATAGGAAGGAAGGATGCTTCTTTTTGTATCAGTGTAAGTGCATCTGATTGGGCTTCACAGATGGCATGTGAACTGAACCTCTGCACCACATGCACCTTCAGGGGATCATGGAATTAATCTATAGACCTCTCATTTCTCACATGGTTGTTGATCTCATGTCTCATAACGCTTCCAGTCCAGGTTAAGCGCCACCGTGATGAAAAAAGAACCATGCAATAAAATTAGACTGCTGATTTTTTTTTTTTAACCCAGAAATTGACGTTGAGGATAATGAGGGGAGAGTTTTCTCTGTGATAAGAGCAATTAGGATGAAACCAATTATGAGGAGAACTTAATTAATTTGAGCTTCTTTTGGCATGCTCGAGTGGTATTACGTATTCGGCCCTCCCTCACTTGCTCTCCCTCTTTCCTCTTCTCTTTTGGTGGTCCCTCAGTTCAGTTCTTGCTCATGAATTATTTCACCTTTAAAGCTTCCACAGGGGAACCTGGCCCTCCCTGTCTTCTCTGCAGGTGCTCTCCTCTAAACTGCTCTCTCTCTCTCTCTCTCTCTCTCTCTCCCTCTCTCTCTCTCTCTCTCTCTCTCGCCTTCTCTCTCTACCTCTCAATGAAATAAGGAAATGGCAGCGTTAAAATATAAGAAAAAACTATAAATGTTTTCAGTGCTGGGAAATGTAAGCATGCCCCATCATCTGAGCACATGCCTACTGTTGTGCATAATGTAGCTAGATATCTTATTCGTTCAGCTTGATGATTTTAAAAGTAGACAAATTGCTCAATAAAGCTCTGCTCACCATTCCTCCACATAATAGGTCTAACACTGCCAATGACGGTCAGTCCCAAGCAGCAGCACTTCAGCAGCACTTCAGCTCCGTCCATGAGCACATCTAAAGCTACTTTGTTAGTGCTGCTAACTCAGCTAGCATTGGCACTGATGACAGTAATGAATATAAATCAGCTGAAGAGCCGCAACACCTTCCACCACAAAAGCGTCAAGCAGACAAGGAGTTCCCATCAAAGAGGCACAGATATGATCAAACTATACATCAATAGTTTTCACGTTTATTAGGAGTACAGAACCTCTTCAGCCACTATATATATGTAAAAGTCTCATAACTGCATAAGTCATCCTTGTTCCGCAGACTCTCAGAAGGAGAATGCTCACTTGATAAATAAGCCCCGGGAGTGCTTTAACAACTAAGCCAGTTTTCCACAGGTAAGTCATGTTTAACAGCAGCAGAAACTGTTAATAGGAGGGGGCTAGACGTATCTGTGTCTGTGGATGATATGGGAATGTTATAATTGAATAATTAGTTAATTAGTTTCTAATAATTGAAGAAAATGAAAACTCTAATTGTAATCTGTATCCCCCTTTTAATACAGTCACCTTAATATGTAGAGCTGATAAGAAATTTTAAAGGTCTCTTTCTTTCTTACTTTCTTTCTTTGACTATCTTTTATTTCTTTTTCTTGGTCTCTTTTTTCCTCTGCTTTGTCTTCTCTCACTTTCTCTCTGTCCTGCTTTTGTTCTTTCTTTCTTTCTTTCTTTCTTTCTTTCTTTCTTTCTTTCTCTGACTTTCTTTCTTCTCCTTTACTTTGTCTTCTCTCTCTCCTGCTTTTGTTTTGTCTTTCTTTATTTTCCTTTCTTTATTTATTTTCCTTTCTTTCATTCATTATTTTCCTTAATTTCTTTCTTTCTTTCTTTCTTTCTTTCTTTCTTTCTTTCTTTTTCTTTCTTCCTTCAGTTTCTCTTCCCTCACTCTCTGTAGTGCTTTTGTTTATTCATTCTTTCTTTCTTTTGTCTTTTTTCTCTCTTTTTCTTGGTCTCTTTTTTTCCTCTACGTTGTCTTCTCTCTTGCTCTCTATCTGTCCTGCTTTGTTTTTTCTTTCTTTCTTTCTTTCTCTCTTTCTTTCTTTCTTTCTTTCTTTCTTTCTTTCTTTCTTTCTTATTGTCTCTCTCTGTTTCTTTTCTTTTTGCTCTTTCTTAGTCTCCCATTGCTTTTCCTTCTCTTTTTCTCCCTCCCTCTCTCTATCTCTCTCTCTCTCTGGGTCTGGGAGAGCCTCTTTGATTGTATGAGCATCTTCAAACCTCGCCCTCCTTGCCTGATTAGAGACTAAACCATCCCTCCTTTCCCTCCTCATATCCTCCATGCTTTCTTGGTCACCGCTCCCAAAATGTGTCTTTGCTATCATGAACATACTATAAGGGGCTTTCTCGACGGCGGCTCTTTGATAGTGCTTTACAGCGCTATGAATAACAATAGTTTCTCACATGGATTCTGATGTCTAGCGTCCCCAGAGAGCAGAATTTGGGGAGATGCCAAACTTCTAACGCTGAGACAGATGATAACAAAAGCACGTTGGTGACAGTCCAGAGGCGGAAATCGCAGTCAGTTTAAAGACATCTGTGTAAACAAAGTAAAACGAGAATCGCTGGCAGAATGTGCTGAAACCTTCTCAGTCCTTTCTGGTCTTTCTCCATCTTCTGTGACACTGCTGATTCAGTAATTCTATCCCACTGATTTTATTTGATGTGAACAACACAAGTTGAAGTAGAACAGCGCCTTCTTTTCTGCAACATGGGCCCAACTAGACTGTTGACTTTGGACTGAAGTAAAAAAGCTCATTTTTGTTCTCCTGGTCTTTCCAGTCTGGCATGTGTTCATACTTGTACCTTCCAAATGTTCTGCTGCTGTCTGAATTTCATGCAAGTAGTTGAGCAGTAGGACAATACATCATTCCTTATTTGTTACTGTGACAGTAACTTTCACAGTGCTTATCTGATAGTACTTATTGTCTGTGGGGTTCATCAGGGTTCTGTAATAGGACCTGTCCTTTTCACCTCACCAGTGTTTCCTTTGGTGATTATAGTTGGAATTATAGAGCCACATCAACATCAGACATCTTCCTCTGATCTGTATTCACTGAAGCATCTCACTGAAGATAAAACCTGTATGGAAACCCAAATGTTTCTACAGTAAATAACAATAACACTGAGATCTTTCTCTTTGAACCCAAAACAACCACTTCACTAATAGTCATTTGGCAAGCTGGCAAATCACAAACACATTTTTTTTTCTTGACATCAGATTTAATCAGCAAATCAGCTTGTTTTGCTAACGTTTTAACATAATATTTAAAAATCAGGATTTGGAAAAAGAGAGTTTTTACACAACTAAATACATATTAGAGGTGGCGATATGGCCAATATGGCTGAAATATAATACTGTGATATCAAGAGTATATTGGGTATTTCAGGATATGTATTGTTTCAGACATCTCATCAGCTGGAACTGTTAAATGTAAGCCTGAAGAGTCTTAAAGATAACCAAACACATCTGTTTAGATGGGTGTGTCTAAACGTTTGACTTGTAGTGAACCTTTTATAATTATGATCAGAGCTTTGGTTAAGTACCCAACATGTAAATGAGCCTCTATCCAATTAATGTTTTATTGTGTGACTGCAGTTTTTTGGGTATTTTAATGAATCTAAGTATTTACATAAAAAAAAAATCAGATAAAAGTTTCCAAAAGATTGCAATTTGTAGAAACACAATACTGTAGCACTATTGATTGTTGCCTGTATTGTGCAGCCCTCACCACAACATTGCACAAAAGGCACCCTTTCCATAGTTTTTGGTCATTGGCTCTAATCGGGAATAGTTTATCCGAGTAAATATTTAAGTACTTTTCAAATATCAGAATGTTTGGAAAAGAAACCACAATACCGTCCACCCTACTGTATAAATAACATTAAGACATCAACCCAAACAGTCATGCAGAGCAGGAAAAGGCACTTAGGACTCATTGGGCTCTCTCTGCATGACCAGTTTGAGCTGTGCACTGTCTATCATTTGACTGTGGATCATGAGGATTTGCTCTCAGCGGTCTCAGCTGTCCTGTGATCATTGACTGCGCTGTTTTAAACCGTGTTGACATGTACGGATGCTCGCGCTTTAATGGACGGAAAGCATGGCAATGTGCTGGGGATTTTTCGAGTGCTCCCTGAAGCCCCAGCACACATGTCCGCACAGGAGAACCCAGCCAAAAAGACTTTACCCCTGTACAGGGGGTCTGCAGGGAGAGGAATATGAGCACGGATTAAGCAGTTACCTTACCCCACACTGTCCCCGCTGGAGGTGTTTCTGGTAGGAGGGCGCCATCTAGTCTGTAAAAACTTCTTCCTATTCCTTGACAGAGCTTGCTTTTCACAAGGTAAATGAGCCTCCGACTAATTACGCTTCAATCTGAGTTTTAAACATTTTAGACATTTCTTTTGAGACCATATTAAATGAGTTTTGCGGAGGTGTGGGTCATGGATCATCATTAAAAGAATAGCTGCCCAGAAGAAATCAACCCACAGGAATGGAACTTGGTGGGTGAATGATTTTTGAAGTTGAAGTTTTACACTCCACTTCCTACAGTGGAGCTGGTTCTGCTGTCCGATCCTAAAAGTCCAGTAGAGCAAGCTGGTAGAGCCACCTTCACAGGCTAAACTGGAGCAGGACGTTTCAGTTTTTACTGGTTTATGTCCCTGTATGTTGTGTCAGTATGTGCTGACCGGTAGGCGGGCATAAGGACTGTGTTATAAGAGATGATGTCACCTTGTAACAGAGAAAAGGGCTGGAATTCCAATGAGGCGTTTCAGGCAGCAGGGAAAAGTGGTTTCTGTGGGAGAGAGTTTCTCCCTCCGGCATGTACGCTGGGCTCTAGAACTTTGCAGAACATTTACATGCACTACAAACTAGAAAACACTAATGGGAAGGGGAAAAACAGAAAAGAATACAAAGTTAAATAATTGAAAATAATGGAAGAATTGAGAAATTGAAAAAGTAACATCATACTCATTTCTTCAAACTATGGCACTGCTATCTGTATCATTGATGCATTTTGTCTATTTAAACTTCAGGAAAATGAAATATCATGATACGTATGTACATAAATACACATAAACACATAAATATGCTATGATTTCTAAGCTCACTGGACAAAAATGAGTCTCCTGTGACTGAAATGCACCTAATCGTGTGCAATACCGCCACGAGCATGAATTACAGCTGTGATTGGATTTGGCATGTTTCTGGATGTAGGCCACATAAATGTTCAGACACTCTTGCATCAAGAATTGCGCAGTTGGGCCAGATTTGGCGGATGCCTTCCCTGGCACAGTTCTGAGGAGAATTTCCTGTAGACTGGGATTTGTGCCCCTGCTGGTAGAACCATATGACCGTACACTTCCATACACCTGCAGATTCAGCTACTTCCTTCACACTATGGTCTTTGGCACGCCTAAATGCAATCACTCCTTTTAGCCAGTCATTAACATCTGCTTTGTTCCACACATGGAACGAGACATTCACCATACTGTACCACCTCTTCTCAGCCTATGAATCCCGTCACATACCCGCAGGTATTTATAGCCCATCATCCTCATGAAGCGCCATCTGCAGGAAATTACTACCACCTTAAACATGCAAGGGGGTTCTTCTCGCATTGACCTGCTATTGCTGGTTCCACTGCAGAAAAATTTCTGCAATAATTTTATTTTATGGGATTAAATATAGCCTTCCTGGGCATCAGTTGTTTTCTTTTGTGCATACGCTGCGATTTCAAATGTGTAAGTCATATGTGTAGGATGCAGAAAACTACAGGAGATTTCGTGAAATCATGTGAGAGGAAAAAGCAGGATTTAGAATACAATAAATTCAGAAGGAAGAGAATGTAACATTATAATAATCTACAAAGCTGCTTCCTGTCTCCGGTCTCCAATGCAGCTTCTCATCGCACCCTTAAATGACGGCAACATCTGCACAGACATTTCCTGCCTGACCTTGAGACTGGGCCACACACTTCACACACTCACACACACACTTCACACAGGCTCATATAGTATACGCACATATGCGCACACGGACCCACAAAGCAACAGGGGATTCGCTGAAAGTCCAAGGGCACCGACCCAGATGAAACAAATCTGATGACAAAGACCCCACGTTGATGCGGCAGCTAACAAAGCATGGCCTTTCCGGCCATTTTCATATCACCGCAATAAAACAATTAAAGAGGAAGCCTTTGTGGACGGTTGATACTGGTTACTGCAGAAAACTGTTCTGTGCTGATTTGTGCACATTTGGACTCAGTATCATAGCTGTTAAGGGTGCAAGGACTTTACTAATTTAATATTTAATATTCAGTTTCTTTGTGACATCATTATGCATGTTTCTCACACTAATTAGGAATGTTCTGACATCAACACTTACTGTGAGTTAATAAAAAAAGTGTGTCAGTTGCACTATTTGTAAAGACGACCTTAGCAGGCACGAGCACATTTTACATGCTGGAGCACCAGAAGAGGAAACATGTGGACTCACTGTATGAATAAGATTCATTTGTAGAATTTAGTTGCAACAGCGTGCAGGCAGACAACAGAATGCACTGTTAAAATCTGTATTATTGTTTTTTTAATTTATTCAGGTATTATTATTATTATTATTATTATTATTATTATTATTTCTTCTCTTACTTGATTAAGGGAATCTTTGCACCACCTTGGTTTTAAATGTTGGCAGTAAAATTATTTTGGTGTTTTAATTAGCATTTGTATTACCAGTAAAGTTCAGTAAATTTTTTAATATTTTTATTTTATTTATTGTTTTTATTGTTAATATGATGTACCATGATTACAAAATGATATACAAAGCTTGAAGCAAAACTACACTATGTAAGATTTGGTTATTTGTAGACCACTTTGGTGGAAACGTGAACTTGTATGCAAGAATGTTTTCTAATATGGGTTCTCCTTCTGACCTTTCCCCGAGTGGATGAATCTGATGAGGCAGTGTTCAAAGAGATCTAATTATTTTTAAATAACTGATATCTGGGGGAAACAGGATATTTCACCATGGGATTTGTGTGTAGTAATCTGACTGGCTTAAATGACTCCATCAGCAGAGGGTCACCATGGATTTAAATTTAGATTGAATGTTAAATGTTCTGTGTGTTCATTTTTGTTTATACAACATTTTTTTGTAGGGATTTGCATGTGGGAATAGCAACAATTGCTTACATGCCCATCCCTGCTCTAATTTTTTGGTGCTGGAGGCAGGAGAATATTACATCCAGGCCTAGACTGTACATGCACACACCTCCTCTCCTCCTCAGCCACACCCAGCCAATGGCTGATGGTATTCCCATGGGTTGTAGTCATATTTTCCAGCCTGTAAGAGTTGGCGTAATGCTATGAGGTCATGGTGCTGGAGCAGGAAGTATCTTTTTCTCTGCACTCCCATGGGAGAATGTAGGGACAGGATGTAGTGTGTTAAATGTTGAGAATTTGGGGGGATCTGTGCAGTGTGGTCTCATCTCCATTGAGGTCAATGGCTTGGGTTCACCTAAAATGGAGCAATCAGATTTGATTAAATTAGATTTTCATCTTTGCTGTGAGGTGTATGGCTGCTTTCAAGTGACGTCTGTTTTAAAGATGACCCAGTTCTACTGATTATATTGGCTTACGATGTGAATCAAAAATATTGAGTTCTTGCATCCTCATGATGCAAGATGATTCTCTGTTTTACACCAGTTCTGTAGTATGACATGGTAGTAACACTTTTAGTTTTCAACGGTAGCATATAAACACAAGTATGAGCCTCATTCACCAAACGTTCTTAAGGAGAAACCTCTTCCTACAACCCACTTATGCAGTTTACAAAGATGCTGACATACACCAGTGATTTATTAGGTATACCCAGCTAGAGAAGAATGTTCCCAGACCTTTGGCTAACGTTCTTTACAAGTTCTAATAAAGTTCTAAGGTAAATATTTTAGTCAAATGTTCAAACAATGTTTTAAAGCTGTTTATAATTTCAGATAATGTTCCTATAAGGCTACTAGTTAACTAAAACAATGTTTCATCTCCAGCATTCAGAGGATGTTCTGAGGATGCTGTCAGAGCCACAGATTATATTACATGATAACAGAAGAAGAACATGCTCAGCCCAACATTCAGAAGATGTTTTATGAATCTTACTGAGACCTATAATGACAGAATGACTTTAGAGAATGGTCTTCTACATTGTGAGACTTCCCGCTGAAAACATTAATGGAACATTGCATTGCATATTCTCAGAATGTTTTTAGAACAAATCATTTTTAGCTGCGTAAGAACCAACTCTACATACTCAAGAGCCAAAAGGTGCAAACTATTCTGCAGTTTAAGAATGTGTCATAAATCTCGCATAGACTTTTTATTAGGACTTTCTCAAGAACATATTTAGGATATTGGTGAATGAGGCCCAATGTTAATGACATGTTTCTGCAGATTGTAGGAAGTTGTTTGGGCTGTATAAATTCCCAGCTGTATCAGAAGGCTGTGGGTTTAAATCCCAGGACTCTGTGCTTATCTGTGCTGTAATATTACTGGTCTTGTCACCGTTACTGTGGGTCATCACTTTTGTTTATTTAGTGCCTTTCCCAGCTCAAGGATGCTTTACAAGCAAGCATTCACCTAATCAACAATGCATAAAAATAACACAAAGAATGCACTCACCATCCACAGTTCCCACAGCAAATGAGGGGACTTAGCGAGTCCTTACTACAAGGAAGATCTCACTCCTCAACTACCGTGTGTCACAAAGGTAGCTGGCCTAGGAAGCCTTGAGGGCCAGAAATGTCCTTAGCTATGAAGGGGCTTGGTTTTCATGTAGTTCAACACCACCAGTCCAGGCAGCTTAATAGCTGCNAAGGGGCTTGGTTTTCATGTAGTTCAACACCACCAGTCCAGGCAGCTTAATAGCTGCAATGTAGCAGCACTACAATACAATAGGCCTCATAGCTCTGGCATAGCGCTGCTTATGGATTCCAATGTGATTTTACAGAAACTAATAAAAGTAGTTACCAAATCTGCCAAATGGGTTAACCGTACACACACACTCACACTTATGGGGGTGTTTTAATTCCATGAAAATGGATTCTTTGTTTGAGGTGCCAGTAGATTTTACCCCCAGTGCCTATAATGAGCTGCTGGACAACCAGGTTTTGCCTTTTGCTCATCATCTTACCGAGGAACATAACATCCCTGTATTCCAAGATGACAATTCTCACGTTCACAGGCTTGCAAATGTGATTGATTGGCATGATGTACATTCAGGAGCATTCACACATCTGGACTGGCCTGCAAAATCCCAAGATTTCAACCCTCTTGACCTACCTGAAACAACAGGTAAAATGCCAGAGAAAACATCCACCAAATCTGGACCAACTGACCAATTCTTTGATGCAAAAGTGTCTAAACATTGATGTGACCTACATCCAGAAACTTGTCCTGTCCATGCCAAATCCAATCACAGCTGTTATTGGTGCTCGTGGTGGTATTACACGCTATTGGGTATGTTTTAGTCACAGGTGATATATATATGCACATACTTTTTCCAACTTAGAGAAGATCAGTCCAGTGCCTTTGACAGACATTCAAAGCTCTAATGCATGTTCGCTGTATAGACAGATGCACATCTTCACACTGTCCAAGCTCATCTGTCACAGAGAAAGAGAGATAGAGAGAGAGAGCAAGATAGAAACAGGGAGGAGGGGGGTAACGGCTGTCTCTGAGAGGCATGGGCTGGAAGCTCTTTGACTGGATTCACGAGGCTCTGATGGCCTTGCTGGCGGTCCCCAGGTGCCCCCGAAGGTCCCAAGTGCACCGGGGGATGACAGCTGGTCTTTCCCCCTGGGCAAGAATGAGAGAGAGCGAGCGAAAGAGCTGTACATGATTGCTTTTTCCTCTTCCTACACTGCATACACGAGCTGACAGGATGATCTGACCAAAAAGCTAAGAGACAGAAGCCTTTGACCACAGAGTGCTTCGCTGTGACAGAGAGAGAGAGGGAAGGTGAGGGCGAGAGAGGCATATTGACAGTTGACAACATATGTCTAAGACTTACAGAGACGTTCTATTACACAATGCAGGACACATGAGAGGAAACACGCATGTACGTTTTTGATAATGCTCTCCTGCTCCTCATTTTTGGCAGAACACGGTGCTCTCAATATACAATAGGCAAAACTGAGCTCCCATATCTGGTGTACACACTCATGAGGGGAGCTACGTCCTAATGTTCTCACAGTCCTATGCAAAGGTTCAAGCACTTCAAATTATCCATTTTAATATTCTTAATAATGTAACAAAGAGAGCTCTACAAACTTAATATGGCATTTTATATGTATAAATATTGGCCAAAACATAAGTATCAAATGTGCCATAACTTTTGCACAGGCCTTATTTTCCCAATATGTTAAATTCAGTAAATAAAGAGTAATAGTGTATTATAATGTGCAGCATTTGAGCATTTGCTCTCTGTAGAGGATGTGCAACTTACTTTTACATGACATAACAGCAAATGACATCAGCATGTCATTTGACCAGGGGTATGCATTCTCTGTATGGCTCTATATACAATATCCATTACTTACACTTTCAGTGTTCTGTACATGAAACATTGAGCTGCTATCTGCTGTTAAAGCTCAATAACATAATAAAACAAATAACATATTTTAAATAACATATGATTTTATTATGGCTGTCGGAAACATCCAATAAATATTCTTCATCAAAAGAGTAGTTGCATCCAGACGGAAGTGTGGGATTGCAATGCTATTGGGAAGGAAGATAAAGGTTACCAGTAATAAACAATAAATGATGGTAAATTTAGACTGATATGAGCAATATTTATCAAACATATTTACACATACAGAAGCGTGTGTGTGTATATATATATGTCTATGTATATGATAAAAGTAAAAAAGTATGGTATGCCTATTTCAGTGCACCAAGTGCCATCCAAAGTACCCAAAGCTGAGAGAGACCAGGATGTGTTCTCGCCTAAAGATTCATTAATAATTCTGCCCAAGTGCGAATGTAAAAATGATGTGTCTCTCAAATCACTACCTGGAGACTCGCTTATGACATACCATCAATTTTGTCCTTTGGCAAATAGCACGCCTCCTTGGCAGCTGGGGTTAGCGAAAGGCACTGAGATGCCAAAATCATGGTCCTCCCTTGATAATACGATGCTGTTAGCTCTTCACCCAGGCCTCCTGTGATACCGAGTAATCTGAATAATGTATAAGAAAAATCATCGCTTTGAGTTATTAATAAGGCTCACATATTCCGGGTGCATCGAGCGATGGGCTTCGCTGGCTGGAGATGTTACAGGATAAATGGGGAGTACCACTGGGAACATTTACGTGGGGTCTGTGGATAATGCAGCTGGAATCAAAATGGACTGCTGCTTTCCAGTATCAGGAAAGTGAAGAGCTGGATCTATTGAAAGGTTTGTAAAAAGAAAGAACCTGACGTAGTACGTATGGTTTGACCACAAGATACCTGCATGAGCAAACAGTCCCCGTAAGTGTTCCCTGTGGAGAGCCAAACCCATATTTAATGATCTTTGTCCATAAGCAATTCCTTCTGAGATGTTCCTTAAATGCAGGTGACGTTCTTGTGGTTCACCAGATCATAGAATCCGTCTTTTATCTCTTCCACATCAATACCTCTTATAGAAGGTTTCTTTCACCAGTCGATGTGGTTGGGAGCCGTCGTTTCATCTCCTTGTCTCACTATTGTGGTCTTAACTGAAGTGGCTCCAGTGCTTGGCCTTTACATCTTATTGGCCTGCAAGGAGCTTCTTCATCACAGAGATGGCCATGCAGTTATTGACCCAATGTGTACTCTATTAGAACTCTAAATCTATTAGTGGAGTAGCCTGAGAATGTCCTACCTCAAAGCTTTGATCTATACCACTTTACTCCAGAGCGGCTGTTAAGAGTTTAAAGGGAATGCACACATGTACACTCAGAGGCTTGCCAGTTTTTGTAGGTAAAGAATAGGTTGTTTCTGTGCCTCTTGTGCGCTTCAGATGTCTACGCTCTAAAACAGTTGTAATAAGTGAGATCTTCATTGTTGCGGTTATCAAAATGAATCAAAAACGATTCAACAAAAAAACACACCCGTCATCAAAAGAATCTTTGCACAAATAGTTGTACCCAGAAGGAATCAACTGACAGCACTGAAACTTGGTGGGTAGGTTTCACATCGTAAGACATGCGAATCATTCAAGTTTCATGCTCGGCCGTGCATTTGACCTAAGCGAGGACTGGCCTTATTGCTGTACTGACTGACCCAACAGCCATGATTGCAGACATTCGGCTATCAGCGATGCCCTCCATATGAGTCATCCGGTTAGTGCCCGCAACCATTGGCAGACGGCTGCAGGACTACATCACAGAGACGACCATTATGACGACTGCCCTTAACACCATGCCGCCAAAGACTGAAATGGTGTCATGCCAGGCTGTCATTGAGTGACTCAGAATGGCAGTGGGCATCTTCAGTGACGAGTGAAGGCGATCAACAAATCTGTGTGTGGAGGCACAGTGGTCAGCACCGTGATGAACGGTTTCTTGTCACATGTCATACGTCTAGAAGGCCTGGTGTCACTCCACCTCCACCCCCACCGCAACATCTGCAGGAACTGTGTGAGAATATTCTAGCTATATAAGTATTAGCCATCCTCTATATGTGATTTTCAATTTCAATAGTAAGCTCATCAAACAAAAAATGGGTCACCTTGTATGTTTAAGGTGGTAGTAACTTCAGGCTCCTGCAGATGATGCTGCCCAAGGATGATCACTTACACATACATCCAGGAACTTATCCAATACATGCGAAATCCAATCACAGCTGTTATTGGTACTCGTGGAGGTATTACACGCTATTAGTTAGAACTCTCTGATCAAACATTTACCAGGTGAATTCAGTAGGTAAGTATGTCTATGAAAGTGGCCAGTAAGTGCAAGTAAGTGTGGGATGCAACACAATGAAACCTGTGGTGAATTCTTTCAATGAGACACGTCACATATTCCATGTTTGTTTGTGCTGCATTCCTCCATCACAAACATGAACCTCATTAGAAAAATCGAGAGCTTCCAATTTACAACCGTCACTGATCTGCCGGCATTGTCAATATCAGACTCTGTTGATGCAAGCGAGCCATTCAGAACTTCACAGCTTGTGCTTCCCAAAGCACATTGGTGAGAACAATTGCATCACACGAGTCTGGAAGACAAGAAACAGGGGAGGAGCACCAGCTGCCTGTCTTTGTCAGTTGACAGCGTTAATCTGCTGAGGAGAACTCTCTCAGGACTTTTGCGGAGCTAGGAGGAGAAAGAGCGTAGAGCCATCTGTGCCGATACAACTTTCTCCCAGCATTAGCAGTAATAGTTTTCCCTTCTTGCAATTGCTGATAATTACTGTTGATGGAGCATGGAGATGGTTCCTCCCCCGCAAGAGAAAGCCATGCTTGTCGCCATGGCAAAGAGTGGCCGGCAGATAACGAACGAGGTGCTTGATTGGTTGAGACGGAGCCATGCAAATACCAAATGAAATATTCATGTTATGTGGTTTGGGTTGTTTAAGTTTCCACGAGGCTTAAAATATTTCACCTGAAACTACAGTAAACAAAACCCAAAGAACCCAAAAAAGCCACATAAGAATCATGACCTGGGCCTGTATACCCTTCACGGCTGGGTTCTAGCCTCTACTATAGGTTCTCACTGTTTGAATAGATCTGGATCTAAAAGCCTACTCAGTTATCATTCTAGCTCTTCCCTTGTGATGAGAAACAGAAGAGGCGATGTCTGCAGTTGATAATGCAAGTTACAATTCTAACACCAATGAAAAACAATAAAGATTGATGCTACAGTGCTCCATTGTTAAGTACCTAGCGAACCTAGCTAAACTAGCAAACACTAGTCCCCACTGCCAAAAGCCAAATAAACCATTTGCGGATCTCCCTGATATAGTCTGTGGGTTTTATAGGGTGTTTCTTGCTATGAACCCACATCTTCATGTTCTGATTATCTGTTCCGGTTGTGGGGCTCCAATGTAGCTAGCTAGCAAAACATAGCTAACGTTAGCACCCACTGGCAAATACCCAATATGACTTTTTATAGATCGTCTTCATATAATGCTGTGGGTTTTATAGGTTATTTCTTATTTCGAACCCACATTTTCACTTTCCAGGTGTCAGACTTGTCAGTCAGACAAGCTGACAAAGATAGCTAGCTAGCTAATTAAGGCAGACACAATCTTAATTAAGGCAGACAGCAATCGGCCATCCCCCAATATTGGCCACTTTCTGTCTCTCTCTGCCAATCACTTAGAAGAAATTCCAAAAACGGAAGCTCCTGACACAGATGAGTATTTAAACTTTATTCTTGCAAATAATCACACCTCTTGACCACTAAATTTGGTAGGAACAATGCAAAAATGTGATTTCTCAATTGACTGGCACAATCCATAAACAAATGAATTGGCCAATGTTCGAGGTGTCCATCATTCTAGCAGTACTGGCATCTAAGTAAATAAAAATGTCAATATTGAAAAAAATTCTTTTTTTAATCAAACGAGTCTTGGACATTAGCATATACATATAGTGAGTGAGTTTAGTGCTTCCATTTATTTAAAGTTAACTACAGTGTTTCATTTTGAGGTACCTACACTAAGGCTAGCTATCTTCGCTTTAGCTGGGCAGCACATAAAAACAGCTAACAACCAGAACATGAAGATGTGGGTTCATAGCAGGAAACACCCTATAAAACCTACAGACTGTATCAGGGATATCTGCAAATGGCTGCTTGCCGTTTACCAGTTTACATTAGAGCCCAGTGTCACCAAACTTTGTTTTTCTTCATTGGTGTAAGAATTGTAACTCACCTTGTCAGCTGCAGACATCTCCTCATGGAAAGAGCTAGAATGATAACTGAGTAGTTTTTTTTTTTCGACTCAAAGAACAAGCAACAAAGAACTGCTGCATGCTGGAAAGACAGAGGTTTAGGCAGCTCAGTAGACCCGGACGTGTTAACAAGCCGATTGGAGCTGAAATAACTTAGACCCTTTTTAGCCCTCAATGGTGCTGAATAAACAAGGGAGTGACTGTGAAAAGGTTTTTAAGTTCTTCGTCCCCCAGACTTAACATCCCTGTTTAGTAAGGATCCCAGAGTACGAACGATTGGAAGATCAGGCCATGCAAACCTATACAGGGCTATGTGAAAGGTATAAACTGATTCGAGATCAGCCGAGATTTTGGCCCTTTATGCACAAAGCCCCTCTAAAGGACTTTGTTTATATCTCAGTAATTTAATTGTGCAGGAAGTTTTTGCAAATTCCCCCTGTAATGTCCAGGGCGGGATTGGCTGTTTGAAAGATTTTGGCCAAGTCTGAGTTTATGTCACCCTCAGTGCAGACTCCAAACCGCAGCTGCCATTACTACACACTGAGATCCAACTAGAACTGATTGCATAAAAATGTGTTTTGAATTCTTGTCTCATTTCACTGTCATTGCCATAGCTAACATGTTTATTATTGTTTGAGGGGACTTACATAAGAGGATCTCGACAATTTTCATTTATTTCATCCCGTAAAGGTTCAAATTCTATGAAATTACCCAGGCCATCTAGCAGAACTGGGGCAATGTCAGCCAGGTAAACTCTGGACGAAACCACACTTGAACTTGAGCCTTGTGGTTATGAGGAAGTTTGTAAGACATAATGACTGTCAGAACAATGTGTGCAGAATAAGAGAACAAGAAAGAGCACCATAATACATGGTTGTTTATATTATGAAATTGTGAACAAATGAGTGAAAACATTACTGATTTGTTGACCATATTGAATATTGAAACGTTATGTGGGCCTGAACTCACAGGGGAATTCTTTACTTTCCTCCACCTCTGTGTAGCTGTGCACTGCAAATAATAATATCTTAGCAAGCAAAATGATCTTATACTTAGTTGATATATCTTCAACTTCTCATTTTGAGATTGTTGTAAGCTAATTTTAAGATTATTTAGCTTATTTCCAGCTTTATTTTTACTTGTTTTAATTTAGTAATTTCGCCTGTTTCAAGCATGTTTCTTAAAAATGATTACACGTGTCTTAAAATGATCTTAAAATTATCTGCCAATATAGAAATCATATGGAATCATATAGGAAATCACTTAAACCAAGTTAAATAAGTGGAAATAAGTTAAATAATCTGGAACAGACTTACAATAAGCTTAAATTGAGAGATATTATCAATTACATATAAGATCATTTTACTTGCAATTTGTAGCTTCTGGTGACTTCAGGGTGTAACCCCTGGTGACTAAATCTTGGGTGAGTTGATGTTTGAACTGACAGCTCCTTCAGAATTCACTTCGTCATGGGTTTGCTTCTGCTGGTGGTCAGAAATCACCCCCTTATTAACAGTCTTGATTGGTCAAAATCAGAAATGCAGCAACTGTGATTTTCTTAGACACTTGTTTTGGGGACTTTGTTTTTGTTTTTTTGGTTTTTTTTGGTAATTTCTGAAAATAATAAACTGCACTAGTCTGTAGGACAAACCTTTTCTTTTTTACAAACCTCTGCAGTTTTTGTACTTGTCCAAATAAAACATCTTCAACAGGTAACAGAAAAACAAGAAGGAACTTTTAGGCCCTCACATAAGAAATATGTGCAACTGGAAATCTTCATCCACCCACAGAACAGTCAGGCTCCACTAACATCAGGCTTATGTGAGATATCCAGATATCAGTGTTCCCATTTGTAAATGTGCTTGAATGGCTGACCAACTGATAAACTTCTGATTTGTGGTGCCTCTGAGCTCTAAGCTCTCGCTAGCTTTAGCTTTAGCATCTTGGCCTTTCCTAGCTTCAGTCTGTACAAATTTAGCACAGTGATGGTGTTTTACACTGACACACTGCAAAACATGAGATCTTGGGATATAAAATGATCTTATATCCAGTCAATATATACTGTATCTTAAAATTCTCATTTTGCAATTGTAAGATCATTTTATTTTATTATTTTACTTCCTTCCAGAGAAAAATCACTTAATACACTTAAAACTGTCTCAAAATAAGATTAATAATCTTAAAATGATCTTACAACAATCTTAAAATGAGAATTACAATATATCTCAACTAGATATAAGATCATTTTCATTTTTCTGCAAAGCATTTATTCACTGTAGTACTTTAGCAACTGAACTGTTTTTCTACTTCACCCAAACTTCTAATTTCTTAAAGTCTTTGTCAAAGTAGAGCTCAGGGGACTGAGTCGCTCGGCCCAGAAACTAGAGAAGGGTTTGAGTAGGATTCCAGTGCTGCCTGGAACTTAACTCCACCAAAGTTCAACAAAAGTCCTCTCCCTGGTTGCTTGTGTTTGACTACTACGTGCTCAGTAGGTGGTGCTTTGTGATGAAATGTGTTGGCGTTTTGAGTATTTGTCCTCTCACGTACGTGCACATTCACACCCATTTTTCGCAAAATTGAATTTCCTCACTTTTCTAAATGAAAATTTTACTGTGATGTCATGAAAACCAAAACGTTTACATATAATTGTACTTTCCAAGACTTCATTTTTTGCAGTGTGTTAATACATCAGTAACGCCCTTAAGAGATAAAAAGAGGTAATGTGAACATTAATTATAAGTGTTTTTGGTACATCAAACAAAACTAACATGGCAGAAAATATGATGTAAGAAAAATGCCATACAGTCCTATGTTTAGGCACCCCTGGTCAAATTGCACACCTGTTTAAAGCAATTCTGGATAATGACTGTTTATGCTCCAACTCAACAGTGAAACAAATACAGTACTCCTTCAGGAGCTCCACCTACCAAAAATTCATGGACATGCCTTGCTAAGGCAAACGACACTGGATTGGCAAACTAGGTGTTTGGACAACTGTTGTGTATGGACAAATAACTTGATATAGCATTACAATGGCACAGCAATTAATGTAACTAGCTAACGTTAGCAGGTTGTGCGTTAGCAAACTGTCTACACTTTCTGCTGCAATGAAATAATAAGGCTAATATAAAGCTAAATTCAGCATCTTTAAAGAGAGGAGCAAGTTTACATCCAAGTTTTTTTTACAGAATTTGAAAATGAGTCCTACAGCAATCCGACTACAGCAATGATTTTTGTGAGGGTATCTTTGTGCTTACAGCCCCATGTGTGAAATAAGCTGAATTTAATCATCTGTAGCTACTCAAAACTATAGCTACTCAAAAGTCTGTTCCAAGAAAGCCAGAGTCATGCGTCACTATTAGCTTCTTGTTCAAACATCCCTGCTCCACCTTAAATGGGGCTGCAGTTACTTTTTGCCACCTCCTACTGCATTTACATTGGTCTGGCACAACAGTGCAACGCAACAGATCCCATTCATTTTTAATGGGAAGCGTTGGTTCCATCAGACACTATTGCGTGGTGCGTGATCATGGAGTGTTGAGTTTGGGTGATGGTATGAGGGTTCTCCAACCATTTTGATCGATCCCTGCCAAAACAATAACATATACTAAAAAATATTTTTTGGATTATTCAAAAATATACACATTTAGTAATTAAAAATGGACTCAACTGCACGTGATTTTAAATGGAGCGCTTTTGTTAACGCCCACTTGCAGCCAGCCAAGTGGAGAAGGGTGCATTTGTGTCTGTTGTTGCATCAAACTAATGTAAATGCAGCACCAGGTGCCAGAACAGTGTAACAACATTTAGCAACAGTGTAGCAAACTTCAGACAAGAAGCTGGCAAACAGGAAGCAAACTGTCTCCACTGTCAAAATGCCTAACTGATGTTACTCTTTCTCAGTATTTGTTCATCAGATCTCCTCCTCTTTGGCTGTTTATCGACCATCTCTCCTTCTTGACAATGTATGCGGAGTTCAATGCGTAGCCCCTCCCCTTCCCCTATGCTGTGCATGAGCACTGAAGCCCCCAGTCACAGACTGGCTGGAATAGTGTTGTATGGCTCGCTGGATGTAACTAAAGTGAACAGGATTAGCATCACTAACAGCAGATTGAAAATGTGCAAGATGTGCTAACTTACTGTTGCTTAGAAAATCAAAATGACCATTTCATATGTGAGAGGAGAGTAAAAAACATTCTGGGGAACGTCTGTTACTCTGCTTGTGACTCATTCCTAATGGGCAGAGCAGAACAGAACAAATTTCAATAAACTGTTTCTCTTTCTCTCCGTGCACGACGAGTGAATGGGGCTGCATTCTTGGTTTAAGTGCTTTCTCGCCACCCTTTTTCACACGATTACTCTGTGTCAGCTCGCCTGCATTCCATAAATGATATACACACTGGATTTCCTTTCTGTGAGCTCGCTTTGATTTAAAGCCGCCACGCAGCAATGACTTTAATTGATCTCAACAGCTCTTAAATACGACAGCCTGAAAACAATTAACACCTTTTCTCTGATGCGACAGGCTCTCGGGCTGGCCAGCCAAAGAATAATATTTGTTTTCACTGGCAGTGCCACGGATCACGTCAGCTCCTAGGGTTTTTACTGTGTTTGCGAATGGAGGTTTCAACACCCTCCATGGCTGGCGACAGAGCAGCTCTGACAAGGCGGTGTTGTTTTAAGAATGAATACTCCTCAACGGGTTGTTTCTCTCGCTCACTCGTTTCTCTTGCTCTCTCGCTCCCTCATGGCAAGGCCAGTGTCGCTCATAAACACACTCAAGCACAGCACTTAACTTCTCTTACTTGATTCCCAGGGTGTAATGCCCTTGATGTAATTCATGCCAAAGACGAAACGGGCGGTGGGGGGCGTGGGGCTGGGTCACAGGCCCTCCAGACTAACCAGTGAATGACACACAAATACACAAGGCAGTGAGGAATGCTGTTCTTGTGACCTCACAAGTTTGAAAATGGGTTTAATGTTTTCCATCATTGCCTTTGAATTAGTGTGACAGGTGTCGATATTTATATGATGATCCATCCATTTTACAGCAGGAAAACGTCATTTTGCGAGACATGGGACAGATTGGGTTTGTATGGGCCCACTATAGAAAACCCTTTGTTGACACCTATTCTATCACAGGGGCCCATGGACTACCGCAATTTGCCCCAAGTGTTATTGGTGATATGGATATTAGAGCCTTGTCTAAGCACAGCATGCCAGTTGAAATATAGCTTACTGAAATATAGAGACGGAAATTGGAAAATGGTTGAGATTTCTGTGTAGACAGCCTGTTGAATTAGCAGATGTCAGAGGTATTTATTTATTTTATGCTATTTTTTTTATTTGTTTATTTATTTATTTATTTCCACAAAACCCAAAAGGAATCCACTGACAGGAATGAAACTTGGTGGGTAGGTCTGACATCATAAGACTTTAATGACAAACTTGAATGATTTAAGCTTCCATGCATGTGACGTAAGCAAGGACGGGCCTTATCGCTGTACCTGACTGAACCAACAGCCAGCGAGCAGTGATGTCCTCCATAAGTCATCCTGTTAGCACCACTGGCAGACAGCTGCACGACCCAGGAATACATGCATGCAGACCGCTGTGACGACTGCCCTTAACATCACGTCAACGTCACCAAAGACTGCAATGGTGTAGTGCCAGACTGTCATGAGTGACTCACAATGGCAACAGCTCATCTTCAGTGACAAGTCCCACTTTTGTCTTGGTGGAGATGACCAACGAATCCATGTGTGGAGGCATCGTCATGGTCAGCGCTACTGCTAGACCTATCCCCGATAAAAAATGTGTGGGCTGCTATTTTTCATCATTTATTGTTTCTGGTAACCTTTATCTTCCTTCCCAATAGCACTGCAAAATTTGCAAAATTAAAATTTGACTGTACAGGATATGAAGCAGGTGTACTTAGTAAACTGTCCAGCGAGGGTGTGTACAATACTGGAAGAGCTGGAATGTCATGTGTGCCACTTGTCTCTGTGTAGAAATATGTACTCAGATGTCTCAACGTATATAAAACATTACATTTCAGTCACGTTAAAGGTTATAAAACTGCAGCTGCTTATTGACACCGATGGGGCTTCAGATGGAGAGGCTGGAGAAGGTTAAGGAAAGTCATTTACAGATTCTACTCCACTTTGCTGACATGTGCGGCGTTTCAGGGCTTATATAAGGCCTTTTGTTCCAATTCTACTGAGATTGGAAGCATGTTTCAAGACTTACTGCTCAAACTTGTTTTATGCTGCTACAGTAAATGCCTAATTAAAGTGGAGTGAGCCGAGAAAGGATGTGATTCCAAGAAAAAAATAACAACAGCAAAAGTTGCCTAGCTTTCTCAGGTTTTTTCCACTCTTTCCACTCTTTCCACTCTTTCTTACATCTAAATTTGATGAGATGATGCTTCAAAGAAGCTTCGAAATATTGCACAATATGTCAATATTTTTCCTTTTATTATTTTTTTTTACCATAGCCTCTCCGAAAAAGAGCCTTCCGAACGAGTATTCCAAGATAAACATCTCAGGCCAGTTTCTTGGCTGCTATAATGACTGGGCTTGGGTTAAAGGAAATCTTTTGAGATCGACCATAGAGTCCAAGCTCTGGCTCTATAAGAGAAACATGTCACATATCTGCTCCCTCATCATCCGCTGTCTTTGTTTCAACATAACTACTTGATTGACAGGTCCCAAGTTTAGGATGCTCAGCACGCCTCTGTCCTTGAAAGTCACCCGCTTACCTTCCGTTTCATTCTGCGCATTAACTGTTAATGACTCCAGATGTTTCTTTTTCCCCCCCTTCCAACTAAATTGTTAATCGAATCAGGCAATAAAACAGCAGATGCTTGTGGACACCGGTGGGTCTTCAGATGGAGGGGCCGAAGAAGGTTATAGAAGGTCGTTCCCCAACTCCAGAAGGGTCCGTTTTGTTTTTTATGCATGCCGTTTCAAGGCCTTCTGTTCTTCCGTTTGAAGGTTCTAAGGAGGTTGGAAGCGCAAGATAGAGCTTCTCTGGTTTCGGGAGCCCGTTTGACGATGGATTGAAGTAACGTATGGAGAAAAAAGGAAGCCAGCACTGACTCACCCAGTTCGTACCCTCATGTGATGTCTGTTTCCCAGACAAAAGAAGTGTTTTTTTCCCCTCTTTTACCGATGCCCCCTCCCTTTACACATAAACTCACCTGCTCAGACATTCACATATACAGTATATAGATGCATAAACCCACCACACACAGCTTCTTTTAAATCTGCGATAAGAGGAGCAATCCGAGTCAGTAAATGCACAGGAGTTTTCCTCTCCCATGGGCATAGGTCCCAGTGCACCCCAGATTAGTACTGCGGCTCCAAAACAGCTCCTTTTATTCATTACTCGCCAGTTTATTTTGGTAGATCTGGAATGCAACCCCACTTGCTGGTGCCCGAAATAAGTATGTTTGCATCTCTGTAAATGCTGCCACAGTCAACACAGAGCGAGAAGCTGCCCTTGTGTGCCTGACTGAATGAAATGTGGCAGTTTTGGGGCTGGCATCTCAGCACAACTGCATTTTATTAAAAGCTCTCTGAGGTCCTGTGAATGGTCATAGAGTTGATGCCTACCAACAAGCTGCTACCGGAGAGTCTTATACAGTCTCCTGTTGGCCTTAGCCCTTAGTACACTCATCATCAAAGGAATATCTGCACCCAGAGGGAAGTGTGGGATTGCAGTGATACTGGGAAGGAAGATAAAGGTTACCAGGAACAATAAATGATGATACATTTTGACTGATATGGTTAACATTTATTGAGCTACACATACAGAAGTAGTGTCTCTCAGTATGGCGTCGGGCTGCCACGTTTGCTTACCCAACATGCCAGACGTCTCGGCAAAGAGTTATAGAGGTTCCTAATAATGTCCTGCGATAGTCCGTCCCATGCAGCTTGAATATTCTCACACAGTTCCTGCAGATTGTGCAGTAGGGCTGGAGGAGGAGTGACACCAGGCGTGATGTGTGACGCGTGACAACAAACCATTCATTTTGGCACTGACCACGGTGGCTCCACACAGATTAGTTGGTCGTCTCCACCAAGACAAACGCGGGACTCGTCACTGAAGATGACCCGCTGCCATTCAGAGTCACTCTATAACAGTCTGGCACGACACCTTTGAAGTCTTTGGTGATGTTGACGTGGTGTTAAGGGCAGTCGTCTACTTTAAATCTATTACATGCTTTGTGTACTTTCACTGATTACACTGAACTTCACATTAACACTGCTTGCTCGCTCTCAAAATTTGCAGGCCTACTCATTTCCAATGATGGGACAAAGCCACCTTGGTAGACCGTTCATAGAATACTGCTGCCGATGACCCACCAGCTTTTGGAATACAGCTTTGGAACTCTAATCTGCCTTGGTGAAGAAAAAAGTTCTCATCTGCTTCACTAGCTGGGTTTCCAAGTCATACTTTTCCCAAATGCACAAATTATGCACATTTACACAAAAGTTTACAAATGTTTTCAAAGACTAAAATGCATGTCGTGTTTAGATGACGTGGTCTACCATGATTAGGGGCTGTGCTGAAATGAGCAAGATGGAGAGATTTAACGCGGTTTTTGCTTTCAGTGAAATTTTCTTTACAGCCATTTGGCATCTTTTTATGGCTGTGTTGTTTGTAGCTCAGAGACACTGGACGGGAAAAACAATGGACCACCTAATGAAGGCTGAAATCTCTGTGCTATCCAATGATGTTCACCAAGCATTGAGCAGAGCCATTTGGGTTCAGTATTTTGGAATGTTGAAAGTAACTTTGAAATTCAGTGTGCCCTGATTGGATCATTGTTGGTGCCAGTCAGTTCCAGTCACGAGCTACATGGACCAGCTGATAAGAGAATTGCCACTACGTTGGAGGGTAGAGTAGTTGCCAAAGTGTTTGGCTTAAGCATAACAGCAGTTCACAGCTGTCTATATACACTGTATGCCAACAATAAGATCAGGTGCAACAGGATCGTGTGACCTTTGGCTCGATATGTCATAGTTTATTTGAAAAACACTTTTCCATCAGCCTTTTTTTACATTTCAGCTTCTAACTTTACCACCTCTGCCTAGTGTAAAAACTCCTGTTTGTGATAAGCTCCCTGTAGAAAAAATGAGTCTCCTCTGTGATGTTCTGGGGGTGTTTTAATTAGGTGGAAATGGGTTCTTTGGTTGAGGTGACAGTAAATTTGAACCGCAGTGCCTACACTGAGCTGCTGGACAACCAGGTTTCACCTGCAGAACATTCCTATCCCTGTAGTCCAAGATGACAATTCTCACGTTCACAGGGCTGCAAATGTGACTGATTGGCATGATGAACATTCAGGACCATGCACACATCTGGACTAGCCTGTAAAATCCCCAGATTTGAATCCTCTTGAAAATCTGTGGGACTACCTGGAACATCCAGTAAAATGCCACGGAAGGCATCCGCCAAATCTGGCCCAACTGACCAATTCATTGATGCAAGAGTGTCTGAACACTGATGTGACCTACATCCAGAAACTTGTCCAGTCCATGCCAAATCACAGTCACAGCTGTTATTGGTGCTCGTGGAGGTATTAAACGCTATTATGTACATTTTAGGTACTAATTGTTTTGTCCAGTGAGCTTATTTGGGTGGGTTTTTTTTTTTCATTTCTGCCTTTTGTTCAGTTTTTTTGACGCAAAATTTTCTAAATTTTCAAAAAAAATTTGGATGGAAAACCCGCTGCTGAAGATGCTTAGCTTTTCAAGTCTTATTGTTGCATTTTTGGAGGCTACAGAAGTTAAAAAGTGCC
Organism: Semaprochilodus insignis; assembly: GCA_034552555.1. Taxonomy (NCBI): domain Eukaryota; kingdom Metazoa; phylum Chordata; class Actinopteri; order Characiformes; family Prochilodontidae; genus Semaprochilodus; species Semaprochilodus insignis. The sequence continues at coordinate 15,815,429 of CM067487.1, read as the reverse complement.
AGACAAATCTTTTTTTTTAGTTTTCTTACATCTGTTTGACAACGGATTGAAGAAATATCAGCCTCTTCAGCACCACACAAATGAGCCATTGCCACGTAAAGAGAAACACTGCCTCGCTAGAACTAGCCCTCGTCTTACTTGCAGCACCCCAACCCAGTAGTTCAGGCTTAAAGAACATCACAGCAATGGAAGACTGCATAAACAGCCCGTAATATTGCCAGTTGTTTCCAGCTTGGAGGTACTGTAACAGCCACCCCCTTACTGGCAGAGCGCCCGGCATGGCTGCTGTGTGAGCTAGTGGGCAGCAGCCCAATGGTACCAAGGCCTACTACTATATTCATGAAGTGTCATAGAGTTGAAGTGCAGCTCTCAGATCAGGTTTCCTCCTGTCAGTCTGAGTCTTAGTCAGCACGTGTTATGAGGCAAAGCTGATCAAGAAACGGCTTTCTTGTCCCGAGACCCTGCACTGGCCTTTACCGAGGTCAGAGCAAACTGTATGCGTTCGCACACAAACATGGCGCTTCAGTCTCATGAGAAACTGTGCTTTCGATTCACTGGAAAAGGCTGCAGACCGGGGTACTGGAGGGGAGTTACAAACCTGAAGACAGGACAAGATGGTGGTCAAAAGCCATTTGTCAACTTGCATGAGCGCTAATGGACCAGACCTGTTTACTCAGCTGACTTTCCCATGGCAGATGCGGTCAAAATCTTCGTCCGCGGTCATGGACGCACTCCAGCTTTTTTCCCCCCACTCTCTAACTTTATCAAAACAAAACTCAGTAAAAAACACTGACATAAATAAAACAATCCAAATTTCCCATTATTCTATTGTGTGTGTGTGTGTGTGTGTGTGAGTGTCATATGGATGCAATTAGCTTAAGCACTGTGAAATAGTGCGTGGGGGGATTTCTGTATCTGTTTTTCTTTTTTTGTCCTCCCATTAGAAATACAATACTTTTTGTCTCTGGGAGCTGAGCTGAAATTCAGCTGTATTAGAGATTCGTGCCCACAGCTCGGTTCTCAGGTTGTCGATCGTGCATATCTCCCTCTGTTTCTTTCTATGCCAGTTCATTTAGAAATGTTATTCCTGGCTGCTGCGCAGACCACAAGTGGACCCCGGGTCCTTTTCCCAAGGCACACACATCACGCCCCCCCAACATGATATAAATTATGCGACCCGAGCCGACATGGCATGTCGCTTGCACTTTTTCCTCAGTCAGTTTATTTATCTGTGCAAAAGAAGGCCAACAACACAACAGTGGCAAGCTGCAGGGTAAACATATATAAGGCCTTGTATATACAGTGGTGTATAAATAGTAGCAAAGCCACTGTGTAGGACTTACTGTTGTGATATATGGTTTAGTTTTAACTTGTTGACATTACCAGTACATATGCTTAGCATGTATTTCATTCATATCGCTCTGCCGTTTGTTTGATACTGTTTATTTTTAACCTCAGATGAAAGTTCTGTGAGTCTCATGCATTATGAAGAGTCACAGTGCCCTCTGTTGGGGGATACACCCTCTTGGAATCAGAAGCTGGGATTATAGAGAGCTTTTGGGCTACACACATCATCATGAGCACCGATGTCATGTTACATTACAACATATGCAGTCATTATTACTACCCCAGTATTTGATCTTGATTGTAGTTATTTTTGTAAATTTGTAATTAGACGGATGAAAACGTTGCTTTAACTGATAAATGCTATTGTAAATACAGTTGGGGCCAAAAGTGTACATGCACATAGACATTCAAACACAACTCTCTGGAGTGTTTTCATGTTACCATACATTTCCTGTGTAAAGTATATAGAATCTATTTATCTAACTACCAGTCTGTCTGTCTGTCTATCTGTCTATCTATCTATCTATCTATCTATCTATTATTCTATCTATCAATCTATCTATCTGTCTATCTATCTGACTGTCTCTCTATCTAGTATATATGTGTATGCCTATCTGCCTCTTTTTCTGTCTGTCTTTCAAACCAAAATAGTACCAATACAACATACCAGATGTTTAAACTGAGACATCTGTTTTAAAGAATTACGCAGTTGGGCTGAGATTTTTGCCACTGCTGGTAGACCTGTGACCGTAAGCTTCCATACACCTTCACATTCAGCTACTTACTCACTGCTGGACTGAGAATCATCTGCCAACCAAAACTATCCAGCCTACAACGTCCTGTGGGTAACGTCCTGTGACCACTAATAAAGGACTAGAGGATGACCAACACAAACTGTGCAGCAGCAGATGAGCTATCGTCTCTGATTGTACATCTACAAGGTGGACTATACATCTAATAGAGTGGACAGTGAGTGGACACAGTGTTTAAAAACTCTGGAGGCCATTTTTTACCAGCAGGAAGCCGATGTGGATTAAATCATATTTTCAGCAGTGTTCACTCAGTGTTTACCAGAGTTCTCTAATTTAGGAACTTAAGACTTGCTTGACTAACACTAATAAAAGACTCAACTTAGACTTGAGACAGATGACTCGAAATTACTCGATTTATTATTAAATATGCAAATTTTTAGGGATTTTTGTTGAGTGATTTCTATTGCAATGCAATAGCAAAACCTGGCAACCTGACAAGCTATCTGACCACGGGAGACCAGCAAAGATAAACGTACAAGGTGGCTCGTGTCATGAAGGCAGCTACGCCAGAAATAGTGAGGTTTAGATTAGAGGATTGTGTTGTGGATGAAAGTAGTAAAGAGAGCATCAGTACAGAGGGTCTGCAGGTCAAACATCAGTGACATGACCACCACAAACAACTTCATCCATCACTACAGACCCCACACAAAAAGGTACGCAACTGTGTCATACAGCTAGTCGAATATTAGTGTTAACATTAGGTTATGAAAAGAGCAGGGAGGAGCATAAAGTAACTAAACTCTACAGACTCCACATTCACCTCCTGTGACACAACAAGATAACATAGAGATCTAAAATCAATGTAGTGTACAGACACCCGGAACATACTACAACCATTATTTAGAACTTCAGTTAATTTTTTTAAAAAATTGAATTTTAGTTCATTTTTAATAGGAAGTAAGCCACTACTGTGAAACATCTACATGACATATCTAATATTGCTTGTAGTGTACAGATACCTTCTTATCGAAGGCCAGAGTGCTCTTTGGATCTGACTATGGTAAATACCACTCGCTTCAACAATCGGGAGCGAAACAAACTGAATATCTGAGGTTTAAATATGACCAGCTCCTCCAGAATCCTCTCTAACAATGTTCTAATCTTTAGCAGCTGATAGTGGTGCACCTGACTCTAATTTTAGGCACTTTAAGCAATTAATTTGGGGATGTCCTAATATTTTCCTCACAAGAAAATTGCATTTCTGTTAGTTACATTTTACAAATGATTTTTAAAGATAGTTTTATGCGTTAGTTATATTGCCTCAATCTCTCAGTATTGTTCATATGAAGATCATATGTTTACATATGTTTAAAAAACAAAGGTGTTCATTTGGTATTTAGTCATTTTTTCACATGACTATTTGGCTCTGGCTTTTTGTGCAAAGTAACAGGAATACAATGATGTAGTTTCATATGAGAAGCACCTTCAACAGATGAGTTAAAAGGTCAGGAATAAATGAAACAGTGTTAGTTAATGTTTAAAATATAATTCAGTTCTTTATGGCTGCTGTATGTAACTGATTTAAATGTGGAAAATGAAGTTAGAGCATCATAACTGCATATGACTTGACTTGAGACTTGCTTGACTTATAGCAGGACTTGACTTGCTTGAATTTTCCCACATTAACTTGGGACTTGCTTGAGACTTCAAGGTTAAGACTTGTGACTTACTCATGACTGTTTACACACATGCAAGAAATTAACAAATTACACATGGTAACTCTTTCAGATTTGATGTTTGGTAAATCCGCCTACAGTGCTTATAAAAGTAGGTTTAGCTTGTAATACAAAACAGTGAAACTTCATTAACATGTTGAGATTCTAATGACATGTTTGAATGGATTTTCCCAAGCCGTCCCCTGAGGTAACACCACTTCATCATCAGTCTACACCCTGCTATCCCACTTTTGGTATGTTAGTGTATAGAAGGAGATTCATTCCAGAATTATTACCTTGTAGACTACAAACTATGGACATTGCAGGTTTTCCAGTGCAAAAATGATAACTCTTGTCAGTAATCACTGAGATTACAACAGTATAATCTGACCTATTATGCTTAGATGCTGTAAAAACATATTATGGAACATAAATTATACCTAGTCCAAGACTGTCCTCCATCATCAAACATCAAACAAGGAAATGCAGAGTGATTGCGCAGCTTAAGTTTGTTGCTAAAAATGAACTGGAGTCTATAGGAGGAACGAGGGATAAATAAATGACACATAGAGGAGTGCGGGTCAGTATGGCTGTGGATTAGAGTTTAGGGATCTGTCCTGAGTGAGTACATGCCATTTTGTGGCTGTAGGTTAAAGGAGACAATAAGGTTTGAATGGGGGTGAAAATGAATGGGACAGAGTGACAAACAGACGAGTACGGATTGGTGCCAATTGGTGCTTGGGGGTCTGCTCTGAGATAGCGAATGTGAAACTGTGTCAGTCGGTCGAGCAGACATACAGTAGAGGAGTATGCACTTTTTCATCCCATTAATTCTGAATGGGAAAAAAAATCCAGAAAAATCCAATGCGTTGCAGAAACTGTGCATCCCGTCAAAAAGCTGTATAAAAGCACAGCACTCTTGATCAGACTGAACATTTTGGAGTTGAAATGGTGTTGATATCTTGAAAACTGCAGGACTAGTTAGCAGACAAAAAGTGTGTACGAGAAGAAGAAGAAGAAGAAGAATATGGTTGGATAATAATAATATATTGTGAAGCAATATGCAACCATAATAACTAGCCCTTTATATAGGAAGATCGAGAGTAAGAGGCTGGAGTAGAGGAGGGATGATGAAGAGGTACATGTCAAGCAGAGCTGTCCATCTCCAGTCTGATCACACCACACTCAGTCAGTGCCCCCGTCCTAAGTGCTTCAGGAGGGACATTGTTTACCACTTAACCCCCTCCCAATGGCCGTACCACTCCTGAATACTTTATCGGCAAGCCACAGGAAGAAAAAGGAATGCTCAGCTGTCAGTCTCTGCCATTCTTGGCATCACATAGATCAGATGGCTCCTGAGTGGTCTGATCTTCTCCTCCAGGCTCAGGAATCCACCGGCCCGCAGCACTGATGATGGTTGCCGAGTTCCCTCGGGTCCTGCGATCGCAGGGACATTAAGTGCTGACTCTTGTCATGCTTTGTCTTCCCTCAAAGCAAACCTTGCCTTTCTTTATTGTTTGTTCGATTGTCATCCAGCTCCTGTATTATTTATCACACATGTTGGCGCAAAAGCTCAGCTTTCCTCCTCCAGCTGATTCCATCTGAAAAATCTCAGTATTTCTTTGGATTCACACACGGAGGTAACACGAGACAGGGCTCTTGAGAAATGGGCCCTGAATTGGAGCTGACATCAGGAAACCATCACCACATCCTGTGCTGATGCGCTCTGTCCGTCACCGAGAGGAGCATGATGGAATCAAGATGCCAAAGTGCTGTACGAGCGACACGCTTGCGAAGAGACGCTCCATCCTGCCATTTTGTATTTAGGCTCTGGAGGATCACAGTGTTGTTTGAGGTCTTTTGTGTTGTTTTTGACTGCAGTAGGATTTTTTTTGTGTTCCTGTCGAAGTGAAAAGTGGAAAAGTGCATTATCTTTTGACAGGGACTTCCGGTAGCTTTTCCTTAGTTTCATATGCCATTAAGGGTCACAAAAGTCAGAGACATGCATAGAGTGGTCAGCGAGAGGTCAGCCTGATGAAAATATACTTTTGATATTTGTTGTTGGGGGCGGCACGGTGGTGCAGTGGGTAGGCCTAGCCCTGTCTTCTCGCAACAAAAAGGGTCTGGGTTTAATTCCCAGCTGGGGTTCTTTCTGTGTGGATTGTTCAGCTCTCCCTGTGCGCCGGTTTCCTCCCACAGGAAAAACACATGCAGTCAGGTGAACTGGAGATTCTAAATTGCCTCCTAGGCATGCGAACCAGCCAGCCCCGGCCCATCCTATTTCGTAATACCACTTTGTACCTGAAGTGGCGAGAGTGAGTCACTGTAGCGTGGAGTGGAATCAGTCCAAGATGAGAGGATGAAGAAGTAGTGTTGCTGGCCCGATGGCGTATTCTAACCTCTTATTAATCATGTTGAAGGTGCTGCTACTGGTTAGATCATTTAAGGGCAGATAGCCAGTAAAAGAAGCAGTACAACAATGGCTAAAGCTCTTGGCGAGCGACTGCTGCCACCAGCACCTGCAAGAAATCATGTTCAGCAGCAAACAAAAGAAGTGATATAAATGGAAGTACAGTAACTCAGTAAGTGCAATACGTTAGTGTACTGTAAGTAGTGTGTTGGTGTACAGTAACTCAGAAAGTGTAATGTGTTAGTGTACTGTAAGTAGTGTGTTGGTGTACAGTAACTCAGTAAGTGTAATACTTTAGTGTACTGTAAGTCGTGTGTTGGTGTACAGTAACTCAGTAAGTGTAATGTGTTAGTGTACTGTAAGTAGTGTGTTGGTGTACAGTAACTCAG
>CM067487.1:15776610-15803827 GCA_034552555.1 Semaprochilodus insignis | reverse complement strand
TGGTTTGAAGCAGTGTTCGATGTCTGACTAAATGACGAGCAGAATTAGCTTGAATTTGTTCGGATTCTCTTCTTCAAAAGCTCCTCCAGACTTTTTCTGAGACATCGGTCCACCCGTGTTTCTCAGCTTCACAGCTTTAGCTTCCTTCAACATTGAACCGCCAGCGCACGTTGTCACGTGGATTTAATTTTTTAGCAAGCATGCGTCATAGCCCAGTTATAACTTAAATATATATTTATTATTCCCCTTTTAATAATTATTAAAATGTCTTTTTACATTCTTAAAGTTCTTCTGCATTTTTGTTAGCTTTTGTCTGTTTTATGAAAACAAAAAAACCCAAAAAACTGGTCACTGTTGTCAGTCAACTTGAAGGGCCTCCAACTGACGATTCGACTCGTCGACTTCTAGAGGGCAGCCCTAGTAAGTAGTGTGTTGATGTACAGTAACTCAGTAAGTGTAATGTGTTAGTGTACTGTAAGTAGTGTTGGTGTACAGTAACTCAGAAAGTGTAATGTGTTAATGTACTGTTAGTTGTGTGTTAGTGTACAGTAACTTAGAAAGTGTAATGTGTTAGTGTACTACAAGTAGTTTCTTGGTGTTCAGTAACTCAGTAAGTGTAATGTGTTAGTGTACTGTTAGTTGTGTGTTGCTGTACAGTAACTCAGAAAGTGTAATGTGTTAGTGTACTACAAGTAGTTTCTTGGTGTACAGTAACTCAGAAAGTGTAATGTGTTAGTGTACTGTTAGTTGTGTGTTGGTGTACAGTAACTCAGAAAGTGTAATGTGTTAGTGTACTGTTAGTTGTGTGTTGGTGTACAGTAACTCAGAAAGTGTAATGTGTTAGTGTACTGTTAGTTGTGTGTTGGTGTACAGTAACTTACTAAGTGTAATGTGTTAGCATACTGTAAGTAGTGCGTTGATGTACAGAACTCTGTAAGTGTAATGTGTTAGTGTACTGTTAGTTGTGTGTTGGTGTACAGTAACTCAGGGAGTGTAATGGGGTAATGTAGTGTAAGTAGTGTTTTGGTGTACAGTAACTTACTAAGTGTAATGTGTTAGCATACTGTAAGTAGTGTGTTGATGTACAGAACTCTGTAAGTGTAATGTGTTAGCATACTGTAAGTAGTGTGTTGATGTACAGTAACTCTGTAAGTGTAATGTGTTAGCATACTGTAAGTAGTGTGTTGGGTCCACAGCTGCTGCACATAACACAAACAGTCATACTGTTTCCCATGTGCCGTCTAAATGTTTGCATTATCTTGTTATATACTGTAACGGGGTGCACTACTGAATACGTTTAGGACAGTATGTGGTTTTTGTGTTCAGCCATTATATGAGCCAGCTGTCTCTGGTGATCGATGGTGGACTGGAAACTGCATTTCCCAGGTTGCCAGCGCACCGTGCGCCGCATCTCCTGCGTCCTTGATGACGCACGACGCATGTCTCCGAGGTAACTGGCCTCGCGCTGCACCGCTTAGCGCTGAGGAGACAGCTAAAAAAAAAAACAAAAAAAGGGGGCTGGGGGTTTGAGCTGTCGGTAACAGATATCCGTGTTTTGTACGGACTGGACCACGCGGCGTTGAGGCGGAGAGCCCCTGCTAAAGCGCTAAGATGCTGAACATGTGGAAAGTGAGAGAGCTGATGGATAAAGCGTGAGTACGCCCGCAGTTTTCACCTCCAGAGCGCCGGTATGTTTTCTTTAGCGGGGCCCGTAGTGGTAGCTAGCTCGTGACGTCACGTACCTCAGCTGATAGTCGCGGATCATGGCTTCGCCAGCACCAATTAAATATTAAATTAGCTCAGTATCTGGTTAGATGCCCCCTTGCTGTGTCATATGATAGTTATAGTTTATTTGCTGTACGTTTTGGAAATTGAAACGTTAAACCATATTGTCCTATTTAACGTTAAATAGCTTTGCTCGCTAATGCTAATGCTAACCTGTGGTACCCAGCTATCTGTAGCTAAGCTACTTAGCTCCAGTTTTGGTGGCTAGCTGGCTGCAGGCTAACACTTGCAGTAGTCCCAGTGAAATCATAATGCACTGCAAGTGCAGACCCCAGCAGTGTTTCTGTATTTGTATATGTCATTTTTTAAGGCTTTAAGTTAACTTTACACTAGCTATGATAGTCGTCCAGACGCCGCGCTAGCATCAACCCCTGAGCAGCCTGCTTTGACTAGCCGCATCAGGCCCATGTTTTGAACCGCTATATCTGACTGGCAGGCAGCCAGCCGGTTAGCTTAGTCACAACAACACATGGGTGTGTATCGCTGTGTGAGATGACTGAGGAAAGTTGTGGCATCGCTCTTCTCTTGAGTTCTCCTTCGATGGCAACTAAACCATGGTGAATTTAGTCATTTGGCTGTTAACGCTTGCTTGCCCCGGCCATGGTAGTTGTGTAGTGGGCCATGTTGCCTTGTGCTCCATCATGCTAGCTAGCTACCACTGAACAGCTCTGTGTGTCATGTCTGATGCTGTGGGTGACACTTGCCTATGTTTCCGCAGTGACCGAGCCGACATACCGTGAACCTCAAACACTGTTGTGGAACAGAAACATTAATATTTACACCCCCAACAAGTACATATAACCACAACAGAGCTACAGCAACCAAAATGATGAAATCTAGCGTTCCAGGCTGTGAAGGGAATGTTGGCTATTTACGGATTATGGATCAGATAAGGATCAGTTCAGATAACTCCAAAGTTCAGTCTTAGAAGTTGGTTGGTTGTTAAACGTCTCACAGTCCCAGTCATCCCATTTATAAATTTATACGCATCACTCCATGAAACTTTGCTCCGTGTGGCAGATGTCCTGATTGGGCATTCTAGTGAAAATTTGTATTTGTAAATAAATAAATATTGATTTATTTAGGTCTATTTAAAGGCTTCTTTACAGCTACACACAGATTCTGTGCTATTGTGCTGTTATCTGTTAGTGGCAGGATGAACCAAATTGTCTCCTGTCAGGTCATGTTTTTTCCGGAGTTCTGTTTTCTTTATATCTTTAAGTCGTTTATTAAACTCCAGTTTTGACCGTCTCCTTTATTATGTAAGTGAATCATCTTATATTTAACACCCCTTAGAAATGTGTCCTGTAGACATCTTAGAAGCACATGAGGGATTTTAAAAATGTACCGATGTTGAAAATGACACATTTCACAGAAAGCTTTGTCTTCTGGTTATTGTTACTCACTCCACAACCTGCCCTGAATGAGACACCACACACTTTCAGATAATCCACACAAACGAGTCCCGACCACCAGTGCAGATTCCCAAACCTTGTGAATCTTTTTCACATACTGCACTTAGTTCCTGATATTGCCAACATGCTTACTTCTTCTGTAACACGTTCTGTTCAGCTTAGCACACGTTGGTTAATGGTCTTTCAGGCATGACATTGCATTTCACAATCGGCGTCCACCCACTGTACAGGATACAAAGTCATAAATACTGACCATGTTTAATATGTCAGATTCACAATAAGGACAACTCTGATTGGACTGAGAGTAGATTGGAGGATTAAAGATTGGACTTTAGACACATTCCACACTACAGGATAATCTAGGAAGATCTTTAAGATCACCCTGATACCGGGACCTGTGTGATTGTCAGAAGTAGTGTGTGGGCCAGACTTAAAGTGTGATTGGGGTAATTCTTGTGTTATGAATACCGATACATTAGACAGTTATACCTGGTGTTGAAGGCTTCTTGCGTTTTGGGTTTTACCATCGAGGAATGAATCAAATGTACTTGACCGCTTGGTGGTTTTGACTCTAACTTGAATAAAGAAGATGGTTCTCTGACCTTTTCACAGTACTGTATATATTGTCAGAATTTATGTTTAGCTCAGATTGCAACATAAAGCAGCTCAGTGGAACTGAACAGAGAAGGGACAGCACTGTGGGTTTCCCTTGTATGAGCTCCTGGGAGAGTGGAAATTGGGGTTTGGGGGGGTCCACTCTCAATAAAATGTTAAGCTGCCTGCTTTTATTATTATTATTATTATTATTATTATTGTTATGTAGTAGTAGTAGTAGTAGTGTTGATGAATATAAAAGTTCAAATGACTAAAGCTACTAAGCGCTGATCATATGACCAGGTCGTGCAGTGCTGATCTTCTGTGTACATTTACTACAGAAGGCATAATGAAAACACAATAGGCTCCCAGCCTACTGAAAGAGTACTATGCCATGTGAGGCTCAGCCCTGCACTGAGCACAGAGGCCCCTTTCATTGTTAAATGATCCACCCTTAATTTAAAAATGCAGGTATATTGTAGTAATATTGTAGTATTGCAGCATTTTGTCCATAAGTGGCAGTATTCTACCAGTTCAAGCCCATGTTGGGAGCTGATCTGAAATGCTAGACACTTAAGCTTTGAGCTAGGCAGCACAGTTGCACACCACAAGCATGGAGCTGTGAAGACACTTGGAAAGGTCTCTGTGCTTAGTGATCTTCATTATGAGTGTGTTGATATTGAATTATATATTCAATGTACATGTATCATCAAAAGAATAGTTACTCCCAGAAGTAAGTGTGGGATTGGCGTGCTATTGGGAATGAAGATGAAGGTTACCAGAAACAATTAATGATAATAAATTTAGACTGATATGGGCAATATTTATTGAGCTACACATACAGAAGTAGTGTCTCTCAGTGTAGCGTCGGCCAGCATGTTTACGAATGCAACGTGCCAGACGTCTTAGCATGGAGTTGTAGAGGTTCCTAATGGTGTCCTGCAATAATCCATCCCATGTAGCTTGTATATTCTCACGCAGTTCCTGCAGATTTTGCGGTAGGGGTGGAGGTGGAGTGACACCAGGTCTTCTGGCTGTGTAACGCTTGACAACAAACCGTTTATCTTGGCGCTGACCACGGTGCCTCCACAGACGGATTTGTTGGTCAAGACAAAAGCAGGACTCGTCACAGAAGATGACCTTTTGCCATTCTGAGTCACTCCATGATAGTCTAGCACAACAACATTTCAGTCTATGTTGGTGTAGTCATCATAATGCGTGACTCTTAGGGTCAGAAAAGGTGTTTCTGGGTTGAGCAGAAGTACCATAAATGGGCATGCCCTTTTCCCATCCTATTCGTTCTTAATCGGGAAAAATTCCCGAAAAATCTCTTGCTGGGCAGAAACGTGCATTTGATCAAAGAGCTGTATAGGAGCACACCATTTCCCATCAGACCAAACAGTTTGGAGCTGGAATGGTGTTGATATCTTGCTAACTGTGGGGCTAGTTAGCTGACAATTAAATGTGGAGGTTGTCGAATAACAACATAGAGACGACACCTTTGCCATTCACAAAGAATTAAAGTGAATTAAGAGACTGGTGGCTCAGTTGTGTGGAATTTCATCATGTCATTCAGTCACTAGGACTGTAGATCCCAGTATCATGACTAATCTCATTATGGCAAGTTTTGAAGTATAGGAAATAATCAAACCATTAGAACTGATGTGGTATTGTATCTTGATGAACCATTTTTTAGCACATTGACTGTCTGTAGAACGTTTCTCTATCATTTCCCCATCTGTTAGTCTGCTGAGCAGCTCTGCAGCCAGACGCTGTGTATGAATGGCAGTCATGTATGAGCTGTAGTGTCACTGCCACATCACTCATGTCATGCAGAGTTATGCTGGGATCAGACTGCGCTGTATTTTTGTCTTTCATGATGGTCGCTTAGACCATGTCAGATTAGACTATCATGCTGCCATACATTGCACCATGTCTGGGTCGAGAGACTAGCAACACTACACGTTTGACTCTGGCCAGACATGGATAATCAACTGATGTAAAAGTTACATGCTGTACAACGTTACAGCAATTAAAAGGCGAGTGGCATTTAAGTAATTCATACACTCATTGTGCGCATCCCTAAGTGAGTTCACAGGTCATCAAGAAGGAGGGTCAAGAAACTGTCAGTAATGGCTATAGAAGCGAGGTCCGTGCTGTTGCTGCGGGTGCTTGCATGCTGCCGGTGTGTGCGTGCTTCTGGTGGTTGGGTGCGTGTGTGCTGCTGCTGCTGGTGGGTGGGTGCTTGTGTGAGTGCATGGATGGGTGCGTGTGTGCGTGCTGCTTGTGGCTGGGTGGGTGCGTTCGTGCTGCTGGTGGGTGGCTTGGTGCGTGCGTGCTGCTGGTGGGTGGGTGTGTGTGCGTGCTGCTGGTGGGTTCGTGCAAGCTGCTGTTGGGTGGGTGGGACGGTGCGTGCTGCTGGTGGGTGAGTTGGCGGGTGGGCGGGAGCGTGCGTGTTGCTGGTGCGTGCTGCCGCGTCTGTGCGTGCGTGCTGCCGCGTATGTGCTTGCTGCCGCGTCTGTGGGTGTGTGCTGCCGCGTCTGTATGTGCGTGCTGCCGCTGCCGCGGCACTACTATCTACTCTCCACACTTTAATCGTCGTCCTGTGGAAGATCTTTTCACTGACTGTGCAGTGTAGCTTGGCGATACAAATTCTTTGAGGCGTTCATTGCAATCGCTAAGTCTTCCTCATCACAGATATCTGTTTTTTTCTGGTGGATGCTTGTTTCATAGGATAAGCCCTTCTGTCAGGTTACTGTAATGGATACCGTGGCCGATGTCACCTGTTAGGCATGCATGGATTCAGTTGAATGGAACCTGTTATTAATACAGCTGGGTGATACTCATACAGGGTTGAGGGCTTTTTCCATTTCCTTTGGTCTATTATTACAATCTGATCACTGATTTTTCTGAAGTACAATGTCTTTTGCCCTGGTTTAGTGTTTAATAGACATTCATTGTTTCTTGTGCTTTGCAATAAGTTAAACTGAACATGCAAATCATAATTTGTATATATTAAACTTTTTATTGAACTAAAACACAAATGACTCTGAACTCTCTAGTTAACTATTGAGTTTCACTGGTCAAGTGCAGTTGCACTTGATCCTGTGCAATCTGGCATCCCTGAACAGGTTGCTGACTATGAACAGCAGCAAGTGATTTAGGAGTACAAAAGAAATGCTGTCTTTGTAACCATCTTAAAATGAAAACAGTGTTGTGGCCATCACTCATCAGTGGACAGGGACTAATTTATTCTCTGTTGTAAGTTCAACTGTGGACATGCTAACTAGCTGTCTGGACCAGGAGGAAATTTATTTGCATATCTAGACTCAAGACGGGCACTGCTGAAACTGTCAAATTGAGTCTTGCAAAATGTGATACAATAATAATCTCCAGATGAGTATGAAGTGGAAGCAACTGTGTACTACTGATGACAAGCTTGTATTTGGCTTGTTTCCCCATGGAAGTGCACCTTTTAATAAAAGTGGTAAACATGTTGTACATTCTAATTGATTTTCCATTTTTAAATATCTGTAATTACTGTATTAACATTACTATATATTGCCATCTTAGTGTTGCAATACTTTATTTTTTCATCTTGGTTTTAACATTATCAAGATTACATATTATTCTGAAGACACGTGTGGGTTTACTGATTGTTTTGGATAGCAAATAGATGACTTGATATAGATCACTTTAGGCATGCGGATCCCTGGTTCCTAGTGTTACCATTGGAAGGAAAGCTGCATTATGTCATTTCACCCTGAACAACTCTGAAACTTGGTTTACAACTTAATGGCTGTATTTTGCAGACATTATGAAAAATCTTTTGAATTTCACATCTGGGTACTTCTAAAGGGATTATATTGAAATGTATATGTAATAAGCTATGGGGAAAAAATATCAAATTAGAGGAAAGGTCACCCCCTCTTTTAGACTCAACAACTAAAATTATTCAACTAAGGATGTTAAATTGTTCGCTAGCTTTTATGCTCATCGTCAAAAAAAGTTTGCACCCAGAAATACTCGACTGACAGGAATGAAACTTGGTGGGTAGGTTTGACATTGTGAGACATGCAAATGATTCACATGATTTCATGCTCAGCCACGCAAGTGATATAAGCAAGGATGGACCTTATCGCTGTACCTGACTGACCCACTGGCCACAACTGCGGACATTTAGAGAGCAGCGATGCCCTCTGAGTCATTCTGTTAGTGCCAGCACCATTGGCAGACGCCTACGTGATGCAGAACTGCATGCACGCAGACCGTAATGACATAATTGCCAAATGCCCATTACCAAATGTATCATTTGTTGTTCCTTGCGACCTTTNACAACTGCCCTTAACACCACATGAACATAATTGCCAAATGCCCATTACCAAATGTATCATTTGTTGTTCCTTGCGACCTTTGTCTTCCTTTCCAATAGTGTTGCAATCCCACACTTCCTTCTGGGTGCAGCTATTCTTTTAACAATGAGTGTATGAATTACTAAAATGCCACTTGCCTTTTAATTGCTGTAACTTTGTACAGCATGTAACTTTTACATCAGTTGATTATCCACTGATTCTTGACTAAAGTGGTTCATTTTCATCTTCAGAGACCTTGATTGGCAGTGTCCAGAGGTGGTAGTAACTATAGTTCCATCTACTCAGCTACATGTAGTTCTGTATAGTACTGCTGGGATTGTTCTCTGCTGAGTGTTCTCTAATAGTAATACTGTTACTGCTACTCTAGTATGTTAATCTACTTTATACTCACGTTTCACACCTTCATATTTACTTACTAATCTCTTTTGTAGTGTTTAAATTTAACTCTGTTTTGTTGTTGATTGCATCTGTGTTGCCTTGTGACACAAAAGTAGTAATAATAATAATAATAATAATAATAATATAAAAACGGACAGTACAGACTTCAGTTCCTGTGCTGATGCATGTTGGATTTACTAGGAAGTTCCACTGCAGTTACTCAGTATAGTTAGTAGGTTTTTTGGTAACCTTTTAACAAATTTTTGTTCTTGTACCCAAGTTGTTTAATATAAAGGCACTTTTAAATTTTACTTGTCAGTATTTTATCCAAATATCAGTGTTTTTTAGTTTAGGCTACTCACGCTACCCACCTCTGTTTGTGCTTGCTTGTTTGTTAAATTGAGGTTTATGTGCATGGTGCCTCTTATTCAGATTTAAAAGTTCTCTTTAAAAAGTTCTCTTTAAATTGACCATCTCCTTTTCCTTGGAACTCACTTTCCCCACAAACATGTCCAGAGCATTTGGTTTTCATCAGTATGAGCAATTGCTTTTGTTTTCCGTCTCCCTCAGAACGACCACCTCCTCCACCATTCGCATTCACGTCTGCATCCTGAAGCTTCACGTGGGCCCATGCTTTCCCTCAGAAGTTGCAGGTAGTCTTTTTTTAGTCAACGGTGGCGGAGCAGGAGAGCTGAAGCCGCTTCGAGAGCTTTTAAGTGTTCCATATAGAGTTCTTTGTAGGCCTCTGGTCTGTAGTGAATGCGCAAGCAAGCTTACCCACCACTGCCAGTGGGGGGAAAAATACAGCAAAGTAAGGAGGAGAAACGGCGAGTATAGCACAGCAGGCCGATGGAACAAAGAGGCAGGGGATGTAAAGGGTGGCAAGATGCCCCTACACCTGTCTGTGTCCCTTTCTCTTTGCAGGAAAGAAAGCTCGCTCTCTACCTTTTGTCTCTCCTGCACATTGAATATTCTAGTAGAATATGCTGTGCAGTGTGCAGCATGCAGTTTGGTGTGTGTGTGCGCCCAAGAGTGTGAGGGAGTGTGCGGAATGTGTTTCGGTGTGGTTGCTATTCGGGCCGCCCGCTTTCATAAACCGCCATCATTCATTATTCAGTTGCCTGAGATTTCCCTTGTAATCTTGGGCCTGCTTTGCCGCTCTCCCCTCTCACTCGGTTTCTGAACCACGTCGTCTGCCACCCCTCTATGTGCTGTTTTACTGTAAAACCTCACTGTTATGGTAATCCACTGCCATTGAATACCCTCAGCCCCACGGAACCACAAAGGTTTGTTTGTGTTCAGGCTGAGTCCGGCGTGCTTTTAACCACCTTATTTATATTGCAGCAGTAGCTCCTGAATCTTTGGAAAATTTGGCAGACTTGGATTTTAGTCATATAACTTTAGGTAGTTTGAGTAAAAAGTGTCTTCAGAGTTGGTAAACTATGGGGTAATAGTTGTAAAATTGTAATGAAGCAGAGCTGTAGCATGCAATCACTGCAGTGAGATTGCTACTTATAGTGAGAGCGCTAGGAGATTTTCCAGCCAACCTGTCAGACTAGGAGTTTTATCATGATTTCATTTTTAGAAGGAAAGCTTCATTCTTCATGACCTGGATAAACAAAGGTTTTCCATATAACCTTTGTGGTTATTGTGCTTGTATGCACCCACTGTCCTCTTCCTCCTTGTTTCTATACTCACTGTCGATATAACCAGTTCCACTGGCCATATAGGAGCACCTTGCAGGTCTGCAGTTACAGATTGTAGTCCATCTGTTTCTCTGTATGCTTTGTTACCCTTTTCTTCAATGGTTAGGACCCCCACCGGACCACCACAGAGCAGATATTATGTGAGTGGTTTGTCATTCTTAGCACTGCAGTGACACTGACGTGGTGCTGGTGTGAGTGGATTAGACACAGCAATGCTGATGGACACCAGTGTTGGTGCTGGACTGGGAATCGTTCACCAACCAAAACTATCCAGCCAACAGCATTCTGTGGGCAGCATGACCACTAATGAAGGTCTAGAGAATGACCAACAGAAACCATGAACTACGATGAGCTATCATCTCTGACTTTACATCTACTAGGTGGACCATGCAAGGTGGGAGTGTCTGATGGAGTGGACACAGTGTTTAAACACTCCAGCAGCACTGCTGTGTCTGATCCACTCACATCCACACAACACACCTTAACGCACCACCACCACGTCATTGTCACTGCAGTGCTGAGAATGATCCACCACCAATATAATACCTGCTCTGTGGTGGTCCGGTGGGGATCCTGACCGTTGAAGAACAGGATAACTATGTATACAGAGAAGCAGATGGACTACAGTCTGTAGAACAACAAATGCTCCTGTATGGTCAGTGGGGCTGATTAAATGGCCAGTGAGTGTAGATACAAAGAGCTACCTGATGAAGTGGTGGGTGTATGTGATGTCATGCAGTAGAAAAGGTGCTTTCTAGCTCACAGCCATGCCAGTCTGCCTTGCAGTTGCTTTGTAGTCTTCAAGCTTCGCGAGGTACATGGAAAAAAAGACTATCAAACCTTGTGTTGTCTGTCGGAAGCTGTAGTTCACTGGCCCTGAACAACACTGACTATCTGCATGGAGGTCTTCCACGTGAAGTAGTATGGTTTTCTACCCTGTAGTGTTTCATGACAGAAAAACATGAACTGTGAAGAAGTTTACGTCTTGAACTAGCCAGTGCTGCTTGCCAGCTGCCAGAGAATTGGATTAAACTTTGAGACATGAAGACCATGTGTGCAGCTTTGGCCTCTGTCTGATTTGCTTTGCAATTTTGTGGTTTTGCTTATGAAAGTGTTTACATATCAAATTTGCTCTATATAAGTATATCCTTGGGAAAGTCCCTGCCAGGTTCAAAGTTTCTCCTGGTCTGATGCATGGGTTTCCTTTCTTTTGCCATGATCTTTAGTATATTAGAAACTTGCAGCATCTGTCTCGCTGTGAAAGGCAGTTTCTCCTCTTCTAAGTTTTTGGGTTCTCAGGAATTTTGACCCATTGCTAACTTCCCTTTATACACTAAATCAGACCACCTAGTTGTGACCACGGATGAAAGATGAACCATTCAGAAATGAGCAGCATTTAACCAATTGAGCCACCTGCTATGGCAGTCATTTTCTAGAAAGCTGCTCGTTTTCCATCTGATGGCACAACTTCCACACGCCATCCAACACCACGAGGTCATATAATGGCTTCCAGAAGTTTGATTTCCTCTTCCACCCCTTTTTTTACCCAAGGGATGGTGAAAGTGGAGGAAGAATTCATGTTTTGGATCTAAATGACATTAGTGATGATTAGCGGAAAGTGCTAGCAGCTGTTGGGAGAGCTAGCATTCTTAAGCACTCATCTCAGCTCCAGGGTGGTGTCAGACAGCTGTGTATGGTGATGTGATTATTTTATTTATTTATATATTTTTATCAGTATGTGATTTGCCTATTATTACCATTGTATGTAGTGATTTGGTAGGCTATGAATATTTACAGTCTGGAAATATATACAATGACTACCTTAAACTGTCCAGTACTTTGGGCGTACTGTCTTGGTGGGACTGTAGCCCAACACTTACATAGTGGCTTTTCAGTGTTTTACTTCAAGCTTGCGTTAAACCATATGGCAGAGTTGATGCTCATTCCTCCACTTATGTAATGCTTTTATCCACTGGGGTTTAGTCATTGCCAGTAGTGGTAAATTAATGGTATAACTCGGACAGATTACCCTATTAAACCCAAATTTAGGGAGCCATTGTGGGGACTTCCTTGGCTTGAGAAAATGTAGTCTGCAGTTCGGCCTATATAGGAATGAAGAGGCACCTAAATGTGGACAGCAAGTTACCCCTATTATGCTTTGGATGCTTGCACCTGTGTGTTATTAGGTGTGATGTATTGTGAACTCATGTAGGGTTTAATTTAGCTGCAGTATCACCTGTAATAGTTCCCCACTGTCTTAAATTAGAGTTTAAAATTTGTCCAGTGTGAAACCACAGACAACCTGAGTAGCTGATTTTGCGTTAAAAGAAAAGCAAAGCTATATATTGTTATGCTGTTCTTTAATGGTCAGGACCACCGCAGGGGAGGTATTATGTGGGTGGTGGATCATTCTCAGCACTGGAGTGACACTGATGGTGGTGTGTTCGTGTTCGTGTTTGTGTGTGTGTGTGTGTTGTGCTGATGTGAGTGGATCAGACAGCAATGCTGCTGGAATGTTTAAACACTGTGTCCACTCTATTAAACACTCCTACCTTGCTAGTCCACCTTGTAGATGTGCAGTCAGACGATAGCTCATCCGCTGCTGCGCAGTTTGTATTGGTCATCCTCTAGTCCTTCATTAGTGCCCACAGGATGCTGTTGACTGGATAGTGTTGGTTGCTGGATAGTTCTCTGTGCAGCAGCACTGCTGTGTCTGATCCTCTCACACCACACAACACCCACTAACACACCACCACCACGTCAGTGTCCGTGCAGTGCTGAGAATGATCCACCACCCACATGATACCTTCTCTGTCGTGGTCCTGTGGGGTAGCAGGTAGCAAAGTATACAGAGAAACAGATGGATAACAGTCTGTAACTGTAGAACTACAAAGTGCTCCTATATTGTAAGTGGAGCTGTAGAGTGTAGAAATAAGGAGGTGCACCTAATAAAGTCATTGCTTGGACATGAATCACCTCTTGTTCTCTCTGTGCATCATAAACAGCATTTAATGTTTCAGGATTTGTTTGTATTCATAACAGTGTTGTAAGAAAGGGTTTCGTTCTCTGCAAATCACATAATGGTAGTCTTAATGCCTCTAATGTATTATTTCTGCTTTGTTCGTTGCCCTAACCAGAGTAACAGACGGTTTTGTGCTTGATTTTAGCTAAGGAAATCAAATCAGAGGTTTCTTTTCCCGTTCATGTCTTATGCTTAACTTTTTTTTGGGGGGGTGGGGTGGCGGGGGGGCATCTGTGGGTGGTTATGCTGTAAATCTACTCTGTGACCTTCTCAAATTGCTTTCTAAATGAGCGAGATCTCAACATGGGTTATCATTCACACACCTACACTGTGGTCTTGTCTTGTCCTTCCCAGCTGTTTCCTGCCATTTTGTGATTGGCAGGTTGAGCCTGGGAACGACTACATCGTTGACAGAAATTGGTTGAATCTCTTATGATTGCTTGGTACATTCTGCACAAAACAGGACCATCACTGAGGTTTTCATGTAGGGATGCATCTGAGCGTGATTAAACCTTGGCAGGCCAGTCAGTCCTCTCAATTCCACAGTCATGAGGAAAGTTGAGAATGACCTGTTCGCAAGTCTTACCACCCCCGTAGATCACCATATGCCAAGTGAAAGATTCATGCATTTAATTGTAATTTTAATTCTTGTGCTTGTTTTTGTCTGTGGCTTTGATTAAATTAAGATGCTGCGACATTCAATGTGGTTTTCCATTTCCCTCCTTCACTTCCAGTACCAACGTGGTGATGAACTACTCAGAAATAGAGTCCAAGGTTCGAGAAGCCACCAACGATGACCCTTGGGGCCCTTCAGGTCAGCTTATGGGCGAGATTGCCAAGTAAGTGCAGGGTGCCGGGCTGAACACCACAGAGTTTTCAGACATGTATTGATCTCTCTGAGAATTCAATCAATGTGATTTACTATAAGGAATGTTGCCTTTAACATGTTGGATGTTTATTTTGGGGCATTGTTGCTTAGATTCATGTGGATTACTTGTAGATTCTTTAATTACTTCTTCATGTGTTTGAATTTCCTGAATGTTGTATATTACGTATGTATGTATTTACAGTTTTGGCTCACCAGAAAGTCACTCTGCTGATTAATGTCTGGTTGATCCATTACACCATACAGATCAACGTTCATGTATGAGCAGTTCCCTGAAGTGATGAACATGCTGTGGACCAGAATGCTGAAAGACAATAAGAAGAACTGGAGGAGAGTTTACAAGGTAATCATCCAATGTTTGTCATCCATCTCAGAAATAAAAACAGCAATATTCGAGTACTGTCAGTGACTCATGCTTCCATATATCTGATGATATGACAAGTGTTTCGACCAACGTGGAAGGGGTTCCATTCCTTTTGCGCAACAATGTTAAACCATTAGGCGCATTTCCACCAAAAATAAACAGGTTCGAAACTCTTAAAGTTTGTTCCCAGCTGGAACCAAAGAATAGCAGGTTCTTCAGCACGAACCGTGACAACATCCGTGCACGTGTCAGTTGTTGAGGAAAGAGAAAGAGGCAACAATGGCGACATCCAGTGGTCTGCTGAAGAACCTCTTCTACGTCTTCCTATCTCCAGTAGTTGATCCGTGCTTGCTTTCTGGATGTAAATAAACATCTGGAATAACTGGTTCCCTGAATAGCACCAAACCCCAAAGAAGCCTGAACGGAACCAGTTCAAGATCACAGAGTTATTTTTGGTCAAAAGGGCTATTTGTGTTGTCTTGAACTTGTGTTAACTCATACTTCATGTTTTTCCTTCTCTGTTTAGGCCTTACTACTACTTGCGTACCTCATCAGAAATGGATCTGAGCGAGTGGTCACAAGTGCCAGAGAGCACATCTATGACTTGCGCTCGTTGGAAAATTACCATTTTGTAGGTAAGTGGAGTTTTAAAGTGATGCTTAAGGCCAGGCAAAGACAGACACTGGCATGTATTTGGAATGACTGTCAGTCATTATAGCTTGCCTTCTTAGAAACACCCTGGAGAATACATAAACGAGGGGAATTCAGCAGCTCGAGAGATGTCCAATGGTCACATGAACATGAACGGGTACATTTTATATAGATAGTACCTCTTGATGGAAAAAATGAGCTGTTGTGAAAGTCTGCTGTATATAGTGTTCATAGACAAAAACATAACGCCAGACGCTTTTACTGAAACAGGGAATATGCACATACTTAATATACCAGGAGTAGAATTCAATATATATTTCTGTAAATTAGATTTGGGTGTTGCGAGGTACAGGCTATTTATTTATTTATTTAGTGACTGCAGCCTGCAGTGTTCGCCACATGTTTTCGCAATAAAACACATGGTTATGCATCTGATGGCATCTGGACTGTTAAGAAAAAAGGTGCATATTTGTTTTTTTTTTATTGAGATTGTGTTTTTATTACAGTTCCTTAACTAATTAGTTCATCTATTAATTAGAAGAAGAGTGAGCCCAAGTTTTTTTAGCTTTTTTTAATACTTACCAAGGTTATAAGTGCTTCACAGTGATATATTAAAATGACAAAACAAAATAAGTTTGCTAAAATGCTTGTAACAGTCAGAAACCATAAAACCAAGCCAAAATATGGAGTTCAGTAAGACTGTTCCAAGGTTGAGCGATATCAGCAGCATCAGCTTTGTCCTTGATTATGGGACCTAACACTTTTAATATGGAGCTAATAAGTCCCAAATGTATTTCTGTAAAGCCTGATGGGTAAGGACTAGTCATTTTGAAACCAGCTTTAAATTAGTAGCCACAGGCTCCTGGGGTTCTGTGCCCGTTTGCATGAAACACCTTAAGTTTTTCCCTTTAAGTATAAACCTTGGAGGAAGAATTTCCATTGACCAAGGGAATTACTTAAGTGTGTTGCATAAAATCCCTTAGACATTTCACTTAATGAAGTGAAAAACCCAGTGATGGGTTTACTGCAGTGACTGAGGCTTTATGGCAAAGAAGTTGCACTTATGTTTTCGTTACCATGACTCACACTGTTCACTGAACACGCTGTCTGAGAGCTGCCTTAACAGGTTTTAAACACATACTTATGGGTGAGTTTAAGGGGAAATTCAGCATCAGGTGTTTTAGTCTTTGACCAAGGCAGGTAGGTACGGCATTACAGTACTCATAGCATGATGAAACAGTGGCATGAATAATCCTGTCTCTGTCCTGAAATTTTGGATCATTTTCTTACTTGGAATTGATGGGATTGAGCTTCTTGATATTCATTATAAAGTGGAACTGACATTCCAAAGTGATGCTGGACATATTGTATATTATCTTTTGATACTAGTGAACCAAGATCTGTATGCATATCCCTAGAAATATCCCTAGAAGGCGTAATCACCTTCAGTTACAACCTTTTGTTCTTTGTTTAACTTGAGGAAATTACATCCCGAGTTTATTGAACACCATGTATCCCAGTTAGGGATATCAGATATTTTCCCATGTATATGCATTTAGCGAATTGTCACAGTGTTTAGTAGATTCTACATTATTATTATTTTTGGAACACAGCAATGACCGCAGCTCTTCATCCTGAAGGAGATCCATCCTGCAATGCACACACTCACATGGGCTTCAGTTAGCAACTGTAGCTCCAGCAGGGCACAGATGTTCTGTACACCACCAGATGAAATGATACTATAATTAGTTTTCTGTGCATTTCTAACAGCTGATCATTTTTTAAAATACAGTATTTTGACTGAGTGCATTTTTGAGAGAAACTATGGGCACTATCCAGTTTAATATATACATGCACACACACACACACACGCACACACAGACACACACTCTGCGCCAGTTCACTAGGTACTTTCAGGTACTTTTCAAAATGCCTTTTGGCTGCAATTCACTACAGGAGTCTCTAAAACTCAGTCACAAAATCATTTTTAACTTTTAGTTTCTAGCCATCTTCAGACAGCCTGTAACCGTTTTTACTGACATTATCTTGTTATTCTTTTTTTGTTTTATTTTATCTCAACTTTTTTACTGTTTATTTTTCCATTTTTATTTTGTCTGTTTTTTATATATATGTTTTTAATTATTATCCATTGTTTGGAAAATAAGATTCTATCTTATTTTCTTTTTTTCCCAGTCCCTAAGATGTAAATGCTCGGCTGCATTGAAAATAAGGGTCACCCTAAAAGCACCTCTGAGTGAAAATAAAGGTTGATTGATTATTTAACATGTTGTTGGTTTTTTTTCTGTATATCTAGATGAAAACGGGAAAGACCAGGGAATTAACGTACGGCAGAAAGTCAAAGAAATGGTAGAGTTTGTCCAGGATGATGACCGGTTACGGGAGGAGCGGAAAAAAGCGAAGAAGAACAAGGATAAATATATCGGAGTGTCGTCGGACAGCATGGGAGGTTTCAGACAGAGTAACTGTAAGTGATGAGGAAAGAGCAAACATTGACTGTCATGGGTGAAATTTTTTTAAAGGTGTTATTTGCCAATTACTGCAGATACTTTGAGGATTAACCTAGAATCAAGTGTTATGTGCTGGCCCAGCGGTGTTCCACAAGGATTTGCATTCAGTCCTCTGAAGGCTTTTCCACATAGCATCCCACAAATTCCCATTAGACCCCTTCCTACATATGATTGATCTTTTTGATTAGATTTGTTTTGATTTCAGGGCAATCACTTGTTTAATGTCGACTCAGTGCGTCATTTGTAAGGCTTGTGATCATGTAGCTATAAAAATAATCAGATATCTCCTCTTTGTAATGGAATATGCTAGTTCTCAGATCTGTCTAATCAAGTTGGGTCGCTGTGTCCCCCGTCATGTCATTACCATTGAAAGTTACCCAACTCAGGAGTTTGCACTTTGTTTTCTTGCCTGATTTCCTCCTTTTGATTTCTGACACCTTTGATTTGGTGCATTTGATTTTTCACTTCATTAGCAGAACCAGAGTCTCAATTTGTCAGTTAATGATGCCACATCACAATTTGTTTTAGTCTCTCAGGAACAAACTGCTATTGACAGAGTAGTAGTCATTTTGAGTGGTGTGTCACATAATTATGCTTGCTGTATGTTTTGTATGTTTCAAATTTCAAGCTTTCTACACTTTGATTTATTTTATTTTTAGGAAGTTAAACTATGCGCATATTTATTTTCCCCCAATTCTTGCAACCTTTGAAAGTGCATAATGAGGGTCCCAGGCGGCACAGTTGGCTAAAAAGGTTGCATCCTGTTGTTGTGTTGCCACAAGCTACATTAGCCCTGTGCAGGTTTTTCTACATTATGTGTGGTATTGAGTAGCTACTGCTCTTCACTAAACATATTCTGCTGGCCTACAGCATTGCAGTGAGATACATCAGCTAGTTACGCATTATGACTTTTTATCAGGCTGTAGAACAGTATTTATATAATGATGGATATTCTTTTGTCGAAATCTATAGACAGCTACACATTTCATCTTTCACTGAATAAACTGTGACTAGTTTCCAAAAGTCAAGTGAAATCCAGCTTTGTTTCCTTAGCGGGAGAGCGCTTCGACTCTGAATCCAAAAGCAAGTGGGATGAAGACTGGGATAAGAGCAAAGGTGGCTTCCCCTTCAGCGAGAAGCTAGGCGAGATCAGCGATAAAATTGGCAGTACCATTGACGACACCATTAACAAGTTCCGCAAGAAAGAAAGAGACGACTCGCCTGACCGAATCAGGTGGGGAACTGTTCTTCATACTAGAATGCTTCACTCTGGGCTGAAAAAAGCCTATTTTATTTTGTAAAGATATTTTATATCTTAATCTTATAATTACTAAATAATATGTGCTGTCTTATTTTGCTTGCCTTTAACTCTCAGTCCTACTGGGTTAGCAATGGTAATTAACATAAGAATTTAAGGAAGGAAATCGACGGTGCTATTTGTAGCTGAAGTTGAATACCCCTGTCTAATGTGTAATGTCTCTGTAGAGGCACTTACAGAAGACAAAAAATAAAATCACCTTGCGAGTTTAAGGTGGTAGTAACTTCAGCCTCCTGCAGATGCCGCTGCACGAAGATGATGGGGCTGTAAATACCTGTGGGATGTGACGGGTTTGAGAAGAGTGCAGTGAATGTCTTGTTCCATGTGTGGAAAATGGGTCCAAAGCAGATGTTAATGATTAGCTAAAAGGAGTAATTGCATTTGGGTGTGCCAAAGGCCATAATGTGGAGAAAGTAGCTGAATTTGCAGATGTATGGAAGTGTACAGTCATATGGCTCTACCAGCTGTGGCAAAAATCACAGTCTACAGGAAATTCTCCTCAGATGCCAGGGAAGGCATCCACCAAATCTGGCCCAACTGTGCAATTATTTGATGCAAGAGTGTCTGAACATTGATGTGGGCTACATCCAGAAACTTGTCCAGTCCATGCCAAATCCAATCATAGCTCTGTTACTGGTGCTCGTGGAGGTATTGCATGCTATTAGGTGCGTTTCAATCACAGGGGGCTAATTTTGGGTCTGGTGAGCTTATAATGAAGTATATGTTTAGTCCAAAGGACATTTTGTAATTGCTGCATTACTTAATACATTCTCTTAAAGAAGTTATTCAGAAGACATATAAGGTATACATATAAGTTCAGCTTGCAGTAATATGGTGAGAGTAAAATGAATTTTTCTTTCCTCTCTTATCTCTGTATTAGCGATAATGAAGAGGACCGAGTATCACAGAATGGTCGGCCGGCCAAATCCGAGTTTAAGGATGAGGACGAAACAGCCACGAACAAGAGTGTCACGCAGGCCGCAGAGTCCACAGCTACTGCCACAACCACCACACGCAAACGTGGTGGAGTGCCCTCCAAAACGGTGGATTTGGGTGCAGCCGCACATTATACAGGTGACAAGAGCAGTCCAGATGGAGACCATGCAAAGGTAACTTGCATTTTGTCACCGTCAAAAGAACGGCAAGAAACATGCTTTAGTTAAGTTTAAGTAAAGCAATTTTATTTCAAGCAGTTTTGGCACATTTCTGTTGGCCCATTTGTTATGAAAGGTTCATACAACGTAAATAACGCCTGCTGTGCTCAAATGATGTACAAAATATAAAAATATTAAAAATAAGCGGGCTGTGTTATTTACTCTTGTAGTTTGCAAGGAATTTTGATGACTGTAGGATATGTGAGCTTATCAAGATAGTTTGTTGTGAAATGTTATGTATTTTCTAGAGCAGACATGATGGTTGATGATTTAGGTTATGATTATGAGTTATGTTCCAGTCTGAATGCCAGATGCTGTTGCTGCAAAACTAAGTCTTTGCTGCCCTCTAGTGGCAGAAATTACATTATATGATCTCTCTCTCTTTACCTCTCTCTACCTCTCTCTCTACCTCTATACCCCTTTAGACATCTGGTACTCAATCATCCAACACAGGACTTTCAGATTTGTTCATAGTGGACTCTGGAGCAAATCAGCCCGCACCTACAGGTACAGCTGTGCAGCTAGTAACAATCTGTACTGGCCTACACATAACCTAACTATGGGTTACTATGAGCTGTCCATAGTACAAGTGCTAGTGTAGTCATTTGAGAACATTTACTTTTATTTTTGTTCTAAGGTGTTCTGCATATTTGTTGCTATTGACTTTTTGTACGTAATGTTCAGCTAGTAAGCAGGTCTTGAAGTCCAGTCCATCCCTTGACCTCCTTCTCAGAAGAAAAGTTTACTTTTAACTTATTGCGTAGACAGGGTACCGAGATCAAGACCTTTCAGAGAAAGTGTCCACGTGGCACAGATGGGGGCTGTAGTTTGTCTGGGAGTGAGTGGGTATGTGTGCGTTGCACAGATGCTGCTGTCCCTCTTTATCTCGTCAGCAGCTCAGCAGCTGTGCCCTGTCCCCCAGCATCACTCAAAAAGACACAGGCTTACGATGAAGAGTGTGCATGTGTGTGTTCACAAACAGGCTTTTTATTTGTTCTTTGTTGTAAAAAGTGTCTTCACCAGTGTCTGTCTTGCTATTGTTCTGCGCACCATCATTCTTGTCTTTCTTTGTCTTGTGATCGCATTTGTAGCAGTTTAATATTGATTCTCCATAGGTGGCAGCTCTGACCTCATTGCTGGCTTTGCTGATTTTTCCTCCCCGGCTGCTTCTGCTACTCTCCCTTCAGCTTCTGGTACGTGTGAAGCTTTGACCATCCACCTTACAGGCGACATGGTTCTGATACCAGACATCGGTACTGGGCCGACGTCAGCAGTAAATGGACAGTCTTGGATATTTCTAGGTTTAAATAGGTCACACAGTAGGATTGGATATTGGAGTAAACTACACAATTAATCCAATCCAGTCCTGTATCTGCGTGATTCTGTTTAAACCTGGAAGTATTTAAGATTGTTCACTATTCCAGCAAATTTGTAACATCAGCCATGCTTACTCTTAGCACTTCGATTAAACATGTGTTCTCAGCGTGTCTCAGTCTTCTGGACCCCACTGTATTCCATAATGTAAAATAATTTGAGCGTGACATCTCATCCTAAATGAAGTGCTTTAATTCAGAAATTGTCCATTTGAATTAAAGCGTCGTAATTCTTACGCTTTCTTACACTAAAAAATGTTGGATTGGGCTCACTCTGCCAATTCTGAAGGGTTCAATATTGGTATCAGTACCATGTTTTCTCCAAGCTCTGTACATTGCTCACCAAAACACTTCATCTAGACTGGTGGTTTAAAAGTGATGTCTGTTTACTAAATTACATTTTAATCAACATTAACACATTCAGTTAATGTTTGAAATTAAACCACATTAATAAGACCTTACGGATGTAGCATTTCTCTCTACATATGCAGTCCATGAAAGCTGTCTGAAGCTTTAGCATGAATATGCCTTATTTTAAAAGTTTTATTTTGCACTTTAAACCAGCCATATCAATTAGCAATGGCATTGTTACCACTGAAATCAGTGACCACAGTAAGAAGTTTCACAGTCTGTGATTAAATAAACAGGATCTTCGAATGGGTCATCGGCATACAGGAGAAGCTTCCACATAGCATAGGACAGCATGAAGCTAAATGGTAGATAAACTGGCCAGAAATGCAGGCAAGCAGTGGCACCAAGGCAAGGCAGATGAGGCAACAGCAGCAGATCGCACAGGATGGGCAGTTGTTCTGCATCAGACCGCACAGGTTGGGCAGTAGCTCAGTTTGGGCAAACACAGACAGCTAGTTCTGTTAAAAGACCTTTGGTCAGATTAATTTGGTCTGTAAAAGGCTGAGGCTACAAGAAGAAATTCTGTGCAAAGCTGTTGGACCATCCTATTATTTATTATTACTTTTTCGTCCTACTCTATGGCCTTGGCCCGGTGCAGAGTGGGCTGCATGTGGCTGTCCGGTGGTAAGTTGACAGTGCCTTTATCTCCTCTGAAGTGTGTGATCGGCGAGGCTGCATGCAGACACAGGTCAGGCTAAAATATTGATGAGTGATGGAGGACTCCAGATGGAGCAGCTACCTGCTGAGCTTTATGGGGACAGACACCCGTCAGCTCCCATCACACACGCCTCGTCTGCCGTGATGGCGCCAAACTCTGAGTGGAGGTGGGGAGTCCTACTTATTGTATGGGTTTATGTTATGGGACCTAACCAACAACAGCTGCTGTTAAAGTAGGAAAATCATTAGTATAAACTAAACAGTGGAATGTCTGTTGTCTGCGACGAACTATCACACAGTTGTTAGTGAGCAGTCCCTGGCCGTCATTCTAAAGGCATTTTGTCTTGGGAGATGTAAGAATGCTGACATCTTGGCATATTTCTGGTGTGTAATCATGTGAATAGGGTCTTTGTGCGTGGGTGAGTAGCTTGAGGCAATAAATGTGACCTGCTCTGGCCTGATGTCTGAAGCTGTTGTGATGTTGCTTCAGTTTCGCAGCTTGTATAAATGCTGTCTCCTGAATTTTTCTAGTAATTTATATGGCGGTCTTTTTGTTTTTCTTGAGAAGCACTGTGTATTTTTTATTTATTTATTTTTTTGGCATTGTTTTGTTACACTTGGAAAATTTGTATGGTTTTAGGATCTGTATCTGGGAATGGAGAGTTTGGTGACTGGAACGCTTTCTCCTCAGCAAGCCCGCCTGTTTCTGCCAGCTCCTCTACAGTCCCTGACCTCTTCAGTGACGTGCCCCCACTCACCTCCAACCCTGCCCCATCGTCCACCCAGCCGCCCTCTGCTGACCTCTTTGACCTGATGGGCCCCAACAATAGCAATCTCAGCTCCTCCCAAAGCATGACCTTCAGCATGTGTCCCCAGACCTCAGGGCTGCCCATGTCTAGATCACAGGTAGGTTTTAATTTGAGACAATAAAAAATAATTTAAATGAGGTGCATACTAACATGTCATATTAACTTCTCATCCATTGGCCAACAGGTGAATTGTGTACTTCAGCCCTACATGAATGTTGTCCCATTCATTAAATTAATTTTGGACTTAGTAGGCATGCACAGTATTGGTGTTGGCAGATGTTTGATTAAAAGAAATATTGGCATCTGACAGAGGCTTAGATTTGGCAGACATTTGAAATCTATATGATTGGATTAATTGTTACTCTAATAACAGAATCTTTAAGCAACATTACACCAGCACTCTAAAATGGCTAGATTTACATTTACATTTTACTGCTAATTTTACATGTAGACTGTACCACTAAATCCAATTAAAGTTTTTTTTAAATGAAACATGCTGTGGCCAGTGTGCTTTAAGCATTGATTAGATCCACGATGTTGGATTGCAGTACTAATTCATATCATATCACAATCGGTAATTCCATGTCATGACAATAAACTGTATTAAAATAAGTAAAATGCTGTAAATGTTGTCCACATTTTTGGATTGCCAAAAAATACTGCATATCCGGATCTGCTGTATAGGTGAACCCCTACTGTTTAGTGTGTTCTGTTTGGTCATTTAATACCCTTTGTTGATGTTGATGATTTTGATGATTTACATCCTTTTTATAGACTCTAGGTGGGCCCATGCACAGTTTAGGAAGTCCGTTGTTGCCCCAGCAGATGAGTGTTCAGAAACCAGGAGGGAAAGTCTCAATGCCTGCCACGTGGTCTGACCCAAGTGTTAACATCAGCCTGGACTTTTTGTCCATGGGCATGAACCCTCCGAAGCCATCACAACCCACCCTCAACACCATGATGCAGCAAGGTGAGACACCAGTATACACTGCATTCATTGTCTTACTTTTGAGCTAACTTTATAATTTGACCATCCATAATGCTATTGCCTGACCGTAGACACCAACCTAGATATTGGTTTAGATATCTAATGCACTCCCCTCCCCTTTCAGGCGTCCAACCTGTAAACATGGTCACCCAGAACTTGGCTGGAATGACCCTCAATGCCCCTGCAGGAGTTGCTGCCAGGCCGCCCATAAACCCTGTGATGGGCAGTGGGGGCATAGGCATGGGAATGCCCCCCACTATGGTGACGGGCACAGTAGGAATGGGTGTAGGCGGTCTGCCTTCCAGTCAGGGACTAATGGGAATGAACGTGAACATGGCACCTGTTGGCTTGGGCCTCCCAGGTGGCCTTGGCATGCCAGTCATGGGCATGGGCCAAGGCGTGACCCCTGCCATGTTACAACCCAAACAAGATGCCTTTGCAAACTTTGGCAACTTTGGAAAATGAAGGAAAATGAAGGAAAACAAGGATCCTCTGGAAAAAAAGAGTAACTGGTCCAAATAAACCTTCTTAAATGAAGGAGCTGCATCCAGTAAAACGGACAAAACTGACAAAGCTAGCCATCGTCTGACTGATTGACCCTTCAATCATTTGTCATTAAAACGTTAACAGATAAACTGGGGGAGAAACTGCAGAATCCGGTTTTTCCCTCCAGGGGGGTGGGGGTGGGTGGATCAAAGGGTGGGTAGTTTGATAATGGTTAAAAGCAGAAGTTCCATACTAAGAAAGGTGCCCTTTGCAGTTGGTATGTTTGCCAATGGTTGTTTGAACACAGGCGTCACTTAAAGGTGTGTTTTTTGCAACGATTTTCATGTATCCCTTCTCACCATTATCAAATCTGAGTTCAGGAATTACCTCAATGTCCATTTTTCATGCTGTGACTAAACCGATGCAAGTGGTTGAGTTTGTAAATATCTTTTTTTTTTTTTTGGTTTGTGAAGAAAAAAATAGCTATAAATTATTGCGCTGTTTTACTCAGAGTTCTCAGACGCTGTGAGCGGAACAGTAAGCTTTGAAGGGCACAGGAGTACCACAGGTCCTTATTTCATTTTGTCTTTATTTGCTGATTGAGTCGCATTCCTTACAAACTCTAGCGTTATTTTAACATTGTCAGATTCAGACATCATACACTCCAATCAACAGGGTCAAGGCCAACATTGTTGGAATCACCTGTGCGTCTAGTGGCAGTCTGTTCTGATCTAAGCTGCCCTCTCCAGTAAAGAGTGCCTGTCAGTGTAGAGGTTGCCTTTTAACAGTGAATCGGTCTCTCCTAAACCGAGGAACATAACGTGTTGGTCAGCAGGTATAGCTTTCCTTGTTTGGGAGAGTCAGTGAGCGCAAGTTGCATGTAAACCTTTAAGCTGTTGGAGTGCTAAACAGGGCAAGGGCTTTGATTTCCTTGAGAGAGAAAAGGGGGCAGGGTGTTTTATGACCCCTGAAGGTTTTTAAACTGTTCAAACAAAGTCTGATGTTGCAGAAACTGACACAGTTGCGGAAGTGGTGTTGCAGATACAAGGTGAACTACTTGAATTGGTGTTTAGGATGCCTCTTAGCTGTCGCAACTAGCATGTTACAGTACAATGAACTTTTCATGCATCACCTCAAATCAGTGTTACGGTTGCCGTGTCTGCCGTGGGATGCTAAGACAACTGTATGGTCAGTGAAGGCATTGTGACCAGTCTGTCACATTTTAAGTTCTTGTCATTGTTGATGTTTCCATATGCTGCTGTATACATATGAAACAAACAGACGGCCCTCCATTTCACACCGACATCATGTTCAAAATGACCAAATCTTTATTTTATTACTCTTGAGATTATTGTATAAGGGTTTAGTTTCCTATTTTAATACTTTAACATAATACAGAACCTGTGCATCTTATGGTTTAGGCATGGGCCAATTATTGAGAAAACTCTTAGTAGTTTATGCGCCTGGAGCAAAAACAAAAAGGAGAGAAAAAGATCAAGCGCTTCTTTGATGAAATAGTTTCTTTTCAGATTTAACTTTTTTGATTTGATTGTGTTCAATAAAAGTTTTATGTATGACATTAAAGTCCATTAACACTTGCTTACATGCTTTAATGCAATAATGTTTTGGTAAATGCAGAAGACTCTATGATGAAAACTTCCGATCATTCATGTCATCCAGAGAAGGAGTAATGGTACTCCGGAGGAGTAATAGTACTAGCCAACTCAAGATGAACAGGTTGGATACCATTCATACTCGTCCTAATAGTCCACTAACAGACCGGTTCATGATTACCAGCTCTTACAGCCACAGAACACTATTTATTTATTTATTTATTTATTTACTTACTTACTTACTTACTTACTTACTTACTTAATTCCAATTTTCAGGTCATCTTCAGGTTCCTTCATCCACCGAAAACGTAACACACAGAACCCTTTCTTCCTGGTGATCCATAGTAATATTTAGTTTATATTGCTGTTGGCTGCAATATTTTTTTATTTATTTTTCATGTTTTTGAAGACTTGTTTGTATAGCGGTGAAAGACTAATTTTTTTTTTTAAACATATGATATTACTTTGTCAACAATAACAGCACTGTTACTGTTACTGAGTGCATAGGTAACACGTTTATGCTGCTGTACAAGTGTAGGAATTATTTTAAAAAGAAAAAAATTTTAAAAAGTGAAAAAGCCCTCAAGATTTAAGAGTTTATTGTCATATACACATTGCACAATGAAATTCTTACTCTGTGCTAGGTCCTGGGCTACAAATCACTAACAAATATAGTAAAGTAAAGAAGCACAAAAAGATGTGTGTG